>BMAO01018824.1:0-425576 GCA_019973975.1 Trichonephila clavata | reverse complement strand
AAAACTTTTCCGTTCCTAATTTTACAAAAATTTAAGCAAATTTGTTTTTTATGTATAGTTTTTGCCAAAAAATCCCGACTAATATTTTACTGTACTGTTATGTAGCCCTTATTGCTCTCAGTTCTTTCCAGAAAAAAATTAAAACGAAAAACGAACTCCTAGTGATGTGCAGCTACATATATTGGGATAAAAAAAATGTTCACTTCGCTTCGGCAAAAAAAAATATATATATAAAGAGTATGCAAAAGTTGAACAATGAAAATTTTCATGCTTAAGAATGCTTAATCATTTTAGGTTCAGTTATCTTTTGGTTTTACTATCAGACTTTTATACAATTTCGAAGAAATTTCTACAACCTTTTGGTAATACGGTTTATTCTTCAATTTTTAAGTAAATGCAACTACATATCTTTGACAAAAAAATATACGAAAATTAAATTCACTTTCAAAGGGAAAATAAAAAAAAGTATTTTTTTTTTTAATATTTAGAGAAGATTTATAATAATATGTGAAAATAAATATTAAAACAGAATTTTTTTTCGTTGATGGATCATTGCAAAAATTGAATATAACTTATTTCAAAATTAAAAATAATTTATAACCCTGACGACGAAACCCCTATATTTGGGCTACTTCGGAGAATTCTTCTATCTTTGAATAGAATAAAAAGACTTATTCTTTTGAAAATATTTCTACTCACCTTATGAAAAAACTGATTTTCGAATGCTTGGCATAGTCTTTAAAGGGTAAAAAGAACCAAACAAAACTTTATTGGCTTATCTAAGTGAAGACTTCCTACTTAAACTCTGTAATTTTTTTTTTTGATCTATGGTAGTACATGCAATGTAAAACTGTTATGCTTTGATTATTTACGTAATATGGTTTTCGTAATTCCATGTAAGTTTCAAAAATACTTTCCTAAATTTATATTTGTTAATTTTGCTTCTTCGTATATACTATAGTATAGTAAAGTACACTGGTGTGCAAACATTAAGGACGAAGTCGAAAAATTAGCATATCAGCTGAACGAAGAGGCAGAGCGGACAGAAAGACCAATCAGGAGGTTAAGTGAGGTGATGTACGGTAGCGCACATACGCAGATATGCAGGTAGACGTAATGGGGGAGTGTCTGAGTAGTAAAGCATGTTGTCGGTGTAAGATTAGTATTTCTGGCAAAGAGATTGCACACCGTATAGCAGTTAAAATCACACCGAGTTGCTGCCTCAGCGAGAAATAGCGAATAATCAATCTGTTAGACGACATCTGGATGCTTTTACTCCGAGGTGAATCATTGGGACGTTGGAGGAAGGTCGCAGTGTGACAAGTGTGGCTGCAGAGTTCGGAATTGCTCACAGCATCGTTTCACGACTTTGGAGACAATTTCAAACTACAGGAACAGCTATCCGGGGGTTCAGTAGTGGTCGTCCACGAGGAACCACACCCGCAGATGACCGGTATATTGCCTTACAGGCCAGAAGAAACAGGCGGCAGACAGCGGGAGAAATCGCTAGACACACGACACAGGCGACTGGACGACCGATATCGCGTTTTACCGTGGCCAGAAGATTGCACGGTGGTGGTCTGTTTGCACGACGCCCTGTACGGTGTGTACCTCTAACGCCTGCCCATCGGAGAAGGCGTTCTCTGTGGTGCCGGGAATACCGGAATTGGAGTTACAATGAATGGGGACGAGTACTCTTTACAGATGAGAGCAGATTCAGTCTGAGTAGCGATTCTCATCGCATACTCATCTGGAGAGAGCGGGGAAGCCTCAATCATCCCTCGAACATCATTGAAAGGGACATGTGTGGAGGTGGCGGTGTTCTCGTTTGGGGAGGCATCATGCTTGGTAGTCGTACAGACCTTCACATCTTCGACGCAGGTTCAGTCAACGGGACCCGTTATTGTAACGAGATTCTTCTTCCATATATGCGTCTTTTTAGAGGCGCTATGGGTCCGCAGTTCCTTTTCATGGACGACAATGCACCATGTCATCGCACAGTAGCTGCCAAACAGCTCTTAGAGAGTGAGGATATTGAACGTATGGATGATCTCCGGATCTCAATCCATCGAGCATGTATGGGATTTTCTAGGCAGACGCTTGGCAGCTCGTACCTTACCACAAGTAACGATTCCGGAGCTTCGATTGGTGCTCCAAGACGAATGGGCAGTAATGCCTCAACAACTCATTGACACCCTCATTCTCAGCATGGGCAGACGCTGTGAAACCTGCCTAGCAGTCAGGGGATATCATATCCCCTACTAAAGACCGGATATTTCTTGCTGGACACCCATCACAGGGATGTTTCGGCCTTCAGTCGCATTGCGCTCCATGCTACTTTTTCAATAAAGCTTCTTTTTATCCCTCTGATTTCTCTTTTAGTAAGTGTTGCTTACATTACTCATGTCCTTTCGTATTGGGGATCTTACGGTATTAAATGTATTGATTTGGAATGCTTTTGTACAAAGTTATATTGAAAAAACCGTCTCGTCCTTAATTTTGCACACCAGTGTATATTGCATCTCAAACATATTGAAACCCACATTAATTAAAATGAAATACTTTGACGTCTTATAACACCTTACTTAGAATAATCTTCTAAAAATTAATTTTAAGGAAGGGTGACATATGTAATTTATTTTTATTTAAAGGGAAATTTGCTTCATAAATGCTAAGTGAAATTTAAACCTTGAAAGCAAATGAGTTTTAACTCCCGTCAAGTACATGCTGCTTACTGTTTCATTCTGTCGACAAATAACGAAAAAACTATTTTATAAAATATACTTTTTTCTATGCAAATTGACAAGATTAATTTATGTTTTGCTCTCGAAGTTAATTTCAGCATTTCTGAATAAGTACCTACAGCAATAAAAATATACTTGAGTTTTTTTTCTTAATTATTAATCAATGGAGTGGATATCATACAAATGTATTCATTTACGTATTATTCGGGTTTTTTTAATGTTCTTCTAACTATCTTTATTCTTTTAATTTCGAGTGAAGTAACAATATAACAATCTTTAATGAATATTGATGTAGCTTTATGCAGAGCATATACTATTTGGTTTACATGGACGTGCTAACATACTGACATATACATAAATAAAAGGACTACTGTAGCGCTAAAGATCCTTAAAAAATCCTTCCTATTCTTAACACTCTGTGCTCCAACATTACTTTAAAGTATCACTAGAATCATATTACTATTAAAAATGGTTATTTTTCTACTGTCGACTATTATTTCAAGACTAGTGCTAATTAGTTTCCTCTATCATTGACAGGTGGTATTAGCAGTTCTGCGAAGTGTGTGTTTAAAATCGCTGGGAAATAAAAACTTCCCTCTTTATGTCTCATTTCAGTTGCCTTCTTGTTGTGTGATATGTGATATAAAGTTTCTGTGTTAAAGCATCTAAACATTCGAAGGTAAGTCCACTTTATTTTTTTTTCCTTATTTTAAATAAAACCTGAAAAATACTGTTGTTTATAAAATTAAATCTTTTTACTTTGTTTTCAAAACATTTTTGAACTGGCTCTTGTTTAGTACCTTTAGTATACAAAGCAGTTTAACTTTAATTTATTTTTATATACTGTCAGATTTAGGAAACTATTCGTGTATACTTTTTAGCTTAAAAATCAAAATATAATTGCTTTTTTAATATAATTTTTTTATTTATGTTATTCATTAATACTTTTCTTTCATGCGTGTTTCAAAATAATCAGTGAGCCTGTTTTCAGATCAAGTAAATTTGTTGTCATTTGCAAAACGTTTAATTTTGTTTTCAATTATTTGAATATTTGCTATTTTATTTTGGGTGTGGTTAAAACGCGCAACAACAGATGCGGCCGAACAACAGAAGTTTCCTCACTCTTCAAAATGTGAAATGTGCTATGTATTTTTTTTTCACTTGAATGAAAAAAAAATTCAGGGTTTTTATCTAGGATATGTGCATGTGTATATTGTTATACATGTGTTTAAAAAGTAGAGTGAATTGTTGTACAATTTATTTATTTTCAAAGATGTGAAATGTTTTCAACTTTAGTAACACGATTGCACTAAATGTACTAATTTAATTTACTACCTCTAATTAAGGATATTTTTAAAACTTTGTATTATTATTGTATAAATATTCTAAAAAATTTTATTTCATAATGTAATCAAAAACGTTTTGAGAAGGGATTGCAATACCGGTATACCGGAATACCGAATACCGGTATTTTGAACCATTTGTACAGTTTCGAAATACCGGTATTCACAAGTTTAAATACCAGTTTTTCGGTATTTACTAGACATTTTTTTAATTGTTTCTTTTATGTTCAAGGGTTGCCAACATAGCAAAATAGCATACATTTTTGTTTTTATGTTACAGTGTTAATTATTGCACCATGATTAAAATACATAATGAATCAAATAAATTTACATCCATTTCAGAAGGTGAAAATACTGAACGTCTTTATTCCGCTCATTACGTTGTTCTTATTTTTATTTTTCCTCGCTGATTTTACAGTTCTAAGGCAACTCATTAAATCCATCATCTCATTTTTCATTGCTTGATACAAAGGGAAAAAAGACTATTAATCTGAACTTAAATATATATATATATATATTATTTCTCTGACAAAAAGAACTAAATACACTACTCCTAACTAAGTTCTCGTTGAAAAAGTATAACATACCCAAGCTCATCTGCTTTCCTTCATCCATCAGCACCTGTTACTAAAATGTTTCCCTAACGGGCGAAATTAATTAGACTGTGAATACAAAGTTGCATCGTACAATCAAGAGAAGTTATAAAATATCTGAATCATCCAAGGTCAAAACTGTCCTATTACAGCTTAGAGCGATACTGCACTTGCACGGGATTCATAGTCTTTTTTTCGTATCTAAGAAACCAAGGTTGTACTTGTGAAGAAAAGGCGTATTATTTTGATATTATCTAAATTGGTAAATTTGTTATTCAAATAGCATTTGCATGATTCAAAATGTTTTTCAGATTCATTGTATATATACTCATAAATAATAACCTATAATAATGAATAAGAATAACTTTACATAACATGAAAATTAGTTCATAATACTTCGGTTTGGTTTCATTATTTATATGATGAAAATATTACTATGACACAACGTAAAAATTTTTTTAGAGTTATTAAAGTGAATGGAGGAAAATACAAGCGGACTCCATACACATTTAAAAAAGAAACATGATACAAATTTGTTGAAGAGGAAAGAATCTCATTGTGATGAAGGTACAAATTTAAGCACAATTTATAAGCCCAAGACGTCAGTGGTTTTAGATTATTTCGAAAAAAAAATATATAATTTGGATGAATCTTAGGTAAAGTGACAGTAATATTTGCATTTTTTTTTTCTGTGATTTAAATAAATAAGATGTTTCTTTATTTTTTTGTGATTCTTTATATACTATTATAATTTTTAAGTTACAAATTATTTCTTGTAATATGTACACTCTCTAATAAAACTGGAAAGTTAAACAAAGAAAAACACCTATGTTTTCTTTTTTTTTCTAAAATTTCTAATACCGGTATTAAAACCGGTATCCCGGTATTAAGTTCTAAGAAATACCGGTATTGAACTTTTGGTCCGATATTGCAATCTCTAGTTTTAAGCATATATTCTTTTTAATTCATAATATGAGGCATAAAGTTTTAAAACAATGTTGCATTGAAATATATTAACTTTTCTGAGAATAGTAAAACAGAGACGGAAGAAACTATATAAGGTATTTCTTTACATATACTTGAATTTGAATGTGCTTAATCAACCTAAAGGCAATCACAACCTTTACAACCTCATCAGATCAATTTACCAATAAGTTGGAAAGAGCAAAAAATTAACTCTTAACTTTTTTAGGAAATAAATTCTATTTTTATTAAAATTATAATTTACATATTGTTTTCCCAGAATATCAGTTATAAGCTGTCCCTTATCGTCTATATTTTAAATATCGTTATATATTAAATTTAATCTTTTTTTAAAAAATATTGTCTTTAACGTTTTGCAGTATTTTCAAAAAAGGTTTTAGTTTGAAATTTTAATTTTTCATTAAATTTATTTTATTATATTATTTCCTCAGTCATTTTTAAGAAGCACAGGCCCATTTTCTAGTAATAATAATAAACGAAAAATGTTTTTGATAACTGGAAATATTTATTAAAATACCCTTTACCCCAAACTAGTATGTTTAAATATTATATAGCTTTTATAAAGGGTAGTCAAAAGTATTGAATTAACGTATAATTAAGAATCAAGTAAGGAATCTAATGAAAGCAGTCCGATAAAGAAGTGCATACAAATAAATGTATACCTTAAGAGTATCCCTCCAAAATGAGATGAAATTTTCTTACAGAAAACTTGCTGACAAATTACATTTTATTTATATTTAAAATTTATGCCAACATTTTCTTTCATACTTTTATCTTCAGCCTGTTTTAACTTATATTAAACAACTCAAAAATCTAACTTCCCTATTTATATCACAATAGTATTTCATTTACTAGGAACCTTCTAAACCTATAAAAATATAAGACTTGAAGGTAAACTCAAAAAGAACTAATTCTTAGAAAAACCTTTACTTACTTGGATACGAACTCCGTCCTTCTTTTCCTTTATTCTAGTCGTTCGAAGGTAAGTAAACACCATAAATAATTCAAAGAATTAAGTGAACTTCCTTACCTAACTTAAATAATGGGTCGGCTTATTTTTTTATATGATCAAGAATCATACACAGGATTTTACATTCATTTTTTTTTCAAGAAGCATTATATCCTTTAAAATTTATAATGAACAACTTTTTTTATATATAGTTTGATTTTCTTTTGAACTACATTTATTCCTTTAGTATATTTGTACCGCAACGGAATTGCGAATTTAATTTCCTCTTTCAAGACTTTATTTACCACTTTAATGCTTTTAGAATAATCTTGGAATGAATTCTGATAGAAATGACAGCACTAATTCTATGTATTTGTTTTTATATATTTATAAATCTGAAATATATATATATAAGAATAAAAGAACTAAAATTTCCTTTTACTATCTAATTACTATTCTTAAATGTATTAAATGGATTAAGGTACAATGAATTATGCAGTTTCCGCTAAATTGAATGAAAACGAACAAATTAATATTACCTTTAATTCTACCCATTATGAGTTTGGGGCTGGAAAACCTACGGCAATTTTTAATAAATCAAATGCACCGCTTGTAGAAATAGAACGTTTTAAATCATTAAAGACAGATTTCTCATAATTAATGGCAATTAGACTATCTCATTCATTTCATATTGCCTAATTAATGCAACATTCTCAAAAGATTCAAAATTATGAAATTCAACTCTAATGGTTTTGCTTCATAAATTCATTAACTAACCAATATGAATGTTATATTTTGTGTACTATAACTATCATATAAATATTATTCTGAAACACATTACCAAGACCTTTAATGCATTATTAACATAAAGATATGAAATTATATTTAATAAATAATTATATAAATATATATATAATTAAATATATATTTTATAAAAAAAATTTTAGGTGTTTGAATGCTGTTTCAATGTATCTTATTTTTGTGATGTGTTTCATCTAACAACACGCAGATTTAAACATAGCATCATGATTATATTTATATACGGCACAATGTTTGAATATTATAATATATTATTTTTATGGAATATAGTTATATATCATTTATTACATATTAAGAAATAAATTAATTGGGACAAAATTACATAGAAAAAAACTTTGCTTAAAGAAATTGATCATACAGAGAAAATCAATATCAAATTACACAATTTTAATTTTAGCAATCAAATAATTTTTGTTCGTATATTTTTTCTCAAAATAATTATGTAAATATTCAGAAAAAAGCAACTCATGTTATGAAACCGGTTTAAATAATTGATCTTAATAATAATAAAATGCACTTATTCGACAACTGCTGTCTCATGTGTGCTTTCAAATTGAAATCATCTGTTGTATCATGAAGCTTTAAAAGTGATTTTTCACAAAAGATCTGAAAAGTTCCATCACTTGGAGGATTTCCTATACCTTTGATTCTGCATCAATAGATCGTTCAAAATTCAATATCTAGTCCGAATATCTGAGTTTAACCATTAATTGAATCAAATAAAATTCATAGCAATACATTTTCTAAAAGGCAATTCTTTTCCTCCAAAAATGAACGTTTGACAAATTTTAGTGTCCATTTTAAGTAAATTCCTTCCCCATATTGTCAATTTTCAAAAAATGCTTCTTCCCCAGCTGGTATCAGTTTTTTATTTAAATAAACCTAACCATTGAACCTGCTAACTGTCGCTTATAATAAACTTAACTTTGATGTGAAAAATATGTAATAAATAATTTCGAAAAAACGTAAGATAAAAAAATATCATTTAATATCTTTTCTACCTTGGTATGTATTTTATAAGATTATTAATTAAAATAAGAGGAAGCTCCTGTTAATACAGCACAGTTTGGTACACACAACTTAGAAAATCTATTACTCATTCTAATTTGCATATATATGAAACACTCCACCGTTATTAGATAGTTGAAAAGAGGTAAATGAAAATATTTTGTCGATTGTCCAGGAATAAACTAACTTTAGTCAGCATGAAAACTTGCAGATATTACACGTGTTTGAAACTTTTCCGAATATTTTCCTATGCTAATGGGATGTTTCCATAGAAAATAAGAAAAGCATCTACCACAAAATGGGTAGGCTGAATTAATGAAGGGCAAAAGGAAAACATTCGCTCAAAGTTAAATTTCATAGTATGACCACGAATCATCAGAAAAGGAATAATTTATTTTAAAACATAAAAGAAAATGCTGATACGTTTATACATTTTTGTGTCACTTTATTTTATTTCTAAACTCAATTCAAAATTTTCATTAAAAATAAGTTTTATTTTATTGATAAAAAAGGAAGTTTCCATGAAAAATATAATCAAAATGCTTCTACTCAGATGAAACAGCATTTTTAAACTACGACTGAAAAGAATTAATTTAAATTTTGCAAATCTATTTCGTACATGTGTTTAGATAATGCATGGAATGTCATGAAACAAATTTTGTTGAAATAAAATGGAAATTATAATTCCTTCATAATATAATTTTTCATCCCGTTATGCGTTTTCATGAATAAATTTTAAATTCAGCTTTGGTGAGAAAACATTTATTCTCGTTATTTGATTATCAGAAACCAAATACTAATCTGTTACAAATTTGTTTTAATTTTTTTTCCTCCCTTTCACTTCAACGTTTTAAATTGAGAAGTTACGAAAAGAAAATATTTCATCTTTTCACATTACGTGTTAATAGTAAGATTGATAAGATCAGAAATTAGCTCTCGGTGGATAACATTTATTCAAGACATTTGAATATCAGAATATCAAAAAGTATTATATCATTTTATTTCCCTTTGGGTTTGATCTTTCACCATTTTATTTAATTTTTTAACTATAATGTTAACTGAAAAAAACAACTTTGGCAACATTTTACTTATCGAATAATATACATATATATTGTTAATAATCGGAAACGATCTAAGCGGTAAGATGCTCTATGGCATGGAAAATAATTTTAAAATATAAGTTTAAAACTTAATATTGCTACAAAGGGGCTGATTTTCGAAAAAATGGTAAATGGTTTAATTTTGGTTACATAATTTCAAAATAAAGAAAACATTTTATATAAATAATCCAAAGCAATGATAATTTATAAGTGTGCACTGAGTAGTGGATAATACAATATACATTGTAACCTTTCTTAATCCCAGCTCTCTCTCCTCGTACCGACGAATCAATCTGATACAAGCGTTTTTCTGTGTTCTACTTTCTCGTGCACTGCAATTTGACAGCAGTTATTTTATTTTTAAATTTAACATTATAGGCTACTAAACATACCCGTGATGGCTTTTTTTCTTGTAACTATTTAGTAGGTGTCCTCTCATCTCAATATATATTAAAAAGAATACTAAGTACCTTTGATTTTTTCTTTAACAAAAATTATACTTAACTTTAAAGCAAAATAAAGCTCAATACCTAAACTGCCTTCTCCTTGTGGTAGTACTTAATATAAAAATTATTATATTTTATTTTTCTCTTCATTCATGTATCAGAGATCATCTTTTCATCATAGGTAGATTTTGAATTTCGATCCACCTTAATATGTTGTAAACTGTTTTTAAATATGATACTTAGAGTTAATTTATGAGCTTCGCCTCATTAAATCATTTAATAAAATGAAATAAAACATATACTCGCATAAAGATAAACATAATACTTTTAAATACATTATATCAATCGAAAACTATGTCTGATTGTTTATTATAAATGTTTTTAGTTAATTTAATTTAATTTTTATTGATACACGGAACTTCATAACTGTAGTTTTAAACTAACATTAGAAGTTCCAGACAATAACCCTAAATAATTCGGATTTTAATTTCACAACTTTAAACTAACTAAACTGTACTAAATTTCAGGCTTAGTTCTATTTCATATGCATCAAGGACAAGCTTGTGGTACTACTCTATTATCAAATTACTTTTCTTTTTCGGGAGCTACAGATAACGTAAAACATGTTTCTTAGAAGCTGCTGATAAAAAATATTATTTGCGAAGTTATTAATAAATATAGACTGTTTGGAATCGTATTTCTGTTTCGAGTATATTTATTATTTTTAAAAGTACATACATAAAATTACAAAATGTATACATTTCAAAACATAAAGTTTGTAAGAAAAAAATGTATTTTAGACGAAGCATAATTAAATATCAAAATATGTTTCTATGGATCCGAAGATAGTATTCATCATGCAACTAAATATCAAAAAATATCATAGAATGCTTGCATTTTATCTAAAACTTGTCAAATACATTAAATAAAAGTTTCAAATTGAATTAGATTTTATCAATAACAGCTATAACAGATTTATCCAAGATCTGAGCTTCAGAATATATAAGAAATATCGATAAATGGTTTTATTAGATTTCATAAATTCGTACATTCTAGCAAATATTAAAAGTATATGAATTTTATAATAAATTGATATTTTATTTAATTTTCTGTACATGTACTTATAATCTCTCTTTTCCTATGTTCATTCCTTTACAAATTAGACATATTAAGCAGGTTGTATCTTAACTTTTAGAGGGCAGAGTAGTTGTTGTTGTTGTCGTGTTCTTCATGAAGGGAAGGAATGAAAGTTGCCAGAGCCTGTGAGATAGGTTGGACTTCTTAACGATAGATAGAACGATAGTGTAATTAATACTTCATTTTATTTTTTTCAATAAATTGATTATATTACCTTTATTGGAACCTTTTTTCAAACCAAATATAATCTTTTATCCAGACTACCCTTATCTGAGTCAGACAAACAATAATACTTATCAAACTAATTTCCTAAGTATTCAAATACAATTAAAAAGATAATTTAATACGTTGTCGTATTTATGACAAAATAGACATTTAACCTCAATATTACTAAAGTACGAGATAATAATATGCATCTATCACACAGTTTTCAGAAAAACTTTATAAATTACAATCAACTTATCATATTCCTAGTTTCATATATAAGCCAGAGAAAATCAAAAATTACAATTTTAGCAAAGTTCGGCTAGCCATAAAACTGATTTAACCTCACTTTCTTAAAAAATGTCTGAGCTTGCAAAGTTTACATAAATACTGTAACATTCATCTCTTTACCATTTTCAGAATTTATATTATCTCTTCTAATCTTTAGTATTCAAATAATTTTTATCCCTTTAATGGAGTACATTACAAACTTTATAGTGTGTGTGTGTGTTTAAATTAAGCATTAAAAGTAGTATATGTAATAAAATTGTACACACCTATCAAGGTTTAGGTTTAAAATCCTTAGTTAAAACTATAATTCATGCAAGATGATTATTCAGTACCTCTCAAATTAATTTGATTTGAATAAGTCTGAAATATAAATATGATAACATTAATAAGACTGAGGTAAATATAATTTCACACATTCTCCAGCGAAATATAATCCACAAAAGTTTTATAGACTGTTGTAAAACTGTATAATGTCCTTAAAGGTAGTTCGCAAAACATTATTCAAGCAACTCAAAAAGATAAAGGTTTTAACGACAAGGTGTATTATATGTATACCGCATCATGCACTAAAATATCAGATCAGGCTATTTGGTAAATAGAGGTATATAATTATTTTTCTTGCAAGAAAAAAATTGATACAACCAACCGTGCATAACACTAACAACAACATTAATCAAGTATATATATATATATAAAATCATACATACCGTAAAATCTGGCATATAAAGTGGACCTTACTTCCAAGCTGATTTTTTTAATCTTTAGGTATATTCGCTGTATAACGCACACCCCCCTTTTTAACAAAGAAATCTGAATTATTAGTATACATTACTCTAATGTTTTGAAGTCATTTATTCGAGGTATTATACCAGACTTTTGATGAAATAGTATACTTCTAGAACTACAAATCTTTTAGTTCATAAAAAGCAAGTCATTTCATTTAAATAAACAGTATTTCGATATAATAGAAGAGTTTTCTTATGCTCATCTCTTTTGTAATTTTTAAAGCTATTGTTTTTATACCGGGTATAACACGCATCCTTAAGTTTCGATCTTATTTTTTGTGTTAAAAGTGCGCATTATACGCTGGATTTTACGGTATGTATGTATTTGAATATATGTGAAAGTGAAAATTGAAAAATTTCTAATAACTTATTGATTCGTTTTGTTTTGGTGAAATATAGTAATGCCAATCATTATACAAAAACTTCATCTAAAATAATAATATCTTATAAAGATTATTCAATTTACTTTTAAATACTCATTTAAATTTCAAAATTACAACTTCAGTTATAGTTCAAACTTAACCATCAATAATCATCAAGTGTTAACGGATAACTTGGGCTGAAGATTACGTTCGCAAAACTGAAAGCAAATTATAACCACGAAACTTAAATTTTCAATCAGAATTAAGTGATACGTCGTGTTTAAGAAGCAATTGCAATACCTTATTAATTCAATGTTAAATGAAACGTTTAAGCTAATTCAAGCAAAAGTAGGTTGTATAAGTAATTAGTGGGGCCGAATGAAATATCACTGTTTTCTAAGATGTAATATTTTGTGTGTAGCTTAAACAGAGAACGAGAAGTCAGTACCTATGTTACAAATTTGTAAACATACTGATTTACATATACATAGATTTATAAGTAGAAATATTTACATAATTATATTAAAAAAGCTTGTATATTATTTTATTTGTGTTATTTCTAATTTCAATTGCAAGTGTTTACCTTAATTAATAGTATATTTTCAAAGTTTTTTACTTCCAAAAGCATTCTCACGTATTATTTTACTAAAAAACTGTAAAAATATTAACTCGAAAAATAGCCAACAGTAAAATACTTTTTTTTAGAATGCGAATAAAAATGTTAAAGAATATTAGTGCTTCGTATTCATGATTTTATAAACAAAATTATATGACTTATTACACTATTATGTAACAAAATTAATAGTCTCAATTATGTTTCTATGGATATATTCTATGGACCTGGTTAACTCCAACAAAAAAACCAATGGTAAAGTATTATAAAAACAATAATAGTTTGTATTTCCCTTCAGTTATGAAAGAAACAAGATTACGAAGAAAAGAAACACAAAATTTAAAGTTGAATAAAATAATGTATTTCTATGAAGGAATTTTTTCTTATATAATTGTATGCATCACTTTTTTATTTTAATTTAACAATTTTATAAATTTCATTAATAGTTCATTGTACTAAGGGGATCAAATTACGTAGAATTTATATATCAACCACATAGAGAAAATATTGTTAAATAGTTGAGATCATACAAATTAAGAGCAGGGTTCGTTCGCGATTTGATTAAAGTAGCATTAGAGCTTAAGGAATATTGGCAACAGATCTCATGATTTTGAATCACATTGGAGTGTGATTATAGATACTTCAGATGCTTCTTCAATTTTGTCAACCACTATACCAAATTAACGGATTATCGAAAGAAAATTTCATGAGATGACATTAAATATATAAGAAAATAATATAAGCAGTTAATTAAGATTCGAATTAAAAAAATTTCAGATGAATCTGCCACATCACTCAATATATGAAATTTTTGTGATTGCGAACCTGGTACTTTTCAGAGGTCATAATTTATTTCATACATTTTTTTCAAAAAGATTTGTGGAGGAGATTGCCCGAAGGTCAAGTAATGGACTCGTAGGTGGCGTGTTATGGGTTCGAGTCTAGTACCACTTAAGACCCATTGTACATAGGGGGCCGATGCAAGTTACAAATGTCGGGAGAAGAGAGGGATTGTGTCAGCTCAGGTGTCGTCTGCGTTACTGACCACGGTTCCAAATTACGAAATCCGTCGTCACTAAACCTCGTGCAACTTCATAGAGTGACTTTAATATAACACTCACACAAAATGATTCTTTCAATATTCCAAACGCTTCTTGTAGTTCAAATTTTGTAACTAAATAACGTTTTAAAATTATAGATAAATAATTTCAGGTGTTTTAGTCATTTTCCCATATTTATATATAACTTAAAATTTTATTTCTCGAAAAAATACTCCAAGTAGCATATCAGAAGTAGACAGGAAAAGGATTTTCATTTCTTGTTGAATATCAGTTCTGTTAAAAGAAAACTCGATTGCTTTTTAAAATTTTTTGCATTTTTACCTAATACCATCCGTAAAATGTCAGAATATTCATCGCAACGTAACCATTTAATACATTGGCCTCCATAAGTTCAGATACTACTTTTTTGTGTGAAATTTAAAAATAAATGCACGTAGAAACAAGAATTTTTTAAGAAATGCACACTAAGACACATTTTTATAGAATGCGACACAGAATTTGCATAAAACTAACATTTACAACAAAATGCAGTCTTGGCTAAAATTTCCATTCTTAACGAAAGTAGTGCATCGCTGTTTTATGTTAAAAATTTTGTGAAAACATTACAAAAATTGGTTCGAATGAAGAAGATTTTTCTTGATGCCAATTAAGTTATTGAACACTGAAATTGGAAGTGATGATCAGATTCAGAATAATCCATGTTACAGCTCATGTAAGGACCTTGAAAGGTGACTTAAACCAACAACGTGTCTATTTAGGTAGTCCCACATATGCTGTACCAGACTCAGGACTAATTTAATTCATTATATAATATACTACTCAAAGTTATATATAAGACAAGCAAATTTGTAGCATGTGGTTTATTATTTCTTTTAATTAAGCTCAGATAATTAGACTAAAAATCAATATTCGGAATATATTCACTATTTTTACCCAAAAAATAAATATATTATTAATAACATAACTTTTAAATATATAATAACATGTTTAATTATAAATATAATATAATTTAATTTAAGTATCATATATTATATTTATAATATATTATTTTTTAGTAATGTAACTCTTTTTATAAAAGTGGGACTATATATTAGAAAACTATTGCTAGCAGGTCCTCCTTGTGTTATATATCTTTAATTTATTTACACAAAAATTATCATTAAAATTTAAATTATTTTCCTTCTGAACTTATTTATTAAGAGTGTTAAGGTAGTGGAATTTTATACATTGTTCATATAGCAATAGTTATTGCAATTTGCGAACAGAATCTTAATAATAGGATAAACTTGGTAAATATGAGCACTAAGGTAATAAGGGCTCATTTAAGCAAATGCCCATACTACACATACTGGATATGTTATCCATTGGAAGGAGCGGGTGGTTTTATACTATCTTCCTTCAACAGCAGTAATGCCAACTATTGAATAATGTCATTTGATCAAACATGGACAGTAAGATTAAGGAGAATATGGGTTGCACCGAAATTTCAGTTAGTTATGCTTTCCAACCCCCTATTCCCAGACTATCATTTCCTCCTACACATCTTTTGAGTTCTTCCTTCCACAAACTTTTTCCTATTAATCATTTTGATCAAGTTACAGCAGCACAGGGTCTCATCTGTAGTCACTACTGAATTCTCGCAGTCAGTAGCATAAACTTTGGAGGAACTGAGTCCAATTCCAAATCGTAAAACAATGCGGAAATCGTGGAAGACGAAAGAGCATTGCAAGAGAGCAGACAAGTGCAGAAATTCTGGCTTCTACGATGTAGAGAGTTGCCAATAGAAGTCGTAGAGGTGTTTGGGGAAAACGCAGAGGAATAACAAATTTCAGCAAACACAATGATTTTGTATTTTATCCTGTTTGCGGTCTGGAGGGATGCTATGTTGGGGCTCTTGTTTATCCTGGTTTCATAAGGAATAAGTCAAGTAAGAGGGTGACTCCTTCTATTATAATGGATGTAGCGCAGGATACAAGTTTAAGTCCTCATTAAATGTTTTCCTACTTAAGTTTATAATAATTTGTGTTAATTTAATAGTTTATATGCTTTTCACCATTTAATTATTTTTAATTTGTAGCTAAAACTGTGACATTTTTATGACACAATTCAATAACAAAGGTTTTTTACTTCTTATCATTTTCCAAACATACACTCATGTCCATAAATTAAGGATAATTCCGAATCTTACAGAAATTGAACTGTAAAATAAAAATTTCACCTGTAGAATTATCACACACATCTTGAAGAAGAATATGCAAATTAAAGGAAACCACCAGATGGCGCGGAGAGTACATCATAATAAGGAGAGTGTAAGAGAGGGGTATATAAGGAATGGTGGCAAAGAAATAAAATTGTTCACAAGCGCTTTAAGGTATCTGTACACCTTCGAAGAAAATTTTTTGAAAAACTGTAATATTTGCTATTAAAATATTTTTTACTCATGAAACATAACTTAAAACTATGAAAAATACATTTAATATTTTACTTATAACACAAAAAAAAATTTAGGGAGAAAAACATAGTAAAAATTTTAATTAAATTCATTGTTAGAATAACGCACATAACTCAAATGAAAACAAAAATATCACTTTTCTGTAAATTTGATGTTGATCATCATAACATTTTTAGGGCTGGTACCATTTTCCTAATGAGAATCAAATTATTACAATTTTTATCAAGGTTCGAGTAAAAGAACATTGAAAAATCACTAAAAAATTATTACGAGACATGATATACATCTTAGTTGCTAAAAATATATCAACTCTATAAACATGAAAATAGTAGGGGTTCTTTAAATATATAAAATAAATGTACTTGTAAAATTTAAACTAATTTGGTTCACAACTTTTTCTGATATTTACGTTGTCAGATGCCAATACGTTAAAAAGATGCATTTTGAAATAAATCAGAAATAAACTTTAAACTGCAATTTTTAATATTAAACACAATTAGATATACTTAAAATGCCCCTGATTTATAAATAACACCCTCTTTACTCTCTAAAACATTGATTTTTTTTTTCCTGGTTGCTTTTAAAATTTTTCTACGCTGCTTTACATTTGGTGTTGAATGACGTTCTGCATCGTTAATTCTTTTTACGTCAAGATGTTTGTATGATTTTAAAGTAAAATAACCAGGGGTTATATTAAGTTTTTTAAAAATGTCAACACAACCCTTGTACCCATCATTAAATTGTATAACAGCATCCAATGCACCAGATTTTAAAGTTTTCAGGCACACGAAAACTTCTTTCGGTACTCTCTGCCATATAATGCCATTAAAACACTCATTTGAGTTTTGCGTTTTGCCATGCAGACATTTAGTTAGTAGTTCTTTGGTACATAATTCTAAATATGTAGGCTTAATCATGTTTAAAACTTCATTAGATAAGCCTTTACATTTTTCTTTTAGTTTTTGGCCACAAGATAGTGCTCGCTGGTAGTAGCACCAACTATCTTTTCCGATGGGACACTGTCCATGCATGGGTTTCTTGGCACTTGATGAGCAATGAAATAGGGCCGCAATAACATTTTGTTGAAGACCGGAGAGGTTTTCAACATTGCTACGAACAGCAATTCCATAATAGTTTTGCAATCGGTCAATAAAAGAGTCAGTGAGTTTGCCTTTACCAGACAGATTTTTATTTTTTGACTTTAGTTTGCGCAATCTCGCACCTACTCTCTTTTGAACATGACCGATGTATTCATATTTTGTGACACTATCTTTACCATAAGTATCTTTGACACTGATAAAGCCCTTGGGAATCCCCGTCACCATAATATTGTGCATATTTAAGGCCTCGCTTCACAATAGAACGCTGGAAGATTCTAGTTGCACCAACAGTTTCCATTTTCAACGCAGAACCTTGAAAATTGCTATGGCATACATGATCTGCTGCAAAAGTTTCCGATTCAATGCTTTTAGGCATTTTAGAAATCTTTCTGCAGATGGGGCAATATGACGACATTATTTCAATGTCCACTACTTTACCAGTGTCAACTGACAAAGCTGCGACACACCCATTCATGGAAGTGTAACCCCTACGTTGCCATGTTCCGTCCACTGAAACACCACATTCACCTATTTTATTTTTAGAAGGATGTAGCACTAACAGTTCAGAAGCTGCTTTTTGCATTGATAGTTCACTAACTTCTGAAATCACAGACATGAGTTTGTTCTCATGATTAGTGTACGCAGTTTTACTGAGCCTGGGTAAATTTAACGTACCACATAATTTAAACCCAGCAGAAAAACCTTTACCAATTTGTCTCATACCATAAACAAATCTTGTATTTACTTCAGGACAGTTTAAAGTTTTCTTTGAAGTAGAAAACCCTGAGTAAAAGTTACAATGTTTACACCTTATAACAAAATTTGAACACAAACCATACCTTGAATCCTCAGAAAGCAATAAGCCTTCTTCGAAACATCTTGGGCAACAAAGTTGTAAAAAAACATTTAAGAGGACATCAATATCTATGATTCTATTTCCTGTAAGCGTTTTATGCTCATACTCTGCCAATTCCTCATCAAAAACAGCAGGCATTTTGATCTTTGAAGAACTGGCGTTGGTGGATGTTGAGCTACAATTTGTGGAATCTTTATTAGTAGATCCATTACCACGAAATTGACGTTTTCTCTTTGAACTAATTCTGCGTTTTAAGTTTCCCATTTTAAATGAAAAAAATTAAAATTTTCAGCAATAAAAAAGGATTTAACAGAAACTTAGAAAGTGCTGCGCAATCGTAAGCAAATGTAAACAAACAATAACACACTCTCTTTTCCTGCCAGATTCTGGATAAAAATATTAGTAAAAACCTGTTGCCAATTATATTTCTGAAGATTCTGAAAACTCAAATTCATATTTTAAAGTGTATAAATTTTCTACTATTGCATATTTAAGCAATACTTTGTAAAATAAAAATGTAAACAAATATTTTTTTCAACTTCCGGAATGTAGACTTGTACTTCCGGTTTCAAAAAGTAGCTACCGAGTAAAATTCAAATCCCCATAACTTAAGTTCTAAATTAGATAGAAACAAAATTTAAGCACCATTTTAAAGAAAAAGTTCACATTTTAAAATAAAATCAAAATTTAAAAATCGAAAATTTCGGCGAAAATGACGTTTCGAAGGTGTACGGATACCTTAAAAGCCTTTCAGTGCAATAACCGCATAGTTATGGCACAAAGGAAGCATTTGGATGATTTTTTACGTGGTAGAGTTATCGGACGACTGGAATGTGGACGTACCCAGCTGGAAGTATCCTAGGAACTTGGAATCGCCCAGAGTGTCATCTCCAGGCTTTGGCAACGATTCCAAGACGATGGTAATGTGAGTAGATGTTACAGCACAGGTTACCCTCGAGTTACAATGCCGAATGAGGACCGGTATTTGGCAGTTACTGCCAAAAGAAACAGACGGAGCACAGCATCAGACCTCTCCCGTCAGCTCTCTTCAGTTACCGGTACGACAGTTTCAAGACAGACCGTGTACAGACGCTTAGGGCACATTGGTCTATATGCTCGTAGGCCTGTCATATGTACTCCCCTTACAGCAACTCACTGTAGCCTGCGATTAACCTGGAGTAGAGAGCATGCATTGTGGACACCGCAACAGTGGTCTTGTGTGATGTTTTCCGACGAGTCCAGGTTTAGTTTGCAGTCTGATTCTCGCCGGACTATCATATGGAGAGCGCCGGGTACCCGTTACCACCAACAGAACACCATTAAACGATACCGTTACGGTGGTGCAGGAGGGCTCGTTTGGGGAGGAATTATTCTTGGTTCCAGAACTGACCTGCATGTTCAGAGTGTAACGATGACAGGCCACATCTATCGGGATGTCATTCTGAAACAACAAGTACGTTTGTTTCGAGGCACCATGGGTGCTGAATTTCCGTTTACGAATGACAACGCCCGTCCTCACCGTGCAAACATTGTAGACGAATGCCTTCAATCGGAGGATATCACCCGTATGGATTGACCAGCATACTCACCGGACTTGAATCCAATAGAGCACGTGTGGGATATGCTTGCCCGACGAATTGCAGCCCGTCAACCCCTCCTAAATGTCTACCGGAACTTCGGAGGGCATTGTTTGATGAGTGGTGTAATATTCCCCAAGATCAGATTGATAATTTGATACTCAGCGTGCGTATGCGTTGTAAGGCCTGTATTGCATCGTCCGGGAGACATACTCCGTATTAACCATCATACTAACCATGTTATACTGCTTTTTGTAAATATGTTCTTTTTTGAAATTTGCTGCAGGGAGTAAAAATCGCAATTTTTATTAATTATATTAAACATATAGCATCTTTTTGCTCTTTATCTTTTGTTTAATAAATAGACTTTACAAATAAGTCAAATTTGTTTTGCTTCTGTCTCTTTCTTTGCCTGAACTTCATTATCCTTAATTTATGGACAAGAGTGTATAACTTGTGCAGAAATGTATTTGTCTTTGGAAAAGGTAAATGTAGAGGTGATAGTTCCTCTATCTTTTATAATTTAAACTGCTCATATCTTCGGCTGTTGTGCCCGTATTACCTATAATATTAGGCAAATATGGGTAATTGCAGAATATGTATTGGAGCTTAATATTCCGAGCAACGAGAGTTAGAGGTTTTTGTTCATATACCATTAGAAAGACCATACCCTAAAATTCGAAATATCTTGATTTCGGAAAAGTGGAAAGTGTTTTAGTGTAGTATCTTTTCGATTAAGTGTTTTGTGCCCTATTTTCCAAGTTTCCCCTATCAATAATATCTTTCAAATTAAGTAGATTCTCAAGATCCTAACTTTGTATTGAGTAAACAACTTTGTCTTTAAAAAATTTAACGTGTTTCTTACTATTTATAATAATATCTTTAACACCGAAATTATTGATATTATTTTTTAGAATAGTTTGAAATAAATTACCAGATGTAGTTAACTATAGATGTGTTTAAATCATTAGCTACTATACGAAATTTTATGGAAATTAAAGGTTACAAAATATACGAAAATTTTACTTCTGGTAAATGTACGTCTAACTTTTTATTGGGACCCAAAATATTATTAATTTCTCTATAACGTAACTCAGATGAAAGGAATTTTTGCTTTGAAAATGCTTATTAAACTTATTGCTGTAAACTATTTTGCAAATAATTGCATAACTACTAATCACTTTATTAATATAAACTGTAAATATTTTTGTAGCTTTTTAATCATTTATTTAATATATTTATGCAGAACTACATAATTAGTTTTAGAATTTAAATTCATGTGATCCTTTAAAATATTGTATTTAATTTCTTCAAATGCATCCAAGGTATAAATTATATTTAACTGCAGATATTGTAATAAACGTTTAATTCTCGATTAATCTGATGTTTAACAGTACCATTGTTATTAGAAATAGTTAACCCAAATCCTTAGCAGTTATACATAATGTCTCTTAATATATTATATTTAATAACATTCAAATTACCAGCTACATTATGTTCCTGATGCTCATTAATAAATTTATAGTAATCCAAACATTTACAATATTGTATGTTTTGAGAGATTAAATTATTATCGTAATAGATGATAGACTTGCTTATTTTTTCCCCAATATTTGCAAAGGATAATTTTAATAATAGCATTCTTAAATCGAAATAGTTACAAATGTTTCTTTTCTAGTATATAATTAACACTATCAAAAATGTATTCATGAAAAGAATAAGTACTGCATTTAATCTTAGAAGCAGTAATTTTATTATCTTTTATATTGAATTTATGAACTAAAACTTTATCAATATCGTCGATAATATGTAAATTTTGTCTGTCTTTAAAATAATTATCGTTTAAAACATCTTGAAAGACTACAATTTGTTTTTGTTAAGACTAAATAAGAAATATTTCTTATGCTTAGTATTGAAATCCTTTTCAAAATTACTTACTGTTATATCAGATTTATCAATTGAAAAACCATAGTACCACCTTCTACTTTTAGCTCTTTTACTTCTTGTGTTACTCTTAGTTTTATTATCAAAAAATTAAGAAAATGATTTTTATTTTTTGTAAATAATTTGCTAAGTGTTTTTACCATACTGCGCAGCACTAATTCTATAATGATAAACAATGCAAAAGCATTTGATAAAGTAATATTAAAACCAAAACCTATGTTTTGTATTCAAAATAATCTTAATAATGAATAATTTAGCATTTTTAAGATCATGTAATTGAAAATTCCTTTATTCAACTTTGTTTGTTATTAATAATAAATATTGAATTTTTAACAACGAATCAATGTCGATTAATCTGAATATTAATCTTATTACAAGTTTTTCACTTCAAAAGGAATACACAATTAAAAGTTTTGCAAAGACTAAAATTAGAATCACTTAAATAATTAGTCAGAATCGTTATTTAACATAACACAAATTTATATCTAACATCTTTACGCTTATTAAATTTTAATCTTAGGCTGTTATAATTAAAGGGCAAAAAATATGAGTAAACTCTAACAATTTTCGAAAAATGTTTTCACAATTATTTGAAACAAAATTTAGCTGTTTATTTAGTAAATTATGACAATTAACGTAATTTTTGGTTAAAAAAATTCTTATCTTGAAACGTTTAAATTTTGTGCATGTCTAAAACTACATTATATATCTCAATATGTAGAGAGACATACAGAGAGAAATTGGCACAAAGTCGTAAAAAACGTGTATAAGACAAAAAAAATTCTGAAATAATAAATTATATTGATTGTTTCAAAAAAAAAATCGCATTTTTATCTTGACTAAAAGTTTGGCTCAAAATAATTTTTAATTCAATAAAACCGAAAAGCTCTTTGATTATTGATTTCGTTGCATAATTTTTTCTTCCAAGTTTATAAATGTAATCAGTAATTAGTGACTTAATTCAATATTTGGATAAAAATATTTGAGAATCTAAAAATTATTATTTTCATTTATATCTTAAATACTAAAAGAAATTTTACTACACATTCGGCTTACATGACAGTACCACTCAGAAAAAAAAACAGAAATGTTAGAATTTGGATATTTTTGTGCTATTTCCGATTTGCTTGTATTAATGAGAAACAAATATTTGTCCAGTTATAAAGGGAATTATTATTCCAATTTTTGTGAACTTGGAAAAATTATCGGAATGAAATGTGTACTAATTCCCTTTCACTTATTTATAAGATAACTCGAAATGTGTTTATTAATAGGTTATAAACATGAAACAATAAATTAATTGCATATATACTTGATTTCGAGTTAAGTATTAAAAAAATCTAAAATGTAACAAAAAAATTATAGAAATAATTGCAAGGAAGACATACGTATATTAAAAAGAAACTTAAATATGAATCAATTGAAAAAATTTACAAAATAAAGTGGAAACATAAATACTGCCTCGGACGAAAAAAAATTAATATGAAATTTCTTAAAAATAATTAAATACAAGAAAAAGCACCTAATACAAATGTGTCTTTAAGAGGAAAAAGTAATGTTGAAAATCTAAGAGAAATTGTTTCAAAACCGCCCCCCTACTACTACGACAAACAAACAACTCAGAAATTAAAACATTTTAACAGAAAATTAATAAAGAGTGCCTTATAGGAAAAATAGTGGTATAGTTCACTCTTTAAAAAGGCTCAAACATCCATGGAAAAAGGAGTAATATTTACACGATGTGTTTTAATTAATGTTTTTATTCATTTTTATTAGATTTATAATTAAAATACAATTTCTTTGATAATTTGCAACATTATCATTTTACATAATTTCTTTCCTTTTGTTTAATTGTAATACTTTTAACATTTATATTGTTTTGGACTGAGAAACCATATGAAAAGATATGCATTAAATTAAGGAGAAGTGTTTTAAGAAACTACCGCGCATACGTTACTCAGAAAAGGAAACAAGTTATATATAAAGACAGTTAAAAAATTTTCAACTCAATGCACCTTTTAAAAGAAATTTTTAAAAAAAACCAGTTTAAAGTTTTGTAAGTTTCATACTATATAATTGATTATTTTCAGCTAATATGGATATACATTTTAAAAATGAGTAGAAATAATGAATACCAACATGATAAAATAAGCCTATAAGTGAAAATTGAAATAAAATATTCATAGAATTTCAAAAACTATTCATTTCTAGTATTCATGAAGAAAAAAAAAACTCTTAAAGAATAACTTTCTTTTAAGTTGTTTTTTAGCACAAAATAAGAATAATTCGTAAGCAAAATTACTCAACATAAATGCATACCTAAGCAATTGAATTCATCACAGTATATATATACACTAATAAACAAAACATATCTATCTTTTCTGATTTGTCTTTATTTCGCAAAAGAAAAAAAAATCCCCTGGTAGACACGAAATTCATACTACGAAAAAGAACAATTTAGTACTTAGAGGTAAAGAAAGCATATTAAAAAATGAATAGGTTGCATACAGTATGCAACAAAACAGAAAAAAAGCTCAAAAACTTGATTAACAAAATGAAGTAGGTAAATAGCACTACTATCTAACCAAGAGGAAGAACAACAAACCAAGTCCTTAGTAAGGAATACGACATCCGCGTAACCGTAATGATTGTATGATACCGTCTGTGTAAATTCTTCACCAGATTATTCAACAGTTCTTGAGTAATAGTTCCCTTTCCTCAAAGATGTTGTTGCTTCTTATCCCACTTGATCGACAGAAACATCTAGATCAAGTCAATGTACCCGTGCGTTTTTAAACATTGAAGAACTATAGCAGGACTTGAGAGCAGCTGACTCTTATGGCAACCAATATCAACCAAGATGTGGGCAGGAGCGGCTTGGGTCACATTGCAATTCGGATAAGAAGGGTAAACTTTAAGAACCACCACATGTATGCCGTTAAGCTCGAGTATGTGCACTGCGAAACCTTGCAAGAGTAGCTTCATCTCGCCTATATACTGCCTGCTCCAATCAAAGCAGCACCATGACAGTTTCCTTCATACCACTCATATACGGGGGGGGGGCCTGCTTTCAAGAGGAACTGATATCTTGTTTGACTCGTGTAGCAATTTCTGAAAAAGTAAGACAGCCACCATGCGTGCAATCTTTATGGCTGCACTCACGGGCCAATTCATCTGCAATTCCTTAGACATTCACGTTCGACGGTACCCACTGAAAAAAGATCTTAACATTGGCACTCAAGTTATTTAATAGCTGGACAATGCTCGTTGTCGTTCAGTCACCATGCCTCCACCATTCAGATAGATGCTGAATAGAGCTGCGGCTGTCACTGAATATCCAAATATCTGTATTGACACTCTTAGTAAAGCAAAATTTCAAAACTTCCTCAATAGCTAAGAGTTCTGCCCGAAAAACTGAGCAGTAGTCAGGATTTCTCTTACAGATCCTAATACCATTCCCCTTTTTGATAAAAATTCCTCTGCCCGAGACAGTGCCTACACCCATGCTGCCATCAGTATAGATCTGTAATGCGTCACACGGGACTTTATGAATAGTCTCCAAAGCAAGCTGCCTAAGTTACTTTGGATGTTGAGTGCCCTTGTGAGTGTATGAGGATAATTCGGTATTGAAAAGGGCCCGTTCATAGAACGGCGCAGTAACATCCGTACAGCTGGCCAGAGAGACATATTCCCATTTCTCAAAGATAATCTGTACCAGTAATTCGGTGTTCTACAGAGTATCCGATCGTTCACCATGGCATTTCTCCAAAGTATCTCACACATGCTAAGTAGAAATTTAATCAAAAGAGCACACTGGCCAATCCATTCGATGAATATCTTTACTTTCTCTTTACCGGCGGGAGACCCGAGCGGCTGTATGGTGTCTTCGATAAAAACAAATTCTAAAAACCAATGATATTTCGTATAAAACTCACGGGAGGGGGATAGTTTCATCTTTGTTAAAAACCTCTGTTGAAAAATGGCGCTCCATTCATCCATTTATTATAATTCCTCTTAATGCAAACACTCTAGATTCCTCCTAGAGGTCCTTTTAGCTGATGGTAGTGGGATGAAAACGTTTACCTACCTCTCTTCATACCAATTTGCACCTAAAATCGAATGTCAAACTGAAGCCAGTCTCATCTGTAAAAAGTACCATTGCTGATGTATATCCAATAATAACACAACTGTAAACAGTCTCGTTGATATGATAATGTCAAAAATATGCATTGGTTAGGACAGTGGGTGCATAGGACACCTTTATAAAGGTGTCTGGCAGAGTAATCCGAGATCCTATTATCCAGATCCTATACTGTGCTAAACTTTCCGCTGTTTGTTTCCTGTCCTTTTTCACTTACACGACACTATATTGGTCATCCCTTATCATTGTTGTTATAGGTATATAACCCCTAACCTTTCTTACAGCTGCTCATATCCTTTTAACAGCTGTGATACAACACTTATCTTAATTCCAAAATTTTGGGCACTACACATCCAACTACGTCTGTCTACCTTCAAAATTGTTTATTATTATATCACGTGCAAAATTTCTCTAGGGGCTTATTGTAACCCAATTTCACTTGAAGCTAATATCTGGAAATGCACTTTTACACTTTTTTGAGTTGCCTTGCAATGCGCATGCTAACTCAACACGTTTGCATGCCCTCACGTCACCTATGATGTAATGATCTTGATATTTGCATAAGCATCGCTTTTTCATTGAATAGACTTTAAATTTCACTGATACACTGATAGCAAACATATATATATATATATATATATATATATATATATAACTGTGTGTATGTGTGCGGGCGTACGAACGAGAGAGAGGGAGGGAGATCTTAAGGTAAGTCGGTACCCCCTATCCCGCTAATGTTAAATTGAGCATTTTTATGTGCCTTTTTCTCATAAAATATTAAATGTACAGACTTAAATTTTTTTCTGTATATTAATTAGACTTTTTTATTTAAACTGAAGTGAGCTTTTTCAAATATATTGTTTAGTTTTTTCAAAAACTTTCATCGTAATGTATCACTATGAATTTTTTGAAAAATGTCATTTTTTTTCACGATAACTGACTTTTACAAAAATATTATCGGTATATTAATAAAAGTTCACTTCAGTTTATATATTAACATATCAGTAATATTCAGTGAAGATTGCAAGTGCTTCCGTTGAATAGGTTCTGAGAAAATGGTACTCGCATTTTTAAAAACACCGTTTTGAGATAATTGCATTTTTATTATAAAATGTCACTTCATCAAAAAAATTATGAATTACAATCTGTATTTGCACTATTTTTTTAAATATTAGCTTATTCTCAATAACTTCTAAGACTTTTTACTTATTTCTTTTACTTAGATTTCTCAGAAAATACATGTATAGCATTTTTCACTTTTAATCTATTGAGATATTTTATAGCATTTACATCCTTTTTCTCAAATTATGCATCAATTTTTGAAGAATTTTTAGTTCTGATACATTACTGTCCATCCAAGTTGACTATAAGTATCATAAATACCATGTAAAAATGTGTCAATACATGAAAATATGGCTTTGGTAATACATCATTATACGACATTTCGAAAAATTTCATTACTGTTTTATAAATTCACATGTAAACACAATTTCTTAAAGTATCAGAATTAAAAGAATTCTTAAAATATTACATAAATGGTATCCAAAACAACAACAAGAAAACTGATTTTATGTTTTTAAACATGAAATTTGTGTATTTTTTGTATGTACCAAGTTTTGTGCAACGAAAAAGGGCATTGCATTTTGGGATATATTTATGTACCTTTTACTAAAAATCTATTGAAAACAAAGCTTAAAAACTTATGTGTGCATTAAATTAACATTTATCTTTATACAGAAGTGAAATTTTTTAAAAAAATTGATCAGCCTGTTTAAAAATGTAATTTTTGCACAGTAGAATAATGAATTTTATAAAAATTTTCCTTTTCTATGTTACGACATCTGCTTTTTAGCTAAATGTCTGAGGAATATCTCAAAAATTTCACTTCAGTATACACAATATATATGAAATATAAAATAAAAAATTCCAGTTCATGCATACAATAAATTTTTTAAAAAAAAGACACAAATTAAGAAATATAATACATGAATAAATGACATTTCGAAAAGTTTCACTAGTGCTTTGTATATTCACATGTAAACACAATTTCTTAAAGTATCAGAATTAAAAAGTTTATTTAAATATTACATAAATGATATCCAAAAGAAGAAAACTGTTTTTATGTTTTTAAACATGAACTTTATGTAATTTTATGTGCATAACAAGCTTTACAGGTAACGACAAAAATCATCCCGTATCATCACATATATATGTGTACTTTTTCTCAGAAACTGTTAAATATTAAGACTTCTGATTTAGTCTGAATATTAATTAGACTTTAATATTTATGCTGAAGTGAGATATTTCAAATATAATGTTAAATTTTTTCAAAACCATGCAACATAAAAATATTACTATGAATTTCTTGAAAATTTTCATTTTTTTTCTACAATAAATGCTTTATAATAAATTATTTTGGGAAAATTTATAAAGGCACACTTCAGTGTACATCGTTATGTTCAGTGTACATATGAGTTATGTTTTACTGAAATTTTATGAGCATCCTTGCATTATTTTCTGAGAAAAAAGAACATAAATTTTTATAAACAAACTTTTTGAAAAAGGCATTTTTAACATGAAATGTCACTTTATCACAAAAATTATGACTTCCAACATGTATTTGCCACATTTTATTCAACATTAGCATCAAGTCAATATATTTTAAGTAAAAAAAGCATCAAAAATGTTTTCAAATTGTCAGAAAATACATACATAACATTTTTCAGTTTTTGTTTAACGAGATATTTTGTAAAATTTACATCTATTATCACAAAATCGCTATAAATTTTAGAAGAATTTGTAGCATTTATGTATTACAAATATCAAAGTAGAACAAATATCATCATAAATATAATGGGGAAAAATTTATCTGTATGGTTTTGGTGTGCATTTGAAAAAACATGATTTTACGTCATTTCGAAAGTTTTCATATGTGTTCTGTGTGTTCACATGCAAACATAAGTTTTTAAGACTTTTAAATTTCAAAAGTTTCTCTAAACTGTACACATGATTTCTTAAACAGCAAAAATAAAACTGTTTTTATGTTTTTAAACATGATATTTAGGTATTTTTATGTATTTAACCAGCTTCTTGCAACGACAAATGGTATTACACATCTGAATTTTTGTATGTACAATTCATTCAGAAACTTTTGAATATTTAAGTTTAAAAACTTGTCTGTACAGTTAAGTAACATTTATATTTATACTGAAGTGATATTTTTTTTTAAAAAAATTAGTTTTTTTTAAAAACAGACATTTATTTATCATCAATGAATTTATTCAAATTTGTTTGTTTTTTGACACATGTGCTCTAAGCTAAATGTTTTTTTTTGTTGTAATATTTTCAAAATATCACTTCAGTATCCACAAGAATGCATAAGGAATATATAATGTAAATTTGCAGCTTTTTTTTTTTCACATACAGTAAATTTAGAAAAATTTTATTTTCTTAAAAAGTAATTTTAAAATTTTAAATTATGAAAATAGTAGTTTTGAAAAAAAAATCATACCTTGTGAAAGTAAATATTTAATAAGAAATAATACTTTAAAACTCTTGGAAGCATGTTGTAACTCGAAATTCCGCCACCAAACTAATACAGTTAATCGAACAGTCAACTGTTATCTAAAGTTAATTGCGTTTGAATAAACAAAAAGAAGGCTTTGCAATTGTTTCAGGATATTTAAAAGGCAAATATCTGTCAAAAGGGGGTGTGGCCCACCAGTTGATAATTTTTTTAAAAGTCATTTTGACATAGTTCTAATTGAAAATATGGCATAAATGTTATATCCCTAGAAAGGTAATGAAATAAAGATTTCAAAAATATCAAAAACTCAAAATCGATCATTCATGATTTTTACCCTACTGACCTCCCTTAACACACTTCATATTACATCAATCCGTGAATCTTAAGGTTGAATATTCAATTCATTTATTAAGTTAGAAAGAAAATGAGCAAATACATTAATTATAAAATGTCTAAAATAATTCAAATTTATGCACTCACAAACAAAAACATATGTGGGCACATTAAATACTTGTGCGTGTCTGTGTAATATTAAAAAACTCAGTATACTTAGAAGAATCATTTTCCCAAAGAAGAGAAATATTAAAGTATTTTTTTAAAATTTAAACTCTATATCTTTTTCACAGTTTTCTTGCTAAATACTAGACCGAAGGTAATTTTACTTTCTCCTCCTTTTTAATAATTATCAAAAACTTCAAAGCGATAGCCTCGTTAACCTTTAAAGCTAGCTGAATACGCATTTTCCCCAAAGTTAAAACGATAAAAAAAAAATGTATGATATTAGTCGAAGAAAAAATTACAAAATAAGTAAAAATGATAGTTTTTTATATATCAGCAAGATTGCTCTTTAAAAATACTTCAATGTACGTATTTCTAATAGGAAAATTTTCTTCAAAAGTATTTCTAGTATTCTTTTTTTCTACAACACACAGGGGGGGGGGAATGAGAGAGTAGGTTAAAAAATAAATCAATATATAATATTCAACTGAAAAAATGACTTTCAACCTTACAATCAACCTCTGATTTTGAATGTTGTATTTCGAGAAATCAATGTCTGCTGTGTCATTTTGGCTGATTTTTTAAAAATAAACTGTCTTAAATTAATAACTGTTCGCGAAGTTGCTTACAAGCTGTAAGGATTCTTATTCTTAATTTTAATACCTTAAGTTTTGAAGCATATTGTACATTTTCTAGAAAATATTATTTTCCCTTTAAATCTTAAAATAAAGTAATAGAGCTTACTATTTTCCTTAAGTTCTGTTATTGCAATAACTAGCCCAATAATTAGCAAACAAGATAAGAAAGAATTATCTCTTTCTAGAAAATATTTTTACTGCATTATATTTAATATACAGTCAGAGGAAATTCGCTGATTTATTTAACTCCATTCATCTATTCATATATATAACAATTATTCACTTAAAAATTATAACTTTAATCACTTTTCTAAAAAAAATTTTACAAAATTAATTTCTTACATCTGACGTACATAAAATTTCTTCAAAGAATACATCTCTATGATAGGCTCTTTTCTCAATCAAATAGAATCAACATACATAAACGAAATCAAGAACATATAAATTACCCGTCATGTCAATATAAATGTGGTCTGCTGTTTATTTAATTCGTTCTTTTATGTAAAATTTACAGTAACAAAAAATTAAGAGTTACCATGAGAATAGTCTCTAATGCCAATAGATAATTACAGGTAATTAATCAGTTTCATATTATAAATATTTAATTAATTTCATTTCATCAGTGACTTTATTTAACGAGAGTTTTTCAAACTTAATAAAAAAGCAAAACTCTAATCTTATATTTTGTAGTTATTTATACATTTTAAAAATATATATTCTGAATTTTTTCTTTATATTTGTAATCCATGACAGCAACGTTGAAGTTAAAATAGTATTCATAATTTATAAGCTTTCTATTTGGATATGATAAATTTATTTGTTTAATATATATATATATGTAATAATCCCCATTAATTATTCTTAATAACTTTTAATTACCTTTGGTCCATCCCTTTAGGACCAACGTTTTAGTAATAAGTTAATCCGCCGCCTAACGAGAGTATTTTAAACTACATCCATCCACCCACACAGATCACGTGATTTAAGCTGCCTATATATACCGAGACTCCTGGAGACCGCGCCCTCTTTCGCTTCTGTTTTGTGTTTCAACATGTAGTCGGCTGCATTGTGTTTGTGTGTGCTTCTGTTGTGACGTCCCTGTAATGTCTTATGTGTTTAAGATAGAATTAAACAGATTTGAATAACCCCATGACTGCCTCTTGGATAATATTAATTTTGCCTCACCAATCTCATATAAAGTATACCTTTCAACGGCCACGTCTATTTCAAGAATATCAACGTTTATTATATATATATATATATATATATATATAAGTTATTCACAACATAGCTAAGAATGTATAATTTAAAGAATCAAAAAAAATATCGTCATATTTGCGTTAAAAACCCTCTCTAGTTCAGATCGTTTATGCTGTTTACATATTTTTACTTCTCTCAAAGTGAGACTTTTAAAATTATAACAGCATTTTCGTTTTATGTTTCATACTTTTAGGAACAACAAATGCGTAAAATTCATAAATCTTTCCGAAAAATATTAACACATAATAAAATGTTTTCTTTTCGTGGTAGAGTTACTATTAGTTCTATTCTTACCATTTGTTTAAATTTTAAGTGAATTTTGTTTTATTTTTCGTTTCAATACTTTTTTTAGCATTTAAAAATAAAAGTAAGAATGCTCCTTAAATCTTCTATATACCAAATTTTTGCCATTTGTTTTTGTTTTCTTTTCACACCATTAATTTTATTTATTCCAAAAATTTCATTTGCATCTCAACAACAAAATGCTAATTAGCTTTAAGATGCTTTTTTATATGTAAGTCTTCTTAAAAAAATCGTAAATTTACTATAAAGAGTGAAATATTTGTGTTTAACTTAATTTACGCTTTAGAAATATAAATTATTATATATTTTTTTTTACTTTTTAACGTTTCGTGATTTTAATTAAATCAAAGGTACTATAGAATGAAGTACAGTTAAAATGGAGACATATTTAATAATTTTTCCGATTTTCTATTTCTGCAAAAACCATCATTTTCATTGAAGATTTAAATTTTCAAGCACTAATGATTCTTATATAATAAAATATATAGGTTATAATTACTTCAAATACTATTAATAAACTACTGTAAAAGGTAGTGAATAAGATATTTTTATATAAACGTCACACTATATAGAGCAATACGAGGGCTATTTGGCGAAGGAATTTTGAACTTCATTCAAGTGACGAGGACAAGACCTGACTCGGCACCCCTCTTCTAACTACCACACACCAGCAATGAGACGAAGTTGAGCCTCAATAGATTTTAACGTGCGTTGGCTCTCTCTGCATGATGGGTTTTCAGGGGCTCCAGGATTCGAACCCGTGGCCATAACCACTAGGCTACCTTGGTATCTGTACTAAAACTTCTTTCAAGAAGTTTATTTTTGAATAACACCAATTATTCTGTCACGATCATTTTAGACACATATGCTAAAAAAATAGAATTCACTTATTACCCTGTACACCTGATGACTAAAAAAAGATTAAAAGCAGTTAGGACGGTAAGAATGAAAAGCATTTTGCAAAATAATTTTTTTTACAGATATGATGAATATAATAACAAAAAGTAGGGTTTTTTTAGTTATTTTTATTTATTTATTTATTTTAATTTTAAAGTTGCGTGCATTGTTGAGAAAAGTGGAGGGAAATGTTTAAGATATTACATGTTTGATCCCCATTTGAGTAATATAGCTTATCGACGAAAATACATTTCAAATTCTACATTTACATTTCAAATTCTAGGTAAAACGCAAATAACGTTTTGACAATTAAAAGGGAGGGGGGAGATATTTCTTCTTCATCGGGAAATTCCATTAAAATATCGATAAAATGGGTTAATATGAACTTTGTTTCCCTCTTTAAATTAAATTATTAACTTCAATAGAAAAATATTTTGTATGTGCGTCATCTTTCTCAATAGGTAAACTTTATTTTGCTAAAATATTTGAACGGAACATTTCAATAATAAATCAACGGCGCACTTTTTAAGAATAACATTCACTACAATTATAACTATAGTTTGAGTGTATACACTTATAGAGAATATTTTACTGGCTTACTTCTATTTATTTCATTCATTTATTTTTTAATGTTGAATTTTTTTAAATAATCCATAATTTTTTTAAGTTGTGTATTAATAGAGTTCTAAAGTAAAATTCAGCATCAGAAAGAGAAAGATGTAATAAAATAATCTCCAATTTTTTTAAAATTATTCGGAAAAGTTTTAAGACTCTAAAATAAAGGATAGCAGAAACGAGATATAAAAACAAACAATCAGAAATAAAACGCTGATGAGTGAAAATGTCCTTTTTTGGACAGTGATAAACTTTTAGCTGAGTTAGAAAAACCGTAAGCCATAAAAGGAAGAGTAATTGAAACTAAAGTGTTATTTTTACTTAAAGTGCAAGAAAGTAAGCGTTTTACAATGGAAACGAATAACAATCAGGTACCTACAAAAGGTTGTTCGCCCTTTATGGAAACGATTTTGATAGTTAACTTTTATCTATATAACCACCGTATTTTTTGTGGAGATTTGTTTCTATGTGTAGGCCACAATTTTTGACATTAGCTCCAGCTTAAATTTTCCAAGAAAATAATTTTTTTTTAGTATTGTCATGCCAATTTTACTCAATTCCTCTTGATCTGTTTTCCAAAATCCGTTCAGTGTTCTTGGACGCCGTTTTCCCAAGGCTCGTTTTTGTAAACCAAAAACGCAAAAGTCCATCGAAGAAGTGTCAGGTGATTTTACAGGTATTTCATCAAATGGGATATACTTTATTTCTGTTTCTGATTTTTTTTCTTTGATAAATAAGTGGCTGTTGACTTAACATGTGATTAGAGGCTTTGTTCATATATCAACTTTATCAATGCCCTTTCCATATTAGGTTTGAATTTCTTCTGCAAAAAATAATTCTATTATATTCTGCTTGAGAGTGAATTAATTTTCGCTTTAATTGAGACTTTCTTGATTATTAATTTGCCGTTGTACCAAATTCCTACAAGTACTATCGTAAATACTCTTGGAAACTTTTCTGTACACTGATGAAGCCATTTCGTGCAATCGTTCCTGTCAATTAAGAAATAGAAAATTTATCCTCTTTTATTACAATTACTTAAATATATCCATGTCTCATCAAGTTTTACCACAATTTTCCATTTTTCAGCTACTGGGTGTTTTTCACAAATACTTTTCAACATTTGTTTTTCTTTCAGCAATATGTTTTGTAAAAAACAGATGAACTTTAGATTTAAACATCTTTTTTGACATTAAATCTTTATGAATGGTTTTACTTACTGTACAGGAAGACATTCCTAAATTTGATGCAATTAATCTTTCAGTCGGTGAATTTTCTTTTAGGATTAGACTTCACTTTCTTGATAGTTGCCTGCGTTTGAACAATTTTAGGATGAGGTTTTGTGGTCACGATTTCATCTTTAATTTCTGCTAGACGCTATTTCCCTTTCAAATTTAATTTATTATAAAAACCTTTGATTGAAATGCAATAACCGAGATTTTTATACCGCTGTTTAGTTTCTTGATATGAATATTTGGAAAAGTTTTAGTGGAAAGCGTAATTACTTAACCTTTGAGTCATCTATCAGTTTTAGGGACTATTTTCAGAATAAATCTTTTATTTTACACATTCCTATCAAAATAAACATCAGTAGACGAATATACTGAATTTGCCAAATTTTTATCTCAAAATGCAAACGAAAAAATTAATCACAAAATCATTTCCATAAAGTGCGAACGACTTTCTATAGATGATATGAAAGCACTCTTGTGAACACAAAAGATTTACAAAACTATTGACGCTTATTTAAACATTTGTAAGACATTCATGAGCGTAAACAGTGGTATTAATTTGTTATAATGAAAGTATAAACCGTACATGGGATCCTGATAGATAATAAATGCACATTAAACCTATCATTTTTTTAGTCACCATAAAAATAATGAGGGATCTATGAAAATTATGATAATTTCTTAGAATAATTTGAATAACATTAATTTAAAATTACTATCAGGAAAATGTTTTTTTCTGTTAAGATTCCTAATGTGTTTATATCTGAAACAGATTCGAGCAAAATTCACAAAAATAATTATTTTTTACACCATTTCTCTTAGGTTCAATTAATGATATACAAATGAAATTTCACGTAAAATCATAAATATAAATAATATATGAAGTAAAATGTGTTTATGAAATATTAATTAAATGGTTTCCGTGGCATTTATTCTTATAAATTATCAATACATCGCTTTCAGTAATATATTGTGTATTCTACAAATATACGTTTATTTGATAAGTTATTACTTATTAATTTCTATTTCAATTTCAGGTATTAGTTAAGAAAATTCAATTCAATGTCATTAATTAAAATGCCTTAAAAGGGATCTTTTTCTTTAAAAAAAAAAAATTTAGAATTAGTTTTGTGAAGCATTTTCAACATGATCTTACCTTCTCTACATAATCACGCTTTTTTTGTTTTGTTTCTGAAACAATTGTTTTACTTTTTTCAGTATTTTTAAAATTAATAAATAAGTTCTAAAAGCAATAATTGAAAGATTATTTAAATATTAATAAAAAGGGATAACATTATCAAAATTTATGGAAGCATAAGGTATCATTTAAAGTGGAAGGACGTCACAAGTGTTTATTATCCATTTAATTTATTAAGGTTCAAGGATTTGGAGAAAACAGTATAAGGTTTAATATAATATAAGTTAAAACTTCTCTGGATCCCCAGTTATTAGTTAATAACATCTAAATTGAAAGAATGTTTTCATGATAATAAGGAATTTGTTATGAATATTCATATTTAATGATAATTTTCATTTAGGGAGGATTTTTGTATCGTGTATCAAATTAACCTTCGTTCTTTTTCCCTTAATACAAAAAAATAATTATTGTAAAGTAAGATTAATTCATATTATTATATATACGTGTGTATTCAGGTGTATTATATATATATATATATATATATATAAATTTAACATATTTCACATATTTTAAATATACCTTAAAATATCTCATTCTATTCATTTTCATTTCAAAAATTCTAGCATATATATATAGAATACTTTTAAATCACCACAATGTATATACAAGATAACTTACAGATATATGCCAGCTGTTTTTCACATAGTCGATAGTGAATGTTAGATAGAAGCAATATGTATAGCCTAAACAAATTTTCAGAATGACAGCTGCACCCGCATTCTCCATTTTTCTGTTGGACACATAATGTTATGCAAAGCTAAACACATTTATTCCCACAGAGCAAATACGCATACTTTTAGAGATGTAGTCATCATTTCTCAGCTTTTATTTCTTTTACTGCTTGTAAAACTTTGGCAATAAAACGTACCTCCGTTTTGCCTTTTTTATAATTTACGCCATTTTTACTTCATTGCTCATCATTCTTTTTCGCAACTCTCTGCTTTTATAGCTTCTGTTTCAATAGCAAAAAAAATTTTATGTGTTTTACTCATCTCAGAAGCAATCGATCTAAATTTAATATGTTAGAATGTTGAGGAATGATTTTGTCTGAATTAGTTGCTTTCAAATATATGATTCTTGAAATAAATTACATTAGTACTGAGTAAAAAGGTAATCATTTCACACAGTTTTCTTCTAAAAGTTTGCCTTATGTTTTCGCATTTTTCAGTAAGAATTATTTGAAATACATTTTTTGATGTTTACATATTCAGTGTACTTTTTTTAGCAGTTTGGATTCGTCAAATTAATGGTATTTTAGGTTTGCGTAAACATTTGACAATGATTCCTCTTCACAGTTATATGCATCAACAGGCGAATAAAACTCAATATATTCAACATAATGAACTCAATCAATCCGGTAATGAACTAAAATTGGTGAGCCTTTAACAAAACATTGGGTTTATTCAAATATTAACCGTTAGCATATAATAATTATTGCCAGAGACAGTCTTAAAACAGAATCAACAAATATTTAAAATTTTACAAGTGTATATGTAGCAAGGTTATCCTTAAGTTTTAACTATTACTAAGGAATAACCTATATATCTGCACAAAATTACTATCTTACTTATTATTAATTGAATCTTATATATCTATTTTTTTAAAATTGCTACTACTAATGTTAAGTTGTTTGGTATTAGTTCTTGAAGTAACCGGCAGTATGGAGATGAAAGAGGCTGATTATCGCCTTTGTTTGAAAGGTTATAATACCTGGCTATGGTAAAATGATGGTTATTTATGAAAATGATATCCCGTCATATGACATCATTGTGAGATGGAAAAAGGAATTTTTAAATTGTCCACATGTCCTTCATTGACGATTTTAAAAGAGGAAGACTCACGGGCGATGCTACCACAGTGAAAAAAGTGGAGGACTCCATCCCATCGGATCATAGAACAAATATACAGATGAGCATGAATAAGACTGATCTTAGTTAAGGCAGTGTACGGACGATCACTCACGAAAAGCACCACATGACGAAATTTCTAGCTCGCTGGGGTCAATGCAGGATCACACACTGACCGACCTGTCAAAGGTGTTGAATCTTTTGGACCAAGACGAAAGGGACGTTTTTTGAACATTTCCGGTAACTATAGATGAATCTTGGATTTATCAATATGACCCAGAAACCAAATAGATAAGCAACAGGTAGAAAACCTTCTTCTTCTTAGATGGGTAGACTCACCTCCCCCTCAAGAAGTCTAAGATGCAGAAATTTGTAGGTTAGGTCATATTATCCGTTTTTAGAGTTTTCTGTAGAACCAGCCTAACAAACTACTTCGAAAAGAGTCAGAGTATCACTGGTGCCTTTTACTGTACACTGCTGAACTAACTTCGTGATTCTGTGATCAAGAGATCACAGAGTATTATCATCAAAGTTGTCACTCTTCTTGTCAACAATCCAACTGTGTGGTTGAAGAAGCAAAGCTATAGGAAATTTTGAAACATCCACCCTATTCTCCTTCTCTCACCTCAAGCGATATTTTATTCTCTCTACAGACAAAAAACCCATTACGAGTTTATAGATTTGACAACACGAATGACGTCACGCAAGACGTGGAGAAATGGTTTCTGCACAATCTACTGAATTCTTCAATGACAGCCTTCAAAAAGTATAGCTCTAGATGGTGACTACATATAGCACTACATATTGCTATATGTAGTGACTACATATTGCTTGAAATAGCAATTAAAAAATCAAGAGTTTTTATCTCTATTATTTTAATAATGATTAAAATTTCACTATAATCCCTGGTTAAAAAAGGAATATTTGATATTTAATAGCATAATCTTAAAAGAGCTTTTACTTCTTTCAGTAAAATTTATTCTATTATTTATTGCGTCATTTTCTTACTGTTTACTGACTAAATATGCTTCTACGATTCATAAAATATGTAATAAAGTCAGATATTCAATATTTCTGTGATACACTGCTAATGAATGATTATGGAATTTTTTTATCTCAGTTTTAATTAACATCATATTAAATCTTAACAAAGTTTTGCCAAAATTTTTTTAATTTTGATTGGTAAAGAGAGTAATAGTTGCTAGGGAGCATTCTCTTCAAGTTTTGTACTATGCCAAGCAAGAATTTAGATACCCAGATAAATTTAAATCACGACAATCTCCATTACTCTAGGCGAGGTGTGGAAGTTTGGAGAGAGTGTGCCAGCACAGGTTTCATCATTGTCACTTGACTATTGCTCAAAATTGTGAGGTCTGTCACCAATAAACCTTTTGTTGCTTCAGAGAACAGCGTAAATTAAAATCAAATCAAATATCTCTTACTCCTCACGATGTTCCGTTGCAGGGTGAAATATCAAACCAAAGAACTAGTTCAAACACTGCTGTCCATGGTTTTTATCTCCTCAATGACTGGGGGATATTGTAGCTTTCCTATCTATGCCTTATTGTCTGCCCTTCATCAATTTAATCATAAACTCCCAGGATAAACCAGAAAAAAAGTTATTGTTAAGTTCTTAAAAGTTACTCTGAATGTTTCTTTTAAATTTATACATCGTGAGGAAGGTAGGAGAGTTTCAAATATGAAAGAAATTCGTATGAAAACATTAAACAATAAAACAAAAATCAATTAATTTATAAATTGTATTTTTAAGCCTTAATTCGAATGGATATCAACCCCCATAATTTTTAGTTTTCGTATTATTATTTGGATATCAATAAAAAAAACCCGAAGTTGTGTTTACGAGAATTCACAACAGAAAGAGTGGAAATAATTAACTTTAATTGCAAATCACTGTTCGTATTTTAAGACAAGAATAATTTTAAAAAAATACTGTAGATATTTGGTGAAAGTATTTAATTACAGTTATTCCTTGAAGATTTTAGCTGAATTAATTATAAAAAATACAAATTCTAATTTTTGAAAAGCTTTAATAATATTTCAAATATTTTAAATCAAAATATATGCATACTTTAAATAATTCAATTTACCTGCAACTAAACTATCATGAATAATTCATTAACATAATTCATTATTATTTAAGAGATTCTTCTGTACTGGTTGTCTGCTTGAGGAAATATTAAAAAAATGCATGTAAATTATCTAAAATCGGGAGTATTCTTTAAAATATTAAACACATTTAAAAATATTTAAATATAAAGAGTTAAATAATATAACAAACTTAAAATGTGTGTGTGCATTAAATCTACTGAATTTTAAAGCATTAGTTTGAAATGAATCATGTATTCAATTTAGCTTAATTTTGCAATTTGATTTGCTTTTTATTTCGAATTATGTAAGTAGGTTTGATGCAGATGAAAATTTTTTGTGTCTGGTAAAAATAATCGATCCCATAGGCAAATAATTACGTGAAGACACCAAAGTAAATGAAAAAATTCATTCGATAGACAAAACGATATGCATTCGAAATCTCTCCAGTAAAAAAAAAAAAGAGCATATTAATCCTCTGGTGTACACAAAACCGTCTTCAACAATATGGTTTATTTTTTATAGGTCTACGTTAATAATGCATCAACTCCTTCAAAGAGAAAAACTAGAAGTATTTTTTTATTATATTATCGTGTGTGTGTGTGTGTGCGTGCGTGCGCGTGTGCGTGCGTGCGTGCGAGTCCGTGCGTGTGCGTGCGTGTGTGTGTGTGCGTGCGCGTGTGCGAGTCCGTGCGTGTGCGCGCGTGCGTGCGTGTGTGCGTGTGTGTGTGTGTGTGTGTGTGTGTGTGTGGTGTGTGTGTGTGTGTGTGTGTGTGTGTGTGTGTGTGTGTGTGTGTGTGTGTGTGTGTGTGTGTGTGTGTGTAAATTAATTCAAATTTAATTATTTAATTATTTTAGAAGTATTAATTAGAAAATTTAACGAGTGTTTTGGAGCTCACATGTTTTAATAAAGTTAAAACAAATTCAAATCTGTGTTTCATGCATGTTACACTATCAAAGCACAAAAACATGAAGCATATTAGATTACTGCTAGAGAAAAAAAATTAAAATATTACTTCAACATTACAATCATAAATTTAGAGTTTCAACTAATGTGGGAGAAAAAGAAAAGAAAAAAATTATAAGTTATTCTATTAGAAAACGATGAACAGCGTTACTTTTTTTTCAGTTTACTGGGAACAGTTTCAATATTGAACATGATACCAATACAAGTAAAGTATTTCATAAATTGTGCTTTTATTTTAAAAAATATCCTACAAATGCAATCCAAGTATAACTCCAGTAGTCTCTTATAGTTTATCGATATATATATATGAAAAAATGATGACAGAATGATTTCTAAAAATGCTTTTCTAAGGATTAGAACATCGTTTTAAAGGCTCAAAATTCAATGCCGTTTAAAACCTTATCGGAGCAAAAGTTTTTAAAGTAAATCTTAAAATCTCTTTACAGCTTTGCGAACGTCCAAAATGTCGAAAAGAAAATCGCCTTCACCTAAATAAAAAAAATTACTTATCAGAATACTTAGGGGCTTTCTAAGTCTACTGTTGTGAAAAAAATAGAGTTGATAAAATGTATTTCAGGAAGTCGTGTATGGATTGAAAATATAAGCTCATATTTTTAAAGTTTCATTAACTATAACCATATTATATACTTATATATGTATTTATACAGAGAGTAGTAATTTATATATATATGTGTTTAATATATTTTCAATATCTCATGAATAATTTTTTTAAACTTTTTTTCCCATCGGTTAGTAAACAAGTTTAAAAACTACTGCTAATATATATAGCGATTAAAATTTAAGCAACAAATCGCACTTTTAGAGTTAGACATGTATGTATGTATTATAAATATATAAAGATATCAAATCCTATATTTAAAGAACATGAGCGTTGCTTACTCTTTAAATATTTATAGGTATCAATATCTTAAATATGATAAGGTTTAAAAATGTATTGAATTGATATGGATCAAAAGTGCTTCTAGAAAAGCTCTTGTTATTGAAGTTTAATTAATCTATTTTAATTTCTAATTTTTCTAATCCTACTTTTAATGTGGCTATTTCAGCATCATTAAATATCTCGTATCGAGGGAGAGAGATTTCTACACTATCGATCAGAAATTAAACAAAAGATTCGGTCTCAGCACTATCATTTGATCGATAATTGGGATGCGAATATTATTGATTATCAATTGTTTACTTTTTGATTTTGAAGTGGCTCTCCGATGGAATAAACAACCCCCCAAAAAGTCATTTTCGCATTTCATTCATCAATGAATCATTAGCTGGCAGATTTCTCATACAATCTATCTTTGCATATTTGCTTTGAGCAGATCAAACAAGTAATATAGGTAGAATTAATTACAGAAGATTAATACTACGCTCTAAATCATCGCATTTTTATTATTATATCGCTCAGCAGTGATATTTCATCCCCAAATCTTGAAGACACTACGATATTTTTATTGCATAAGGTGGCATATAAGAATTAAATATTTGTTTTACTTTTTGTTCCCTTATTCGCAATTAAATTAAAACAGAAATTCTATTACTGTATTTTTTCAAGTTTCAATTTCTGAATGTTTTCCGTTTTATTTTAATTGTATTGTTTAGTTTGAGTTACACACTTAAAATTGAGTTTTTTGAAATTAAGTCATTTTGTAAAAACAATTGTCAATAGTTCTTATGGATAGAAAAGTATAAAGTGCTGTACTCTTTAGAAATCTTAACTAAATGGGTCATTTTTTTAAGGAAAACTTACCTAGATTAGTATGCAATATTTTCTTTATAATGGAGAGTCAAAGTTAAGTGATATTTTCTCAAATCGAGTCAAACTACGCTGATTTCTACTGAACCAGCCAAATGTTTTGCTCTATTTGTGACTGTGATTAATAGCACGGCTATGTAAGATGACGTTATGAAAAAATCACTGTAAAATTGTGAAATTTGTGATCATAGTACTTAATGATAGGATGGAGGGTATTAGTCTTCCACATTTTCAAAAATGTACGAGTTATCACTAAACCAAATGATATAATTTTTTTTTCAGAACAGATATGACCTCCCCTCTTTTATTTCGCGCTTGCTTGACGTTGAGTTATTGCACACCCTGTACATAGCTACACAAAATTGAGATAAAAATTCATGTACTTATATTAATTAGCTTCTAACCTCCTCCATCATAAAGTTAGGATTAATTAGAAACAGCGACATTTTGAACTGATAGTTTTATAAGATTAGAGAAACACATTACAAACTTCTATATTGCATTTGTTATCAGGATATGAACATAGAATTGTCTATATTTCGTTTTAAATATTAACTTAGGAAAAATTAATAATTAAAATTTAAAATTTAATTACATTTTTAATTTAATAAATTTTTAATTTAATTAAATTTTAATTTTAATTAAATTTTTCTTAAAATTAATTTTTTAAAAATTTTAAATTTAATTAAATTTTTTTTTAATTTCCTTTAAAAATTTTCCAACACTCGCCGAAATGTCTTAATACATCGTGTTTCTAAGCATTTAGAGGTGAAAAACAGGTAGGTATTTTTTACAAATTTCTGTAAGAAATATGCTTTTCCATTAACATCTCCATTAAGAAATTATATGTTTTATGCTTAGGCACATAGCAATAGCATTTTTATAGAATGATTTTCATCGTTGCCGAAATCCATTAAAGCAGTTTTTCAAAGCAATACCCATAGTATCCCAGAAATAAAAATTCTGTGAAAAATTGAGACTCGTATTTCCCTGGATTTTTTATACTGCCAACCATTTGCTAGAGATCATGATGTTTTTATTGGCTTTTAGAGTCATTTAAAATTTACTAGCTTGCTGGTTGTCAATATTTTGTTTGGCATCATTAAAAGATGTATGCCCTCTTTATATCGGAAGGGGGGGATTTGTTTTGCTATCATATTGATGTTTTTTTTGGAAAAAATGATATTAAAGCTGAATATAAGCTTGGATGTGTTTTTCATTCATAGATGTCTAATTTCCCATTTGATTTTAGTATATAAAGCAGTCTTAATATGAAATAAGAAGGTATTTTTTTTAAAAAATCTAATGGCTTTTTTTTATATATATATCTAAAAAAAATTTTAATATATATATATATATAGATATAAGTTACTCGTCTTACGATTCTGAAGCAACTGTTATTAATTTAATTTGCTATTTATTTATAAAAGGTACAAATTTTAATGCATACATATACTGTTCATTTATATATTTAGTTTCTTGAATTACTTTACAAAATAACATTTGTTAATTAAGAAACTAAATAAGGAATTCATCTCAGATCTAATTAAAAGTCATTATTTCCTTAAAAACTTAGTAAATAAAAAAATCTTCTAAGTTTATGATTTGAAGCATAAAATACGGGTGAACACATTTTCATAAAAGCAAATGCATACTTAAAAATTTACACTGGATTCACAGATTATGATCTTTCCCGAATATGTATATGTACTTAATTTTGCTTCAAACAAATTATTTTCTACCGTAAATGTTTGTAAAAATGATTTTAAATGTGATTTTTTCTTGCATTACTTAAATATCTTTTTAAATTAATTTTCGTTTTATCTCTCGTGTATAAAAATTTTAGACCACTTACATTCCTTAAAGTTTGTAATTACTTACGAAACTCCAGAGGATTTCTTCTTTTACTTATAAACCAAAAAGAAAATTCAAATTTCTAAATGTAAGCGGACCAGAAACGTCAAAACAAGATAAAGCAGCAATGAGTTCATTTGGAAAGCTGAAAAATAAGATATAAAAAGGATGCGCATTAAGAAACAAGACATTTATTCATTTAGGAGTTTTACAGAAGAATGAACTCTAGAATTTATACTTTGTCTCTAAAATTAATTGTAAAACAGTTTGTTACAAGGTAAAATAAGCGTGTTCAGAAATGCAAATGTAATCCTTCGGGTTTCTTACCTCCCGCATTTCAGAAAGTATTTAAGAAAGCTTCAAAAATTCGTATTCACTAATCCACAATTACATTTTTGTGACTACTAAACCATGAAACAAAATTTTCTAAGCGAAAGAGAATTACAAAAATACTTCGTAATCAAAACTCATTGCATGAAAAAAAAATTCCCGCATTTCGAATCCGAAAGCTCCCAGCGAATATTTTAACTAAGTATAAGCTTCTACTAAGGGAAGAAGAGGAACTGGCGTTTCGTTGACTTCACAAAAATACTCATAGGTGAAGATATTAATCATCTGCAGAAACGAACTCGAAACACCGAGTTAATTCGAAAAGATTAAGTATATTTTCAAGAACAAAATGCACATTACTATTTTTTATTACAATAGGAAAAAATGTATTTTGTTCGAAAAATTTGTATTTTCTTAAAAACAAGCGAGCGTACTTATTCTCTAGACAAATGTAATATTTTAACATTTTTGCATCAAAGATACAAACATTTCACTGAAAGAAAAAGAAAAACACAATAACAAGTCATTTTATTTGTAAAAAATGATCTTCTACTTTGATTTGAGATTTACCGCTTTACTCTCAAAAAGTAATTTTGGGAAGAAATCATACATTTTTCTTCCACAAGCAAGAATATTTTTTCTCGCAAAACTCCATCGATATGTGACGTATCCTTACTTTTTACGTGCTTTATATCAAATTATTACTATTGAAAGTAAAATTGTTATACACGCACTATGGTTTTTCTTTTAAATTCTTTTAAAGAGTCTAATAAAAATTATTTAACTCTAGTGCATAAAATACGAAATTTGAATTTCAGTAAGTATTTTCGCTATACATATGACCGGCAATTATTTTACCTGGATATGTATTTTGACAATTCTTATTGTAAAAAAATTTAATAAATATATATTTTAATAAAACTTTTTTTTTTTGCTTTAGGATATGTATATGATCTGTTATATTCATGTTTAAGCACTGTTATTTTGAGAAAATTTTTTCCAAGGCATGAATTACTATAATCGAGTCACCACGGCTGCGAACTCGCAGCTCTGTTTGTCCTTGTGTAGTCATAGCTTCGAGTTAGAGGTATACCTATTAGGTAGAAGTTAAAGTTTGAAGATTGAAGAGCCAGCTGATATATCATCTTCGTCACTTGACAGTAGACCAAAACTACGATGATTGTCACTAATAACCCACGAACTGCTTCAAAATGCGATGTGAATAAATTAAACTCACATAGGATTTACTATCTATGGAAAATATGGGAATGCATACTTAAAATGTCTAAGAAATCTTTCTCTACTTTCCATCCACTCCCCCTTTCCTTGTCAACTGATATTTCCCTTGTAATTTTTCAACTTAAGATTCAAATATATTATGTATATATAGGATGTGTGTGTGTGTATGCAACAGAGGAAAAGAGAGATCAAAGTTTAAAAGAATTAAAAATAAATCACAGTTTGAAGTTTGGGGCTCCAATGTATAAAAGATCATTGAGAGATTCATTTGTAGATGATTTTGCTGAGGTATTAAACAGTTTAGTTGTTGCGCTTTGTTTATGCATTATCCCGTGATGGGGCATATAAAAACATTTAGAATCTGATTAATAAACATCTTCCTCAGGCACCAACTTCTTATGGTTATAGGACATATTCCCTCATGAATTCTTTATATTGACTTTACTCGTAAGGATCTTGCTCTAACTTCTTCTCCATTGCATGAAATCTTCTAACAGCTTGAATTGGGGAATTTTTAAATCACGGGCCCTTTTGAAAAGGTATCCTAACAAGATACCTTCTGCATTCTTCTCCACAACGTTTTCTTATGTTGTTTTTCATCATTATTCCTCTTTTCTACTCCAGGGATGGATTCAAATTCCCAACACCTTTGAATGTGTTTCATCTAATTTTAAACTAGATTGATGGCTCACTGTAGTATATTTCACATTGGAAAGAAGATCACATCACAGTTTATACCAAACAGTATCCAGCCTTGTTTTGACTGTATAACAAATGGAGTATTGGCCTTCCTATTTTCTTTTTTCCAAGAATTAAATCAAAAAATACATCATCATGAAGAATAATGTCTATAGGACGGGAAATATGAAAATCAGAATCAGGTAATTTTCAAGTGGTCAATACGAGACCATTTGTGATTGGGAATATAAAAATTTGGTAAATTACTTGCGAGTTTTCTTACCACTAATACGTTCACAATAAATTTTTCAGAATTAAAGAGTGGAGGAAATTTTTTAAATTTACTAATGAAATGGCCTTCCTGGCAATTTTATTTCCTGTTCTTATAATAAGGTCTTGTATCAACTGTCTTAAGTCCAAGATAGCTGAAACATTTCCTGGCTATCTAGGATATTTGAAAACTATTGTATCTGATAATGTGCTGCATTGCAATTTTTTTACTATGGAATTCATTACTCCCCTTAATGCTGTAGAAAGGAGAATATATCAAGAATCATTTATTCCAAATTGAGAAAGATTATGAGTAGAATCATTGATTATTAAATTGAAGAACTAGAGTTAGTTGTAGTATTAAACTGTGTAGAATAGTCACCATCCTGTGTTGGCTTTGATTTTGAATGATCATAATGCAATAATGTATGGTGTTTTTGGTAACGATCTCTGAAACACAATGAAATTTTACATTTTTTCGTGTGGATCATGATTAGATAATTAAAACAAAGTTCGTTTTTCGTCGCAATGCTACAAAAAGGAATCTCCTAATAATTTTACCTTAGCAACAGTGTTAAAGTTGAATGCTTTTAGACTTCACAATTTATTTTGATGTTATTTCTTTAGATGCTTTTAATCCCCCTAGCATGTTGTGACGGGTGCTTACGCGTTTCACTAACCTTCTCTTATAAACTTTTAAATTGTATTTATTTTGACCAATCCCCGCTGAGAGCTGAAAGTGTGACTTATGCAAATAAGATAGTTTCGGGTTTAGCGAGTTCGAAAGAGATATAAAAGGGAGAAATGAAATGAAGAGTAGAGGATGACTAAGCGGTTTGATAGAGGAGGACTCCGTGTTTGGTTTGAAGAGTAAACTACGTGGTTGCTTAAGAAAGTGTTTCTAAGAGTTTAGTTTAATTAAGTGAAGTTTGATAGCGGGAAGAAGATTATTGAAAAAGATTCATTAATTCGATTCAGACGTAATTGAAGATATCCTGGATTGAAGCCACTTCATAGTTTCTACTAGTTTCCAAAGTTCATTCCTAAGAAGATATCAGGTCTGTAATTTTTGTAGAGTAGATTTAAATGTGTAGTTTGATTGTATGCGTTATTCCCCTCGTGATATCAGTTAGTATTCCGTCGTCCATAATTGAATTCTGATCGCACTCCATGATAATTTATTGTTCTTAAAGTTGATTATTAATTGTGTATTTCTATCCTAAGGAAATAATAAATAACTGATTTATTATTTGAGTAGTCATTAATTATGAATCCTACATATCCAAACATAGATAATATGCAAAGGGTAATTAATATCCCTAGGGGTAGTGGGAGACTACGACAATGTCTTTCTAAGAAGGATATAAGTCTGTATTAAGACCATGAGATTGAAAGTGTATCTTATGTTTTTCAAGAAGCGTTTCAACATCAAATTTTACACTACGCATTCTCTTTGAATACTCTTGATTGTATTCGATTTTGATTTGCAATTCGTTTAAATCATCTATAGCACTTTCAATTTCAAGATTTAATTTCCTTTTTATCTCCCTTTTCAACCAAAATTAACTTATTTCAACTTTATTGTCCTGTAATAAGGTTTTCATCTGCTAACTGGTCTTTTATTTTAGTCTTTAATTTTGTTGACACTGATCTAAAAGAAAAGTTTCTTTTTTTAATTTATCGGAATTCGTGGCTATATTATTTTAACTGAATATTATATTCTTCAGAATAACAATGAATAAGAACTTTGCAAAAACAAAAATATTTCAAAAATGCATAAATACAAAGTACAACTTCTTATAATAATTAATAATATGTATTCAGGTATTTCAATATATCAATAACTTCAATAGTTCTTTCACATTCAGATATGAAATAAAAACAAAACTTAAATTAAATTGTAAATCAGACTGAAATAATTTTCAATGAAGAAGAATAATGAACAAGATCCAACTTAATTATTATATCATAGAATACGAATGACTCGACTTACCGAATAAAATATTAGTCCTCAGTGGTGGCTCCATAATTATGTTGAGTCTGACGGGTCATTTAAAGGCAAAGCGAAGCTGCTTTCTCAAAAGAATACTTGTTCAAAAATGAAATAAGATTTTTTTAAGGCATTTGAATATGAATATAACGAACAACAAAGGACAAGTGATATGTTACAGTGTAATGAGCGCCATTTTGGTCACCACCGAATTATTCTCAACAAAACAGTTCGTTGCCTCCAACATTATTTTAAACTTAGTTCCCCTGTGCTCCAGTAAAAATAACGTAATATCTAATTGAAATTATCTTAGGAAAGAATACCAAAAATTATTCATTAACTTGATTTTTTTAAGTTAACGCTTCTCTAGAGAGACACGAGGACCATTGATCATAGAGCTCGTAATCTGAACAACGGTCAAGCAACGAAGACGTCGTCTAAAATGATAACTAACTTACTTTATTTCATCCATATGAGGATTTTGTGATCTAGATTTTCTTAATGGGATTCCATTATCCTGCAAGGTAACTCTTTTACAGTTTCTTGACTCAAAAAGCTAATAAACCTGAAGCATTTGCGGCCACAATTTTCAGAATCATAATCCCTGAGTTAATACACCACCACCAAGTCATAAAATGTTTATTAGAACTAAATCACACAAAAAAGTTCGTTTAGGCTTACTCAATCCAAAAATAGTTGATTGTATGTGAACTAGAATGATTTTGAAAATTTCGCTACTTAAAAAACAAACTTATAAACAAAGGTTATTTCGATCACAAAACGTATCCTTAACATAAAAAATATATTTTCATTATGCCATTAATTTTTAAAAGATGATTTAAGCTAATTAACAGGTTATGTTACAATAAAAGCATCATTCTAAAATAATTCTTAGTTTTCCCTCGAAGTCTGGAAACGGATTTGCAAGATAAATTAAAGACTATGAAGTTGTACTTTACGAAATTTACTATAATGAAACATCACATAGTACACTCTAAAGAAATTCCTACTCAAATGATTTGAACATAAATAATGGCATACAGTTCATTATTAAAAAGCTTTAGTTTTCACAATAGGCAAATGATAAGTCATAAGTTATTCTAGTAATTTTTATAAAAAATCTTAGATTGTGACATTGGACATTCAGTTTGCGCTATTTAAGTGCAGAGTAAATTTTGAAAAGTTATGATTTGTGGACTGAAATTAATTCTTCCATGGATTCAAAAACAAAACTTACGCCAGGATTTGATGATAAATTCTATAAGACATACTGCTTTCCAAATTTTTCGTAGATATGACCGGTCATTTAAATGAACTTAGCATGTATCTCATCTTCTTTAAGTTAAATACCATCTTATCACCACAATATTCAAATTGTAATAGAATTCAAAACGAACTGGAACAATGACTATCTCATACTACAAAAAATATTTTTACACACTTTCAATGCGTTACATAAACATAGTGCCGTGAACAAAGAAAATTAAATTCCCCTTACTTATTGATGTAATTTAGGAATCGAGAATATGTATAGAGACTTTTGGCAAAAACATCAAAAGTTTACTACATTTTTGCGACTTCATTTTCGGTCGATAAAAACGTTTATATGATAATTTTCAACTTTAATGTACATAGCAATAATCTAATATTGAATTTAAGGGCAAATTTGATTATATACCATCTTATTGGACTTCTATATCTTCCCTATAGAACGGATTCATTCTACACAATCACACTTTATTGATTTTATAGCTATTTGGAATCATCTACATTTATGTGAGTAGCTATATTTATTATTTATGAAGAAAATTAGAAATAAAAAATAGAAATAAAGCTAAAATACCTTATTACTTGAACATACAAAAAAATTTTAACAACTTCAAGCGAACTGAGCTTCCAGACATTTTTGTCTCAGAAACAATAAAAAATTTCGTGTTACTATATTTTAGTCTTTATTTTAACAACAAACGAGTGATGATGAAGGGTGCAAGATGCAGCTTCATGATGTCCAAGACCGTGAGGCACCAAAGGTTGAAGTCTGACTTTGCCTCATGCCTGCATGCATTTAGCTGAGCATATTGGAATGGCCTTCACGCCTTGGGTGACCCTATCAGGAGCATACACTCCCGACGTACTTCACCCATTCCGCCCAGGAACACTCTCCCGCCACGATGAGGCAGCAATGCAGGACTTTGGCAGAGACTAGGGAGTGGATGCTCGGACCCTTCGAAATACATCTATTGCTCTCATTCGACCTATCCTTGAATACGGTATACAGGTCTATCAGATTGCCTCTGTTAGCAACCTTGATAAACTAGAAAGGGTACAACTCTCTGCTGCCAGAGTCGTAACTGGTATCCCCAACAGCTGCCCGAGGGATATTGTTTTGTATGAAGCTGACTTGCCGCCTCTCAAATTACGAAGCAGATTCCTGTTGGCTAAATATTTTGCCAAGCTCATCAGTTATGGGGACCAGCATAAAACCTCATGTTTTGTGCGCAGTTGGCACAACAATCGTCGCCTTAAGAGAGAAAGTCCACTTAGCTATGCTGAAAGCGAGAGATGGTTACATAATGAAGTAGAGTATGTCTCTCTGGCACGCTCTATGGATGTTGCTGCGTTCTATGAACGGGTCTTTTTTAAAACACCGAATTATCCTCACACACTAACAAGGGCACTCATCAGCCACAGTATCTTAGGCAGCTTGCTTTGGAGACTATTCATAAAGTCCCGTGTGATGCATTACAGATCTATACTGATGGCAGCATGGAAGTAGGCGCTGTTTCGGGAAGTGGAATTTTCATCAAAAAGGGGAATGGTATTAGGATCTGCAAGAGAAATCCTGACTTCTGCTCAGTATTTCGGGCAGAACTCTTAGCTATTAAGGAGGCTTTGAAGTTTTGCTATACTGAGAGTGTCAACACAGATATTTGGATATTAAGTGATAGCCGAAGCTCTATTCAGCATCTTTCTGAATGGTGGAGGCATGGTGACAGAACGACAACGAGTATTATACAGTTATTAACTAGCTTGAATGCTTATGTTAAGTTCTTTTTTCAGTGGGTTACCATCCCACGTGAATGTCTATGGGAATGAGATTGCAGATGGTTTAGCCCACGAGGGCAGCCATAAAGATTCTACACATGGTGGCTGCCTTACTGTTTCAGAAATTGCTACTCGGGTCAAACAAGATATCAGTTCCTCTTGGAGGCAGGCCCCCGTGCATGAATGGTATGAAGGAAATCGCCCTGGTGCTGATTTACTTGAGACAAGCAGTAGGCCAGATGAAACTACTCTTGCTAGAATACGAAGTGGACATACTCGAGCTCAATGGCATGTGGATGGTGTTAAAGTTTACCCTTCTTGTCCGAAATGCAATGTGAACCAAGCCGCTCCTGCCCACATCATTGCTTGTATTGGATGCCATAAGAGCCAGCTGTTCTCAAGTCCAACTACAGTTCTTTATTGCTTAAAAACGCACGGGTTCATGGACTTGATTTAGATGTTTCTGTTGGTCAAGTGGGATAAGAAACAACAACAACAATAGTCTTTATTTTCATAATTAAATATGTATGAATTAATAATATTTAACAGGATGGAGATGTGTTTTGCTGTTTTTTCTGCATTTAAGCTATCTTTGATATATTTTATATGTTACCTAATACTCTGCTTCCCATCTTAAAAGTTGATCGCAGAAAATGTAAAGGTTAGACATTTTTTATTTAGATAATTATATCGTTTCGAGGATGGTTTGCATTAGTTCAGTTGACATTGTCTTTGAATTGCATAATAATGTGTTAAGAATTAACAATTTTAACTTTCGACAATGTACAAGGGACAAGATCCTTGGGATGATACCTCACTATATAATTTCAAAAAAATTATGTATATGTGGGCGAACTTTTCAATCGAATGTACAATGATAAGGTCCATGAAAATCATATACTATTTTTTTACTTAAATAAATGTCAGGATATAGTTAGTTTGTGAAATTCGTTGCTATGTGAGCCTAAATACCATGTATGAATGTGGCAACTGAAAAAGTTTAAAAAATACGATTAACTTAAATTTTAAATCCCAACATGCGCCCCAATGAAATTCAGTCAGTAGAAATAACTATAACATTTTACCCTCTCCACTCAAAATTTTGAAGCAGTTGTGCCAGAGATATCAAGCAACCTATGAGATGAAATGATTTACGGTTGTCATTAGTGCTAAGGAAAAGGGACAGGCTGTGCTGATCTTAGGGAACGCAATGGGATCACTCAATAATCCAAAAAGTGTTCTTCAATTAGCAGTAATTGGCCTAAACTTAGATTGAAACTCTAATGTCCAGTGTTGTAAAACACTACGACAATTGAGCACACTCGTCTCTGTAACATTTCTAATCCAAAAATAACAATGACCAAATAAAAAAACGTGCTAATTTTGTCTATGTACTCATAAAAACGGCACGTTTTGGCTTAAGATCTAATAATATAGACAAGTGAAAACTTTGGAAAGAACCTTTCTGATGCCACTATATATCGGTACATTAGATGTGGCTACATATTCTACCAAGCGGTCACAGATTGGAACAAGCGTCACTTTGTTGCTTTAGCGCCCAATCTCCTCTCAACTACGTAGTACAATTCAAAAATTTGGGCATTGCGGCCGTTGCTGACAACGAAAGTAAGTACCTAAATTTAAACCACTTGAAATGGATTCTCCCAACCCTCCCCTACCTTGCCAGGTTGGTATAGCTCACTTCATGTGACCGAACTGCATGCAGAGATGTTATATTTCGAAGCTCGATAGCTGTGTTCTGCGATGTAAGAAAGAGGGCTTTTCTTGAAAGCATTGAACATTAAATTCTGTCAACGCTTAAGTAAAACATCAAAGGAGACTTTGGAAATGCTGTACGGTGAATCTACCATAGCAAGATCCATGGTTTAAAAATTCATCGACGTTTTAAAGAGGACCGAGATTCCATTGAAGACGATGGACACGTTGAGCGACCGATTTTACGGAGCGCGAAAAATGTTGCTTTGGTCTCTAAATGTGTTTAAAAAGATCGTCGTCAAACACTTGCGCAAATTTCAAAAGATACACACTTCTAGAAGACGTCGTTTGAGGAAATCCATTCGTCGTAAGCGACCTCAGTTCTGGCACAGTGACGACTGGTATCTTTTGCATGACAACGCACCAGCACATCAATCCCAATTGGTAAAAGAGTTTCTCGCCAAAACTCGCATTAATTTGCAAACTATTCACCAAACTTAACCTCTTGTGATTTTTACCTGTTCCCATCAAGAAAAACAGGGATTTTCTTTGATGGGAACCTTTACAGGGACGCCATTTTGTGTCATCAGATGAGGTGAAAGAAGCATCGCAGGAGGCCTTACGGGAGGTTGCGAAAAATGGCTTCCAGCTATGTTTCCAGAAGTTATACGAACTCTGGCAGAAGTGTATCGTCTAAGTGTGTATCTAAGGTGGATGTGCTTCGGTACTGTGAACTATTCAGGGTAAGGTTTTCTACATCTTGTCCTCGAACGTTTGGATCATACTACGTAGATTCTATCTCCCAGCAAAACAGTTTTCTGTAGACGGACAGTCCGTAAATGAGGTTTTCATATGAATATGTTGTCCCGAAAGTTATTAAAGTTATTAATTTATGGAATAGGCGATCTGTTAGAAGGGAATGCATGACAGCGAATGAAGTTGAAAACTTGTAATTTTGAGTAGACGAAATGTAGACTGCAGATAACATTTGGAATACCATTTTGAAAGTCTTAATCTGACTTTTTTTAACAATAATTAGATATTGAAGGATATTTGATGCCAACACTCGATAAAGACCAAAATGTTCTTATTGTATTTTTAAGAAATGCGTTTATAAACATTCATTAAATCTATCTTTCATAACAATTGATAAAAAATTATTCTATGACCTGAAGCAAAACTGTATCTAGTTTGTTTATTCCTACAATGAGAATTATCAAGTTACACATGACAAATTAATCCATGCTTAAAAAATAAACTCTTAAAAGGTTTTTAAAGAATTTGAAAATGATTTATACGCACAAATTTTTATCAAAAATTGAGTACAGTAAAGCAAAGTACAAATCTTTCTTTTCACAGCTTCTACTCTAAATTCTAACTCAATAACAATTTTGCCTCTGCTAAATATTTATGTTGTTTTCTTTCCTAGAAAGCGCAAGCGTCTATTTCAGTTGAAGAAGATGGATTGGTGTTGTGGAACTTAGCAATAAAAGGAAACGTTGGATAAATTGCTGTGTAGAAGGAAACACATTTTTCGTGGTAATTTTTAACCTGTTACTTCCTGTTAACATTGACTCATCTATTTGTGTCATTTGTTACATCTCCGACTAAGTACAGTTAGGAATTTATAGTGTTGTGAAAGAATTAATAAACGATTCTGTACCTATCTTGAAAGTAAATTTTAAAAATTAATTACTTGAAATCATACACATTTTTCAACAGTTTATGCAGATTTTCAGCTTGTTTCTATTTACTGGAATAGCTTATATAATTTATAACTCTTTATACAATAAAATAGAGAAACGTAAACAGTACGAGAGTTTATCGTAATACAATGAATAATATATAAATTAACTTTCACGAAATTTATAAGGTTTTTTTTTTTTTTCAAATTAAATCAACTATAACTTCAGTTTCACAATAATTTTATGAAATTCAATTTTGAAAATAATTTTACCATCATTAAGAGTCCATTTTTCATAATATTTGAAGTGAGACAGAAAACAAAGAATAATGAAGAAAATGTAAGCTTAAGTGTAGACTTACGATTTTGGTAAGTACTGAATAAATTTTAACAAATCTATTGCACCCCAAAAAAGGTTATTGAGGGTTTATTAACTTTGAGATAAAGTAGCATGAAGGTTATTAATGACGAACATCGTAATTTTGAACCATGGTCAAGTGACGAGGACTCCTGAACTTGCACAACACTCTCCCAACTTCCAAACTACGCCAAAATGCATGCATGAAAATCATAATTAAAATTGCATTAAAATCATATTGACATCACAATACATAGAATGGTAAAAAGTAGTTTACCAACAGAAATATATTTTGAGAAAAAATTTACAATTTTCTTTGTTCAGAAATTTGATGAATATCTTTCTTGGTGGTCTTCAATTTCTCTATTAAAAATTCTAATTTCGTTATATATATATTTCTTTTAAAAATAAAATCAGTCAAAATACGCTAAGACGGAAAAAGAAAGCTCAAAAAACAAATTAATTTTTAGTTCAACGTTAATCACAGAGTTTAGTGCAATTTGAGATCACAAATTTTAAAAAATAGACTAAAGAATAAATTGATTTTGAGAAACAAAATAATCCTGTATAAAATTCATATTATGGTTTATCCACATCTCCATTTGAAGGAAATTACCGCTAAAGAAATTATAAAGCAATATTTGGTCTTTTATAAAACTTTGTATGATTAATTTTCGAAAGAGAATTTTTAATTTTTTTTACAATTACAACTAATATTTACTAACTACTACAATCTACAACTAATATTTTTTTTTACAATTATTTGATTAAAATTTATTTCTTAAATTTTGCTATGTCAAACTTAATAACTAAAATTTCAAATAATGCACTCATTTGCTTATATCTTTTTATATCTTTTTAAAAACGTACACCCCCAAAAATTTCGAGTTATTTGAAATTAGAGGTATAAGATTTGATATTTTTCTGGTAAAAAACTACTTAGTATAATGATAAGTTAAAATATTTTATTGCTAAAAAATCTTTTATTTGCCATGGATTCGATCCACATAAAAAATAGAATAACAATGCTATTTGATGTAATAAGGAAAAAACATCTCCTGTCGGTATATCTATTTATAAAAACCATATTAAAATAGGTTCAAATCAATCTTATTCAATAAATCAGCATTTTGAAATGTCATTGGTGTATGAGTGAAATTGAAATGTAGACACCCCAACATTTTTCTAGAAATTCCAATATTATTGCAATTTTTCAAGCATTTTTACCATGGCTCTTAATCTAAAAAAGTATCAATAACGTTGCCATGTATTCCTAGACATATTCTTTCTTTAAATTGTCTTGTCATTAAAATGTTTATTCTCCAATACTATTTTTGCAACTTTTTACAGAGGTTTTTGTTCATTCTGAATATAAATTTTTCATATTTTTTTAAATATTCAATGTTGGTAATTTCATTTTATTTATGAGATTGAAACTCATATAAAAATACAAATAAATTTTAAATAAATTGGAGTTTTAGAAGAGATATTTTATTCTAGGTAAGAAAGCTTTCGTTTACAATATTCCTTTTCATTATACATCAGATGAAGGATTGGAAAAACAACTCAAGAATAAAACACATATCTTTCTAGCAACTGTATACATAAACTAAGCTGAGAAATATTATAATTGTGTTTCTTTTTTCTTTTTCTGCTCTAAAATTTGAAATTATTTCACTATCAAAAGTGTATGAATATTATTCATATTAATTGTTTTTAAAAATTTTCTAGCTTTCAGTAAAATTATCTTTATAATTTCTAAATATATACTAAAGTTATTTGAAATAATCATATTGAATCACACACTAAAAATATCAAGCATAACTTCTACTATTTCATTACTCTTCAGCATTACATACCTAGCATAAAGAAAAAACATTTTTCATGCAATAGTTTAAAAAAGAAGAATTATTCAATATGGGCATATATATACATATGTATATGTATATATACATATATGGCATATATATGGGCATATATATATATGTATGTATATAAAACCTTCAAGACCAAAAGGAAAGCAATTGAAGAATGCATTCATATAAAACCTAGTTTTCTAAAACAAATTTCTATTTCTTTTTAATGTTTTCCTCACAAATAGGTCAACAACATATTAGCAAACCAATTTCATTAAATGAAGTACTTTTTTGGCTTAAGTTCCATATTAAATATTGGTCCTTATGTCACAGATTCTTAAATATTGATCTTGGATTACCTCCAATAATCTATTAAACAACTTAAGAGCAAAATAAATTAACCAGTTATGTAAAGTATACTTCTACTTACATTTATTCAAAGACATTGACTTTAGTTTAATAAACTTAAATATTTACTTTTCTCTACCACTATTTCAAGGCAGCTAAGATATGACAAAAAATGTATTAAACTAAAAGTATAAGGTTGGTTACTGTAACATTAGTAACACTTCTCAAGATTAAAAAAAATGGTTTATATTTATGTTGCAATTGTGCAGATTGTAATTAATATAAGAACAGATTAGGATCCATGCTTGATGAAATTTTGGGTGAGTCACTCCTATGTTTTGGTTATTACTCAAGAGTGTTTTCTAAGGAACGCATTAAATGCTCTACCATTTTTAGTTATGATGTAAGTTTTAACGAAAAATCTCCAATCTTCTAAATAAGAGACAGGAGAGATGACGAAATTCCACAAATATCATTAAATATAGTTTCAAATTACCTAGTGATAGGTTAAAAAACTAAAGCATGCAAAGTTCAGCTAAATTTAAAAGGGGTAGTATTATACAATAGTTCTACACAGAATTATTTTGAAGGTAAAGTTTTCAATTTGGACTGACTAACGGTTCTATAAACTTCAACGTAATTCCACATTTAGAACTTTAAGGTAGAAGATTTGGCATTAAATCAACTTGTACTGTTCTCCATAATTTACTTTGGGTAACAATCTCTGAACTTCAAAGCTTTTAATTACTTTTTTACAACTATGCTCTTAACAGTTTTACATAACTTCAACTATCTATTCAATTTCAATATATATCGCTGCATTCTACAATGACTTAATCTAATATAAAAATACGTCCACAACACTGTAAATCTACAGAGGTCTATTTAGTATTCATTTATTTAGATTTCATCGCGAAATTGGAATATTGACAAATACTGCTGAAAAATCATCCAAATCCCTAGTATATTCATTTCCAAAATTAAGGTCACAAACATATTTTTCGTCATAATTTTAAAATACTTCCAGAGTATTACTGATAAAATTCGTATTTTATATATTTTGAAGAATGGGTAGTACATTATCAACCTTCAGTTTAAGAAAAGATGTTTAGCATTAGTTTTTACAGAACTACTGGATTGAGATTATGAAAGCATATGAGAATTTTGCCTTCAGTTTTATGAATATTGCATTCGTACAAATAAGTTTGTTTGCAATGAGAATGATTTTTACTAATCGCTTAGATGATTCTTTGAGATGGAGAGCCCTTGGCAGGCTTCAAGCTGACCAGTCTCAAACGGAGGCAGCTCGATGGTTACAAGTGACCCGAAAGTGGTCTCCCAGTTATGGAATCAACTCCAAATAGGTGGTACTGCCGCCAGGAAGGTCGGCCAAGATCGCCACAATCATCGGCATCTGCGCAGGACCGTTACTTAGCATTAAGTTCAATACGACATAGGCGGAAAAAGGCTCCTCAGTATTCTCGTGACCTTTCTGCTGTGTCCGTAAGAAGAATTTCAAGGCAAGCTGTCTACAGCCATCTCGCAAAGATTGGCCTTTACACCCAAAGTCCAATCTGGTGCGTCTTTTTGACTGTATCAAGCAGGAAAGACCAGATATTGAGAAGCTGAAAACATCATTTGTAAACACCATAAGAATGGTGGCGTGTTCTTTTCAGTGATGAGTTGAAATGTACCAGACAAAGTGATTCTTGTCGACTCTTCATCTGGAGGCAAAGTGCAACTTGCTTTCATCCCTTCTATGTAACAAAAATTGACACAGATTTAAAGGGCAAAGGAACTCTTGTGTTGTGACATATAATGTTGGGCAGTCCTACACCACTGTACATTTTCAATACGGGTACTGTTAACTCACAGCGCAAACGGGATGAGATTCTGACAGCCTATGTGAGATTTTTCTGAGTGCTATGGACTCAGACTACATTTTTATGGATGATAATGCGCGGCCTTTCAGAACTCACATTGTTGATGAGTTTCATGAAGCAGCGGATATTAGTCGTATGGATTGAACCTCGAGGTCTCCAGATCATAATTCTTTTCAATATGTTTGGGATGGCTAGGAAGAGCCATTTCTCAGCGTAGCTCTCCACCCAGGACCCCTAGAAATTAAAGATCCTGCTTTGGGAAAATGGGCTTTGTTGCCACAAATAAGTAATGATGCCCTCATAAACAGTATGATAGCTCGCAGTGAGATAGCAGGCAGTTCAAAGTGGTCACACTCCATATTGGACAGATTTTTTCCAAGGTAAATGCTTTGTCTTTGATTTATGATTTCACACTTTTGGATATGACTTGTATCTTGATTCAGAATTAAACACTTTCCATATTGTCTATGCATGAGTGTATGAGTGAAATAATTAAAGACTGATACTCAATGCTTTTTCTCAAGGAGTATTTTTAAAAAAACGTTATGAAAAACATGATCTGGAAATGCATCATAATTTTTTTTGCTGATTTACCGATTGCTTATTAACATCGCACTTTGAAGCAACATGAGAAGTACCAACGACAAAACTCGTCATTTTTAACCATAGTCAAGTGAAGGCGCGTAAGATGTCATGTGTGTTTTATGTTTAAGAAATATTACCTGCTTTTTTATATTTTAAACTATCACAAGTGGTTAGGTGATTATCGAAGCTAAAAAATTCACAAAAGTATTTTGCAAACAAATCAGATCCACAATGCCCTTAAAATACTTCAGATGAGATAAGAAAATAAATTATTTTTCTCGTCATATCAAGTTTGTTAGATATAATACATTTCTTAGAAGTAAACCAATTCTCAATAAAACAAAAAAAACTTTCTTGCCAATTGAAGTGACGCTTACATACAACAAAACAATTATGAAGTGGATTTGCTCATTTACGACCTCCTTCGAAGGAGTATTTAAGAAACGTACATTTAGCCTGAATTTTTTTTATTCATGTATGCACTAAAAATTACAAAAGATTCATTCTGTAATAATATCTCATTTACAATTTTAAACATTATTTTAGTACGTATTTTTTATAATTTAAACATTTCGATTCATTGTTATCATTAAATTTTACCTTTAAGAAAAGATTTAAAGTAATAATTTTGAATATTTCAGGGAAAAAAGTTCCGTGTCTTATTCTTTTAATACTATTCCAAACAAATAAAAATGGTTTCAAAAAGCTTTACATAAATTTCATTTTATTTGCGTATTGTCATGGAAAAAATATTGTTTTGCATAAAGGTTAACATTCAGAAAGTACCCTTTTGAATATATTCCTTCAGCAAACCAAATATACAAAGAAAAACATATGCGTTACTTTTCATACGTAATTTAGCAGTAAACGGAGGATGTCAAATCTGAAGTCAATCCTGTCTAAAGCAAAGAAAAAATATTTTGTTGCGGTATCAGTTTCTTTCTCTCCGGAGTTTGATACAATTTGCAAATTGTTTAGGTCAAAGAAAAGAATCTGGAGATATTTTAGCATAGGCATTTTGAATTTCAATGATAAAACATGCGTGAAAAATTTATATTCCATTCTATACTCCCAACATAAATATTTTAGTTTGCTTTTTATTTATCGAAAGCTATCTGCATTTGCACGTATTTTTGAATATCTTATTTTCGAAAACTAGATTACCGTTTTTTCTGCAGAAAAAAAAGAATATTTATTTAAAAATATATAATCAAAGTTTAGCATTTTTTCAGAATTATTTTTAATATTGTTATCTACCTTTCTGATAAAATTGGTAAAGAATATATAGAATCTTGTTTGACGACGCTTAAGTTCATAATGAAACAGTATTATATAGAAATAGCACTCGTCAAAACACTATATCTGTCCTACACGTTAAACGGATTTAATAAATTGTAACAAGATTAAAGATAAGTGTTGTAATTTAAGGTATTTGCTTAGTCATTTTTAAACATCAACTTTTTGAGTCACTGGCGTCTCACCCAAGCTGTCACTTTTATTCAATGTATAGCCAGATGATATGCTCTTCAGCAGACATTTTTTCATCAGCAAATTAATAAATAACCTATTTTGAATTAATTTTCATCGTCATCATAAAACTGATATAATGGAAATTAACTCAAACTTGATTAATTTTCATGAAAAAGAATTTGAAAAATAAGAAAATTATTCATTTTTAACTCTTTTGAATTACACACGTAACCCTTCCTTGGTTCTCATTGATTATTTCCCTGAAATTAATTCTGTGTCAATAGCCAATAGCCTTTTTATGTAACTTTGCCAGAATATTTAATTATCACAGCTAAAATTTCAAATCAAACTAAATTTGATTTGACGCTCATAGCTCACTGTTCATATCCACTTACACATACAGCACCATTCAAGAGCATCCCAAAGTACTAAATTAAATTAAAGAATCACTTTTATTTACTAAGTGGGATCCATTATAGAGAATTACGGCATAAAAAGTAATTAAATCTTCCTAACACGTAACATTATGTTTTTATATCAGCCGAAATATTCAAAGAAATATTTACTTTTACTGCTAATGAATTCTAAGTATAAAATTTATTTTTTCCGCTTCTTTAAACCGTTTTGATGACAATAACCCTTGAGAGAATAATTAAGTTTGTCCGGAGGAAAAACTTATTTTCTCAAGAAGTAACTTATTGCATTTCTTTTGAATAATCCTGTTTATATCATAATTAGTCTTTACCTGCATTTGTTGTTTGACAAATATTTTCCTTAAATTAATATTAAGATTATATTATATTATTACGTATTTTGAGTGCGTTTTAATATAGGTAGAATTCACATAAAATTTAGTAAAATTGAGGAAATATTCTGAAAATATAATTTCTCATTGGTTTTTAAATGAATTACATTATGCATATTTCTGTCATAAATATTTTGTTAAAGAAAAATTTGTCATATCAAGAAAATCATTTTTAAATCTTTGTTTTTAAAGTATACTAAATCAAACGAAACTTTCTGAACTACTTAAAAAAATTTTAACTTCTTAAAATAATCCAAATTGCAACTGTAAATAATATTAAATACATGAAATTTTCAGAACATATTATTCTGTTTTCCAAATATTTAAATATCATCTGAAAACATATTTTATTAATGCTTTATGAAAAATAATTGAAAACATTTTTACATAGAAAATAATTTTTTAGTGGTTAGCAATCGGAAACATAAAATTAATGAGATTTAGATAAAGGAAAATTTTTAAAATAGTATAGTTAAATGATTATGTTATAGCAAAGATGAATCTATAAATCTAAATTAGAATTATATATATAAGTAACTGGACTGTGTCATGAATGTCATTTGCTGTATTATATTAATCGTAGTTTAGTGTTTCAAATAATTAAATGTTTTATTGTAGTTTAAAAGAGAGATTTTAATTAATGTATTAAGTCACAGAGAAATACCCAAATACGAAGGAGAAAATTTTCAAGTACATTTTTCACGAAAGAAAATTTGATAGCAATGGAAAAAAAATACTAGATATATACTTCATATTTGAAAAAAAGTGCCAAAAAAAATAGAAAAGAGAAAAGTAATACCGAGATAAAAAAAAAAGAATTAGGAAAAGAAGACATTCTGTTCATCTGAGCTGTTTTTTTAAATTATACTAGATATTAGTATGGTCGTTCTACATCCCCATTGATTGAAATCAGCACTTCTTTTTTATATTTCAGAGCTTCTATGGAAAAAAACATTGCTGGTATGGGGAAAGGAATTTTGAAAACATTTCTCAGAGATATTCGCTTCAATTTTACATTAAAAATGCCTCATGCTGCAAAGTTCTTTATAGGAAATTAGTTTCGACCCCCTCCCCTTCCCATTCGAAGTAAATGGAATTCTCTCCGTAAAACACTAAAAGAGTGAAGTTCTGGAATGTATCTAGGAGATTTGATCAAATCATTTTATTTTCATTTGATTTGAATCGCAGTAATGCTGTTGGTGAAAAGAAAATGAAGCAGCACACAAATAGCATACAGTTAGTATTTCACTAAAGGTTGTCTGAATCACTAAGAAAACATGTGCATTTCTATGATATCTGAAAGCAATATTTTTGTTCAAACACTCCTGCATCAAAACACACATATTTGTTTTTATATATAATACTAAAAAGGTTTTTAATGGGGGCGATTCTATTTTCTCTACTTATATATATGTATTATTTAAAGGTATTTTACGCTAAAAGCTTTTGGAGAAATGACGAAATTCAGAATAAATTACCTTAGAAAATTTTAGTTAGATATATTACTAAAATGAAAACAAAAAGCAGACAGCTAAGCATTTATGAAACAATTTGAAATATTTAAATAATTTAAATGTTATTGTGTTAACAAGATAAAAGCTATTAAAATTTTTTGTAAAAAACTGTTTTTATTCTACTGTTCAATTTTTGTATTATATAAAATAGTCTTGCCTTTTGAATTATTCGACTCAAGTCATTAATCACAGGAGCTGAATAGTTCGAAAAATAATCACTCAAGTAAAATTCAGGAAAATTTCTATTATATCAGCTGAGTTACAATTAATAAAATTGTACTCATTTGCTTGATATAATTAGTCAAATTTCGAAGCATTTTGATATTATTAGAGCAATTATAAACACTGAGAAAGCAAACTAAAAAAATTGAAAATGAACAGCTCACAAAAAATAATCGGAAAAACACTTGTTATACCATATTTTAAAATTAATCTTCTAACGTGGTCATTTATCTTGAATATGAATATATACACCAAAAACACATTTCCACCATAAATTCCTATGAAAAAGAATTTTAAAAATTTAACTTTTATGTATGCAGCATTAGATTACATTTAAGTAATATTATTAATTATATTTATAGAAATTTATTATTTTTAATCATTTTTTCATTTAATTTTAAAAGCAAAATTTTAAATTTAACTCTGATAAATGAATAACTTTGCCAGATTCATTGATCATGGATAACAAAATATATGGTTTTCAATTTAGTAAATATCAAAAACATTTATTGGTCACTATTGAAATATATTTGTCTTTTCATATTCATTCATGGAAGTTACATTTTCTTATAATTTCATTGATAAAAGGTTGTGCTTTTATTTTTTTCTACTCTAAAAATTCAAATATAAAACATATTAAATTAATAATAATTAATTATCCTCAAAGATTAAATCGTTTCCGCACAATTCACATTAATCGCGCTTCATATATACTATATATATAATAAGCTAATGATCTAAAGTCTTATTATTTATGTGTATAATATTTGAAAGGGGAATTATTGTTCAAAAAAAGATTTTTATTCAACGAATATTTCATTGACTGATACAATTCATTTCGCACATACTTATTAGTACTTCAGTTGAAAGTTAATAATCCTGATTTAATTTAACACATAAGATATCTTTTGATCAAAAATTCTTTAAGGTTAATCTGGTATAGCTGATTTTGAATCAGTTTCTATAGAAAATTTTAATTTTGAAAGCATTTTAAAGTTAACTCAACTTAGTTTCTATGTATTGAAATCAAATATGCTGAAGTAATTTTGTTATTATTCTTAGCTGTACAATCTTATCAAATCCTCAAAAAATATGATTTTTCTATCACAAGAAAAGGTTGCAGAGTAGCCTTGTGGATATCGTAGGGAAAAAATTTTACCGATCACTTTCTCTCTATCTTTTTTTTTTTTTCATTCTTATTATTTCTTTTGAAAATATTTGTTGTCTTAAGTTGATGTGTTCGATAGATATATCACATGTAAAAATAATTTAAATTGATTTTTTTAAATAAAAAACTTGTTCTTAAATTATGATAGTAATGTGTCAGTACAGATTAGGATGAAATACAAAAAAAGGTGTATTTTTCGGAGGACGAATTTTTTAATAATGGAACATGTTTTCCGTTAACGCTACTACAGTAAAAAATAAGCGCATGTCGAAAAGTTCTGTTGATCACGCCAAATATCATGATTCATTATTTTTCAAACAGCGTCACTCATGATTTTGATCTCCCACATTTCCCTTATTATGTAAATTTTTTATGAACAAACAAACCTTATTAATATATTGTACATTTTGTTTGATACCAAATGTCGAAGAAGCGCCGCGAAATCATTTCAAGGTAAGCGAATCATTCACAGATTTAGATTATTCCAAAAATCACCAGATAAAGCTCAATTTTTGTTCAAACTGAGCACACATACGTACCATTGTCATGTACGTTCATACCTAGGGGGGGGGAAGGATTGAGAACAGAAACATAGCTTCATAGAGTTCTCGCATTACCTTCCTTAATGTCATTAGATTCATTTACCTGCGGTGTCAGGAATTTACTTCAATTGGATTATGCGAATTACAAATGCAAATCAATCACTACACTATAACAAATCAGATCAACTACCTGAGAAAAATATGTCATTATTCGTTGATGTTTTGGAAAAGGATTCAAATTGGCAATTATGTGAGATATTTACAATTTTTGCCGCTTTATGGCACTTGATTAGACTGTGAATTTTGTCTTTTTTTATTACTACCTATTTATATGTGGAACTGATAAATTTTATTTAATCAATAAATATTTCTTAATTCTCTATTCCGTCGCACTTTGCTGTTTAAATTATCTCTCTCTCTCTGTATATATATATATTCTTAGGTACTAAAGGAAGCTCACCAAAAAAAATATTTAAAGTATTTGTTGGAGCACAGTATATCAATGACTTTTACCACAAACTTTATGCTCGGGGATAAGCGAATAGAATCTGAATTCAAGAATATTATTATCAAGTCTAAATTTAGGAGTGCAAAATAGAATATCGTGCTAAATATGTTAAGCAAATTAGTTAATAGTTCGTTCCTTATACAGATATTGCATCAGATGATTTAAGTCAAACCATGGTTCTAGAGTGACTTTAGCCAAGATTAGAACACTGAAGTTGTGTTTGAACGAAACATAAATAGCTAAACCTTTATACCGTAAAATTAATTGATGTAATTAATATACTTGAACCACTTTACTATTCATGTATACAATTATAGGGTTTTTTTTCCTACTGGCGTCATCCTTTTTAAAGAAAAACGAACATACTCACTACTCATACTTTCATAACTCCCTTCAGAGATGACTCCAAATCGTCTCCAACTTAATCAAATTGCATAACTATATCACAAATTAAACAAAAGGTTAATTATTTATTGCAGAGACAAAGTATTGATAGGATTTAAAGGCATTTTCTGAAAATTACATTTATAAATTAATCAAAACCCACTATTTCAATAACTTCATAAGTTGTCAAAATTATAAAGTAAGATTAATTTATTATAACCAATCCAACCGAATATAAAAATATGATTTGAAGCTACAAATTCAGTTTAATAGAATGCTATAAAGACAATTAAATCACTTGCCTTGAATTAAGCTTTTGATTAATAATCAAACGAGCTTCATTTTACCAATAAAACAACGGAGAATCTCAAAGTAAGTTTCTAATTAAAAACAAAAACTATCATGGCAAAACAAAGTTCAGATAATCACAGATATAAATTCATAAATTCATTTACAATTGAAAATTTCTAGAAATTGTATGAGAAATTTGCTTTATCCGTGTTGCAACTTTTTTTAGTGTTACATGTAAAACTGAAATATATATATTTTGAAAATGTTAAATTAAATTTTAAATACTTATTTAACCCTTTATCTACCGACGGTACTTATAAGTGCCTCACTTTAAAATAACATAAAATAACCATTTTTAAAATACTCTGACGATATTTAGCAGGAATATTCTTTTAAATATACTCTTTCAAGATCTATGGCATCACGGGTTCTATGATGAGTGTTTTAGCGGGGAAGGCAAATAGTTTTATAGCAGAAATTGCGTTTGCAGCTGACATTTTGATCGGATTGCAAAGATTGTCATTTTTGTTCCGAAAAAGTAGTTAATGTCAAAAGTTAAGTGTCTAATTTTTTTTTGTATGTTAATGAAGACCTTGGAAAACTATTTGACTATTCGTTTTAAGTGAACAGTGTATATAATTAATTTTATAGTTGGATATCTTTAATTAATTAATTAGCTCTAGCGGATTAAATTTCCCAAAGTTGAGTATTTTGCTTATGTATTTCCCTTAATGTTCACTGTATAGATTCAAAAAAAAATATTGCATGAAAAAAAACTGCAGTAAATCATAATGTGGTAGATAAAGGGTTAAAGGAGTTTCTTTCTATTCTCGCAGCATACTGTACGGGAAAACTTCATAGTAATGACAAACCACACTTCATCTCTTCATGTCTTATCATAACATTTGTTTTCTGAAGATATTCTGAAGATATTGTTTCCAGTTTTAAGTTGTATGAAGCTATTTATTCGAAGATTAATTAAGTCTAAAAATTTCAGATAATGACTGTTTCTCTTTAGCATTCAATCTGTGCAAATATTTTTATTCGTTTTACATACAAGACTGAATGAATAAATATACTGCTGTATATAAGCTCAAGAGAAAATGTCAGTCTTCAAGTTTTAAGTACGACGAATTCTTTCTTGCAAATTGCAAAGAATGGAAAAATAGTTTTCGATAACTTTTTATTTTGAGTTTTTTGTATTAGAATTGCTGATACGTAACTATTTGAAATTCATGAGGCTTTGCTAAATTCTCTTCAACTAGCTTCTTAGTGCATTTTACTTTACCCTCTATTCAAAAGTTTAAACTAGTTCATTATTTTATGTTGCGTTTGTGTGAAGTTATTTTAACGGAACAATCTATCAACTTCCCGGAATAGTTTGGCACATAACATAATTTCTTTTTTATGTGAGGTCTGTATTGAAGTAGTCTGCAGTTTTTGAAACTGATCTAAATATGCATTTTTTTTCACGTTTTTAGATGCATTCCACAGTAGTCCAAGAGCTAAGGTCACTAGCTCAAGGTGTATAATGTTCTAGTTTAAATGAGGATTCGAGATCTTGGTTCCGCCGCAGATAAATTGCGAGTTCCATCAACAATAGCCGTTATGTAGCTTCTAGAACGACATTAATTCTATCGAAACTACACTTGAATCTTCACAAAATATAAGTCTTTCGAGATTTTATGACATGAAAAGAACTAAAGGAGAGCATTTTTGATATCATATGGACACAAATAAAATCCATATCATGAGTTGATCCGAAAATGTTGACCTATAAAATTTTAACTGCTTATAAAATTCGGTGAGATAGCACAAGTTTAAATCGATTCTCCTTCGTGGAAGTAACTCTTTACTTATCTTTTATTGAGAATTTATGCGCTTCGAAACATACATTTGAGTTTAATTAATAAAATTTGATACTAAATAATTGCTATGATTAATCTTCACGAAACCAAAAAATACATTTTCAATTTTGTATTATGTAAAATGTATTTCCGAATAATTTTGTTTTAATTCAGTGAAAATGTACATTTAAAAGTTGCTTGTTTTCTTTTTCATAAAATAGCATCACTTTTTAAGGTTTTTTTATTTATGTTTAAAATATTTGCGAACAAGGGAATGATAAAGCTATTACTAAAAATGGTAAAAAAAAATCTTATATTTATTTAAAATACAAAGATTTTTTTCTATACGTAGTTGAAAATACTTTTAAATCAAAATATGTTGCTGATATTATTAAGTTTTCATTAAAAAACTATAATAATTATTACCTAAATAGCATTATAGAAGCTCCAAAGTTATAACTAATTTTGTTAATAAAGAAAATAATACCACTCATATATAGTAATACTATATATTTTAAAACACTACGACAAGTTGCAACTTGACTAATTATGAACAGCAATAGCATCTTGACAAATAATGAAAACAATATAATATAAATTATGATTCTTATTTATGTAGATATATTTATAGTTAAATACTTTTTTATCAAGATGGCGATTTTAAAAACTTTATGCTAATTAATATCCTAACATTTTATATAAACCTTGTTTAAACTATTAATAACAATTTACAATGGATATATTACCTTAATACAGCTTTACATATTATGGATCATAAGTTAAATAGTTTTATTTTTGAAAAAAGAAATACTTTTATATATAATTTCTACATTAATAAATCATTTTTGTAATAGTTAAATTCCGATAACTATTTCTAGGAATATTATTCTTAATTACTTACAGTGTAACACTTTCCGTTTAATAAAGATAATGATAAAAGTTGGAATATTAAAAAAATTATAAGATACTGTTAGGAACAGGACCATTTTATTAATTTTCATAACGCATATCGATGTAATTAACATATGTTATTATATTAATATATAAAAACGTTATAATGTATGTATATATATAGATACATTTTTCTTAATTAACATCTTAATAACTATTACTCTACTTTATCATATATAGATGACATCATCCACTGACTTAATAAGTATTTTTTGGAATTCGGGGTTTTTTATTTTAATTTCTACGCTTCTTCTTTCAAAATTTTTTTTGAAAATATTTTTACGATGCTTTTAAATTTTTTTAAATAAAATATACTGTTATGTTCCTTGAAGAATATTTCCGACCGCTTTATCCTCACATAGTATCCTATGTTTGCCCTTGCATTAGATTTTTATTGTGAAGTTGTTTTTATTTTAGTTTCTTAGCGATTATATTTTTTTATAGATTAAATTCATTAATTTAAAAATTTTTACATTCTCTTTATTAAATAGATTGGTGTTTTATGTTATAGATTGTGGAGTTTTCTACTTTCAGAAGAAATTTTAAATGTTATAAAAACCTTTTTCAGCTTAGTAAGCATTAAAGACCAGTAATAAATCAGCCCAATAACATAAGCAAATAAAAAGGAAAGCTGGCGCCTTTAAATTGTGTTTAAACCTGCCACTAAGCGTATTGCAATCTACTGATTTGCCTAATTCGGCTGCTTTACACATCGACGTTATTATATATATAGTAGTTTCATTAAATTAACTATACAATTACTCTTTCATCTCACAAGATAGCACTACATGTTTAGTAAAATTAAATACACTTTAATTTATATTAGAATCACAGTGTATGCCTGTAGGTCCTTTTAATTTCAATACATTTTCTATCAATATATTTAAGGTTTTTAAGAATACATATATATTTACTTTTAGTTTATCTTATTTTACTAATTTTTACTTTTATGTGGTGCTACTCTTACTTCCTTTTGTATATAGACGGGAAATATTTATTAGATGTTGTGTTCCCCTGGTAAGATATATCATATTGCAGTATTTAATACAGAGATTTTTAATTCTATACTAGTAAGTAAGTTATTAAATTTTCCGGTTATATATTATTAGGTTATTATTAGTGTATTTTATTTTTGATGTGTAACATCTTTACTCTCGGTTGCTGAATATTTGCTGGAGTGATTTCGTGAAAAGGGACGGAAATGCGTAACAGGAAGTCGGGGGAAGAGCGCGCTGTTTGATTTGACCAATTCGGCGCCTTGGGGGTGTCTCTTCGCTAGCCTCGCCGCGAGGTCCAACTGTAGTAGCAATTAAGACGCCCGCCTACCGCACATACCAGCAAGTCTTATTAGACTTCATCCAGAAGTGCTTGCATTTTCATACTTTGAGGTTAATTCCTGTCGCTGTCAATATAATATTTTTAATTGTGATTAAAAAAGATTTCTCGATTAAAAAAAACTAACTAATTAAGTAAACGGCTATTTTTGATTTTCTCTAAGGTTGTGTGGCAGAGCGGACACATAACATTTCGTGGGCTGAGCGGACACTTTGAAACTCATCGTGGTTTGAGCGGACACATTTTCCCCCCATCTTAGAACAGATTCGATTACCGAATTACAAGGATAAATACATTTTTGCCAATAAAATTTAATTACTTGTATTAAATTGTTAAGATAATGCGAATACATTTTAAGCATAGCGAAATGTAATAGAAATAAAAACTTTCAGAGAAGTACTTAAAAATTAATAGTAAGTAACAATATAATGAAAGGCATGAACGAATTTCAGGAATTTTGTGGAAAACTGTATTTTAGAGTCAAATAAATATTAGAACAGGTGCAATAGCCATACAATTAATTAGTTTCATGAAAGGAAGTAAAAATAAATACTAGAAGTAAAATACGCAAGATGCAAGGTTAGTCAGTATTTATTTACTTGTATTTATTTATTTTTATCTACTTGCATCTTGCGCGTATTTTACTTCTAGTATTTATTTTTACTTCCTTTCATGAAACTAATTAATTGTATGGCCTTTGCATCTGTTCTAATATTTATTTGACTCTAAAATACAGTTTTCTACAAAATGCCTGAAATTCGTTCATACCTTTCATTATATTGTTACTTACTATTAATTTTTAAATATTTCTCTGAATGTTTTTATTTCTATTACATTTCGCTATGTTTAAAATGTATTCGCACTATAACATCTTAACAATTTAATACAAGTAATTAAATTTGATTGGCAAAAATGTATTTATCCTTGTAATTCGGTAATCGAATCTGTTCTAAGATGGGGGGGGGGGAATGTGTCCGCTCAAACCACGATGAGTTTCAAAGTGTCCGCTCAGCCCACGAAATGTTATGTGTCCGCTGCTGCCACGCGCGCGCGCCACCTTCTCTAATATTTCTAATTTTTAAGCATGTGCTTGACGGTGTATCTTCGCTACCCTCGTCTGGGGTCCAACTGTAGTGGCAATTAAGACACCCGCCTACCGCACATACCAGCAAGTCTTGTCATTTTGGTGGTCGCATGCATTGCTCTGAATCAAACAGTTAAAAAAATTAAAGATTTCCTGCATTTTGTACTTTTACCGTATACCGAAGGTGGTTCTGCTCTTTAAAAAAAAACTATCACTCGCTTCCCATGATTTTGAGAGGTGATTTTAACGTTAACTTCAGGTTTGCCAGAAGCTGAGCCGCTCATAGCTTTTCTGAAAGGTGAACTCAAGCTCGAAATGAACACTAATCGAAATGTTTCGACAACTAACTGTGGTACTGTTATTGACGCCGTTTTTCAACGATTTTTAAATACTTTGAAATCACACGTATATGTGTCATACTTTAGTTTTCATAAATCTATTGTCTCCGCTCTTCCCAAAATTGAACAATAAACATTTTTGATAAAAAACTGCATTACTCCTTGTGTTAATTAAATAAAATTTTCATTAAAGATATAATTATTCGATAGAAAATTATTTCTAGTCATAACTGATTCATTTCTTTTAGGATTAAAGTCACTATTGCGTATTTACCATGATAACAAGTCAGATGTTACACATCATATGCGACTACTGTAAGACTCGTTTTTTTTTGTAATAATTACATATTTATAACATGTCTTCCTTTCCCTACGGCTCATTAGCAAAGGCAAATTACAGGTGTAATTTGGCAGGCCAAAAAATGCATGGTTTCCAAGGATAAGAGTTTGCTATTGTACTACTGTGGCTGATACTTATTGTTCTGATTGTTATAACTGTTAGTATATGTATATAGTTATGACTTTGAAGATCTTTTTAATTCCATTGATATCAATGATATTATTAAGGTAATTTTAGAAAATCATAGTAATTATATCCGTAGTATTAATTTACAAAAACTTAGAACTCTCATAGATTTAGTCTTGAAAGAAAATTACATTAATTTTAATGGTTCTTTGTACAAACAAACTATAAGTTTGCCTCAAGTTGGCCCTGCTAGCAATAGTTTGGCTCGTTTATATTTACATTTTTACGAATATAAATTATACGAATATTATTAATAATGATTATTACATTTTAGATACATAAATGATCTAATTATTTTTGGTAAAAATAATAATGTTAACCCCAATATTAATTTTTATCCCAATGATTTAAACCTAATTAAAATTAATAGTAATCCAGTGAAAACTAATTACTTGGATTTATCATTGTATATTAAGGACTATAAATTACATAGCAATATTTATGACAAAAGAGATGATTTTAATTTTAACATTCTTAAAGTGCCTTACTGGAATTCGAATTTATCTATATCTATATATATAAATATAATTTTCAATTACATTTATCGTAATAACGTATTAGTTAGTAATAAATTTAATATATATTTAAATTTTAATAACTTTTTAAACATTGTATGGAACATGGATACCCTACTAATTTTTTAAAATGTTATGTTCCTATGTTTAGCCTAAGAAATATGTAATTCGTTGTACAGTTAATCGATAGATGGCGCCTCATGCTAAGTAAATTAACAATAATATATTTTACTTAAAATTAGTTGTATATGTCTGGGTTGTACTTTTATTTTCTATAAATTTTAAAACAAAATTTAGAGTTTTTAAATATATATATATGTATATATATATATATATATATATATATATATATATATATATATATATATATATTCTATTTATTTCATAGTATATAATTTTCTTGTTATAATTCTTAATATATTTAGTCTATAGTATATAATATTCTTAATATATATAGATGGCGCCTTTATTCTTAGTATTGCTGTGTTTTTTTAATGCATTGAGTCAGTACAATTGTGGAATCTGTATACATCGGGTAATATTAGAGTTTCTTTGCTCATTTACATTATTGTTAATTATGGTTATATTCATTATTAACCTCTCTTGCAAATATTTTTGTTTATACATATTTATATTTGTCTATTTCTTCTGGATTCCTATGGTAATTTAATATTGCAATTTCTATTCTATTGCTGTTATATTCACCCACGTGGGTTTTAGGCTTTTGCCTTAGTTTATACTGGGAGCTATTGTGTAGAAAAAATTTCTGCTGCAGGAGAAGGTTGAGATCTCCCAAAACATTGTTTAATCCTGTTTCACTATCCTAAACCAGTGACAGCTCGAGAAATCATAATAGTTTTCCCCTCTAGCTACATTTCTCTTTTTTGGTTTGTTATGGTTCCATGTTCTTGGTTCTTCCGGTCTGATCTTAGGATTCTTGGGATTTATTAGTCTTCTTTTGAATTATTTACTGCTATATATATATATATACTTAATGTTATTTTACCAAAACTTACTAATTTTATGCATTACTAATTTTATGCATTACTAATTTTATGCACCTTTCTGTCGCCCGGGAAAATGGTTTTTGCTGTACTCAGGTGGTAAGTCTTTATCTAATTGTTTTAGCTTTGATTTTAAAATATTCTGGTAATTATTATAGGCTATAATATCATCGCTTTACATTAATAGGCTATGGTTTTATTTGTAATAATAGTTAAACTTCTCTAGACATTTCTTACTCTTTCCCTATGGCCCAGAGTATTGGCAAATACAGGTGAAGGTTGGCTGGCCACAAAACTTTGTTTAAACCTGTAATCCTGGTTCCTAAGGCCAGGAGTTTGCTTTAGTACTACTTGATTGATACATTTTCATTTTACATATTTACTTTTACGCAACCGAAGTACACTTAAAGTAAAAAGTTTAAACAGAATTTTTCTAAGTAAAATAAAATTTAATTGTATTTTAGATGTACAAACTCTTATGTAGAATATATGCATTTCATTCTACATTCATTAGGCTACTGCTTCACATCGTAAAATAATGTTTAAGTCGGAATAATTTTAGTTGTATACCAGCGGTTAAGTGATTGATTGATTATTTAATAACTATGAAGGGCTATTGTATACTTTATCGAGGAAATCTCAGTCATTCTTCTTTGTATGAAGTTTATTTCTATTATTATATTAAAAGGGATTTTATTTTTCATCTTTAAATACGTAGAATAAATATGCACACCAAAGATTAATTCTTTATACAACCTCTATTTCAAACTCCTTCCCCCATGTTGAAAAATCTCTTATGAATATTTCATTTAGATTGATAAAACATGGTGATTTAAATAAGATAAAAATTAGGTGATGTAAATGATAAAAATTAATACATCAATTTTTGCTTTTTACTTGTTTTACTCAAAACTATGAGATTATCTCACGCACACAAATCTCATTCTATCAAAGAATAATTATTCAAAATTATATATAACATTTTTTTTAATAAATTTATTTTTAAAACAGTGTTCTTAGAGGGAAAAAAATACTTTCGGGGGAACAATGTAGACTTTACTCTGACTCCAACAATAACAGCTCAATGTAAATAATAATTAAATCGCAAATAGTTAATTGAACATAATATCAAACAAAAAAGTTCTAAAAACGAGATGATTTTAAGTATAGAGTTAGGATTAACTTTTTAAGTAGGAAAAAAAATATAACTGTAATTTATAAGCTCTTAAAATGCATTATGTCATCAGAAATCATGTACAGTGTTCAAAAGCAGAAATAAAACAACAGCAAATAACAAATTTGACAACACTCACTAAAAAACTACAAGCTAAAAAATATCCCACAATATGCTTTCGCTGACTAAAAAGAAATAAGAAAACCGTTTCAACAAAAAGAAATTAAAAACTGAATGGACTTTTTTAATCATATTAAGCCTGAAATAGAAAAATTTAAAATTATTCTGAATTGATTGAAAATTATAATCAAAACAGGTTATGTAAACGGAATGAATATTGGTATAAACATAAAGTAAAAATACATTTGTTTGTAATTAGATACTCGTACCTGATAGAAATGTGATAGTTAGGTAAATAATAAATGTTTCTGAACCAAGAAGTATGATTTATATGAGCTTGCTTATTTTGTTTAAAGGATTTTTAGTTCTAAGCCCGTAATTATATAAATGGGAAACGATAGCAACGGCATGAGCTTTATAAATGCGAAAAATTAAATGCTTTATTTTTACTTAATGTGTCATTAATTGCTTACAAATTTATTAAATTAAATATTTATCTCAAAAAATTGTCAATGAAGGGATCATACAAGAAGCTGACTTTTATATAATACTTTAGGCAATTACTATAATTTATTTATTGTAAGAATATTTCGTCCGTTATTTTAAGCGTATTTAAATTGACATTTTGAGCTAATTGAGATTTCACTTATAAATAACAAAACTTTAAATAGTTTTTATGATTTTCACATTTTTTTGCTCACCCGAAATAAAAGTAAGAGAATTTTAATTTGATTTTTATTTTACTTCTTTTTCATCTGAGCTATATTTCAACTTTTTATCCGAAGAAATTTTATTACTTCACAATTAATTTTAAGCCTTATCTTATTTTAAACATTACTGTATTACATTATCTGTATTATTACTGCATTATCTTATCTGTATTATTACTGTATTATTTTATACTGTACTACCTTATTTTAAACATAACGTTTATTTTTCATAGCTCTGTTTCAAGTTAAAAGGAAATTACAAATTTCCAATACGTTCGAAATTTCACTCTTTTACGAAAAGCCTAGAAAAGCCTGTGTCACATTATATTTACTTTCCAATATCTCTGATTACCATTAAATGTATTTTTTTAAATCTGTCATCACAAAACATGCTCTCTTTATTTCTTTCACAATATGTTTACTCTTTTGTATCTTTCTCTTTCTCTCTCAATTTATATTTAATATTTAATTTTAAGTAAACATTTGAAATTGAATTTATTCTTGCTTTTATATATTAAAATGGTATAATATCTTAGGTTGATAAATGCCTCATAGACATAGTTACTTGAAAGGGTTGAATTTTAAAAACAAGTAGGATTTTCCTTTATCTTGAGATAAATTTAAAAATTACAAATGTACTTAACATATATATACGAGCGCGCGCGCGTGTGTGTGTGTGTGCATTACTATAAAATAATAAATATAGCAGTTTATAAAGAATTATATCTATTAAAAATAACATTTTTATTTTTAAAAAATATGTCAATTTAACCAAACAATTGTAAACTATACGCACAGGTCATAATATATAATAGGACACAATGGTTTTTAAGTTTTTTCATATAAACATATAAAAAAGGGCCGATTCTTACAATTTTTTTGAAAATATAGTTTCATAGATTTGTACTAATTTCTAAGAGACAGTGTTTTAAAAATGTAGCCTTAACAGATATAAATAATTGCATACTTTTTTAATTTGCTCTCCAAGAAGAAAGCTCATTCATTAACATGTTCTAGAGAAATGACGCTGTAAATTACATTAAAGGAAAAAAACATGTATAAATTAATTTATCTTCAAGCACTGATACTCAGGAAAGAGGCCGGTTTGGTCAAAAAATTTCCGAAAGCTATTATTCTTTCTTATTTATAGAAATGAAATGGCAGTGTTTCTACTTAAAAGAGACATCTTTAGTAAAAAAAACTCTTACGTGACTATAAATTTTAGAAAAATACTAGCAAAGAATCATTTTTTTTAAAACAATTGCAATTTGGAGAAAGCCATTTTGTGTATTAAAAAACTTCAATTGAAAATAGTATTCATATTTTAAACTCCTATAAAAGTACTTCTACTCTATTTTTAGTTTTCAATTCTTTTAATTCGTTGCTTTGGAAAATCGTATAATCGATATAGGTTCAAAATTAAGGAAGTACAAGTTAATGTAATTAATTGGAAATGGAAATGTTTTTAAAATATAGTTTTAAGAAATATGTTAATAAATTGTAGAAACTATAAAAGATTTAAAACCACTAAATATTTGGTATTAATTTTTTAACTCATCCTGTATCTAAAATAGAGCTATCTTTAATATCTGACATTTTTAGTGCCGAAAAGAAATCTAAAAATAACATCTAAATTAAAAACCTGTTTTTTTTAAAATACTTCTGCTTTTTTCGGATTAATTCGAAGACGTTGATCTAGTTACAATTTAATTGAATGGAAATTTACATTCGAATAAATTTTCACTAAAGTTCTCTAAAAAAGTATCTTGTAAGGTTTTATACTTAAATTTTTACCGTATTCTTCATATATGTATTTATGTGTCCTAAGTTAATCTTTTGTATCAATTTTAATTATTTAATTTTTGTTCTAATTTTGTGAGTTTCAAAGTTTCCTATGAGATTCTCAATAAGTGCATAAAAAGAATTTCGAATCAAAAAATTAGTATCTTTCATATCTTTCGACAAACGCTTTTAGAGATTTGAATGCAGAACCAACTGAAATGTGCAAAAATAGTCCCTTGCAACTACATCAAAGCAACATGTTAATTTCCTGTCTGGTGCTTCTGTGTCAACAGCCATTTCCTTTATTCTTCAAGATTCCATTCTTTTGACCTTTTCTACCTAGTCCAGACCACTAAACTACTAAATGTCTCATCAGGAGGACTTTTTCCCCTATTCATACTTCCAATATCTAAAAAAAATGCAGAAACTACAAAGCAAAAACACAACATTATCTAACTATCAGCAACTAATAAGGGATACGTAAAGAATATTTGTGTGAATTTTATGTAGAACGATATTTTTTTTCCTAAAATTTTCATTTTCACACAAACACTTTATTCTTTGAATTCATTTGAAATAAATGGTTAAATTTTCCCATTAAAGTGGATTTTTTCCCCTTCGAACTTCTTATTAAAGAAATATTTCTCATAAACAATTACTAAGGATTATTGATATTTCCGTTGTTCTTTGAAAATGATCCAAGAGAGTCTAGTTTATTTTAAACTGTTCATTAAGTTCAACCATTCAGTTTAATGGTATGACTCTTTCTTCGTCACATTTCCACTGAACGAAAAACTAATTCGAAAATAATCATTATATATGAAGCTTACTGGAAGAAAGCTTAATGATTATTTTGCATGGCTTTGAAGTCACAAAGATGGCTTCCGATGTCTTTTGTTTCAGGAAACCTAAATAATAAGCTACATTGAAATTTAATAAAAAAAAATTTAAAAAGCCCCAAAACGAAAGAAAATTTCTGTGCTCGAAAGTCGTATTTTGTGAGACTCATTAATTTTAGTGAGGGCAGTACAGCAAGTGAGATATAAAATGTAAAAGAACACTTACACTTCCCCAAAAGATTTTATCGTTTCTGACAAAACATCAAGTAATAAAATAATAAGTACAAGCACATAGACACGAAAGAAACGACATCATTATCTTATATTACCCTCAAAAATGACACTTTTCTTGTTAAAGAAAGCATTAGATATTTAAAATATATCCTACATTGGAAAATATAAGCCAGTAATTTTGCTTACGAGGAAGACTGTTTTAAAGAAAAGTGATTTACGAATTTTTTATTTGTTGTCAAATTCACCAGCAATTAAATATTTATTAAATATTTTAAATGTAATTTTTGAATTATGTGATCTTTTCTGAAGAACGTCTATTTTAAATAATATTTTTTTTATGAATTAGATCAATGTGTACATCGAATTGGTCTTGAAACTTTGAGTTTAATATTTTTAGAGAGGGAGAAGGCAAGGTTTCAATATTTTAAAAATAATCGTATTTATATATTAATTAAATTTAAAATGTTATGCTCTTTTAACTGCAGCATTTGTTACACTGTTGTTTGAATACTAAATACATAAAAAAAAATAATTTGCTTAAAAATTACATAAAAACTAGAAAACAGCCGATATTTTTTTCATTCCATTACCATCTAAAAATTATTTATATACTCCTTATAATAGAAAAAGTTATATACTCAGTTTTATAATGACAGCCTTGACAATATCAATATAAAATTATCAAGAAAATGTAGATGTCAGCATTTAAGAGAGTACCAAGGTAAAAACGTAAGCAAATTTTTTATATATTTAAGATATTGACACAGGCGTAGCTTCTTTAATTGCAGTTTTGTTAAAAGTTCTCAGAATACACACATAATCAAAAATTAAATTTAGCCTTGTAGAATCTGATTTGATTTTCATTTACATCACACCCTTAAGCAACATGAGAGCTATTGATGACGGATCTGGTAATAATTTTGAACCACGGTCAAGTGAAGATAACGACAACTGAGCTGCCATCCCCCAATCCAAGCTTCCACAACACGCTAAAAGAAGGACTTTGAGCCTCGACAAATATAATGTGCAGCTCTTCTACACGACGAGTTTTCAGTGTCATCAGGACTCGTCCCCAACATTGAACATGAATTCGCGACCATTACCACTAAACTACTTGGGATGCATAGAATCTAGAAAAAATTGCCTAAAAAGTTGTACATGAAAAATATAATTATGAAACCAAAAAACTTACGGGCAGTGTTATTGAGAAACTGCTTTGAAATAGAGACACAAAATTTAATTCCTTTTCAGGGCTTCAATACCATTAGAAGCAGATAGCTATCAAAAGCCATGAAATTAGAGTTAATGGCGATTCATTCCATTCTGAGTTTCTCATTATTATACAGTTTTGTACAAAACAGCTCCTTAAATAACATGAGTAGCAAAAAACATGAAATTAAATTTATGAGATTCAGTTAATCATTTACGCTTTGTACTAACTTGAAGAAGATTGTATATTCGATAAGACATCAAACAATCCTATAAGACATTCTAACTCTTGACTAACCATTCAATATACTAAAGCGTCTCAAAAAGTTTGATAAAATTTATATTCAGGTATTCATCTGATTAATCAGTACGATTGAAAGTTGGCTTTCATCTTTTGCAGGATCTGAATGAACATCTTCAACATTTTACGAGAATTTTGTTCCTCAAAAGCAATTTCGTTCAGTTTTTGAGATGTGTGTATGTACACGTGAATAACGCTTCAATAAACACAGTCAGATTGATGCGACCTAAATTTATAGAACACACAATGAACGAGACGTATTCTGGGGTCTTTCCAATAGCTAATTTGAATAATATTGAGTTCTTGTAAAGAGAATATTAATTAGAGCTCTATTTCCTTTCAAGGAACTAGTGAATTTCCTTAATTATATCAAATGCTCTGATACTTATTCCCACACAAATCAAAATTTCTTAACTTCATTTACTTGTGAATTATCAAGTACCATAAAAGCAAAAGATTATCAAAATTTTTTAATTAGAATTCAAACTACTCTCTTAGGGGTTTTTTTATTTTAAAATCATTTTCAATTTTGTATAAAGCTTTAGAATCAAATTAATGTCTACACATTCGGTATTCCGCAAGAATTCATTTATGTATTGAATTTTCTAGATAAGTAATGAAATTTCTACTCTGACAGAGTTCAACTAAAAAAACAAATTCAGTTTCATTTATATTTTAAAGAAAGAAATTACAATTTTATAAAAAGATATTTAAATGAAACGTTGCATCATGTTAAACACATGAACAATTCCGTAAGCGCGAGCTTAACAATACTTCTAAAATGTAAAAAATAATGATTTACTTGTATAACCACTTGTAAAATTCAAAGTTTATATATGGTGGTTTTTTGGTCTACTTAATTCATAAGGTTTCTTTTTTTGATTTCATCGAATCATTAAATAAACTAAAATACATCATCTGTTTCTATTCTAACAAAACAAATATGTGTATGTGCTATTAAAAGTAATTAAAGTCGAGGGGAGATGTTATATCTATATATATAATCGTTTTTGTCCTGAAATTATCTATTTTAAGTCTAAGTGAGTGAGAGAATATTAACATCGCACTGATTAGCAACACGAGGGCTTTTTGGCGACGCGGTCCGCGTAATTTTGAACTATGGTCAAGTGACGTGGACGACACCTGAACTGGCACCCCCTCTCCTAACTACCACACCACACCAATGGGAGGACGTTTGAGCTCTCGACAGATTTAACGTGCATCGTTCCCCTACACAGCGGATCTTTAGTGGTACTAGGATCGAACTCATGACACGCTAGCCATGATCCGATGCCTAGACCACTCGGCCACCGCGGCCATTATTTTAAGTCTAAACAATATGTGGACGTATAACAAAAGTATGGGTCACAGTAGCAATTATTACACTTAGGGCTAGCAATGTAGGTTTGTACATTGTTTCAAGGCACCAACCTGCTACTAAGCTTGCTTATATTACTGAACTATAAAAGAACTGAAAATCGTGTATGAAAATGCTTTACACAACAAAAAAGATTTCAAAAATTATAAAACCAAAACGCTGTTAGATAAACACAAATCTATATACTCATAAGTAACCAAAAAAAACATAAAAGTTTTAGTTAGATTGAAAAATGTGTTAGTCAAACACATGAAACAGCGAGAATTAAACAAACCCGTAATAAAAATATGAGAGCAATAACGGCCGCAGAAAAGGGCACGAGGAAAAAAATTTATAAATATTTTTATACACATAAAAAACATTAAAATTTACTTGGGAAACATAAAAGTTTGTAAGAATTATTTTAGAAAGAAAACAGGTGTAGTATATGATACATAATAAAGTTTACCGCGATTTCAAAAATTACCAAACAAAACCATGCAAAAAAGTCCCAATAAGTTAAACGACAACCAAAAACAAAAAAAAAAGAAGAAGAGAAGCATATTACTAATCAAAAACATAAAGAAAAAATAAGAAAAACTTATGTTAAACTTGTGTGTGTGTGTAAAACATTGAACTTATTGTAAATGTATGCGTAGTCAAAATTTTTATGTTATTTATATTCCAAAAAATAATTTATAAATGTTTTAATATTATTACTTCTCTTATTATTTTTATTTAAAAAAAATTACATTGTAAATAATTAAGATGCGGTAAAATCCAGCAAATAACGTGAACTGTGGTATACTGCACACCTATATTTTCAAGCTGCATTTTTTAAAATGTTTAAGTATATTCGCTGTGTAACGCAACCCTTTTTTCTTAAAGGAGAAAATTGAAATGTACAAGTGCAATGATCTCATGTTTTGAAATCATTTGTTCAAGTTATTATTCCAGGCATTTAAAAAAATAGTATATTTCTAAAACTACAACCCTTTATGCTCATAAAGTATACCGTTTCTTTTAAATAAACAGATTTTCAATACGTATAGATGTATAATTTTTTTTTATATTTATCTCATTTTTTTAGTTTTAAAACTATAATTTTTATACTCGGCGTATAACACACACCCTTAAATTTTGATCTAATTTTTTGTGTTAAAAAAGCTTATTATATGGTACATATGCCAGCATTTATTCATCCTCTTCAAGAGTATTCATCATGCAGAACAACTGTATACTGTTCAAAAGCATTCTTATAGACTTCACCTAGACTTGAAATTTGAATAGAATTTCACCTGGACTTGAATTTTTTTAAAATAAATTTATGTATTGTATGCCTTCGTTGAGTCAATTACCACTAAAAACCGTTCTTAGCGGATCTCTAATTAACAAAAGAATCATGCCTGCCGAATTTCAAGTTTGAAAATCTAATTGCTCAAAAACGGGAATATTGTTTCTATTACGCCCTTCCCCCTTTTGTTGGGAGACGGTTTCCTCAAAATCCGTTCTTAGTGGATAGTGGATCTCTTTTCAACAAAAGTAACATGCCTGTCAAGTGTTTCAAGCTTGATGGTCTAATAGTTCCAAAGATCTTGTGATGAAAGAGTGAGAATCGATTTTTTTTCTTTTATATATATATTAGCCGTTACCCACCTGCTCCTCTCGGTATTTCATGATGTTATATGAATTTATATAAATATATAAATTATTGATAGCATTAAGAGCTCAATTGTATTGAAAAGTATTCTTATAACTCTAGCTTCTTGATTTAAAACTTTAAAAAAGATTCTAAATAATAATTTCTAAAACTAAAGTACATTTATATTTTACCCTCTCATAGCCTCCTGTCCAAGTGAATTTTCACAAAAACCCATTTTTAGTGAATCTCAACTCAATAAATAAACATGTTTGCCAAATTTCAAGTCTGAATCTAATACTTCACAAAAGGAATTTTTTTATCAATTACCTGCAGCAACCACCTTTGAGAGTCAGTTCAGTTAAAAAAAAGAAACATACATACCGAATTTCCTTACTTCAGGTCTAGCAGCTAGAAAACGGGAAATTTATTTTATTAATACGCCGCAAAAGATCATCATTTCCCCACAGTCGCGCGCGTACGTGCGCGTGTGTATGTGTTATCTTGATTGAATAACTAAACAAAATTTCTGTGAGAGTAACACGAACTAAAATTTTAAGAATTATGAGTTTCATCTTAAAAAATGAAAATCTAAGAAATAATATTTTTGTCCATTTAATAACTCTTTTCTAAATAGGGTTTAATATTTTAAATATTATTTGATAAGAATTAAATGAGAGAATATTAGTAAATGGGGGAGGGACGCTGAATTAAACTTAAAAAAAACTTTTTACTAAAAAACCCTTTTTATAAAACGTCCAAACTCCAGTGTAGAAACTTGGCAAATGAAACTTCCAGTGGTATAGTGCAGAGTTAAAAATAGAAGAAAAAAGATTAAATTTAATAGAAATAATGTTTCTTCTTAAAAATGATTTCTATTCTTAGAAATATATACTTCTAATTAACTGTATGTCTAATTTATAATTTTTTATTAATTTTCTGCAAATATTTTGTTGATAATGGAGTTATGCATATTATATTTAACATTCAGTAAAATATAGTTACAGAGTAATTACATTATTTCGATACATCGCAAGCTATTTTTCTCACACACAGCAAATATATATATATATACTTTTTTTTATTTTTTCAAAAAATTCAGAGATGTAAAGTTTTTTTCTCGAAGTGATATTTTTATTATTTTTTTTTAAATTTACAGATACACTCTGTAATTAGAAGAAAATATTCTGAAGTAAATTCATGTAATGAATGTTTTTTATAATTTGTTTTCGTCTATCGTACAGGAAAAGTCTAATTACATCTTATGTCTGTTTTATTCGTTATGGGGTATAATTGTATATTTTTCGGATGAAAATTCACTTAACTCTTTTATGGAAGCCAAATTCATGTTGAAATTTAGTTTTCTAATTAATTCTTCTTGTCTCAACGTTTCAATGATTTAATTTAAATATATTAAACATGAAATCAAAATGAATTTTCTTGCGTACAAACTTTTAGAAATTTCTAGGAATAAGAAATTGAATGAATATAAGCACAAACATAATAGTTAAATACATATAAACAGATAGATATAGACAGAGAGATTTACATAGATTGATGGATATCAACAGATATAAATATACCAGATGATTGTATAATTAAAGTTTCAAAATGCTATTAAAAAAAAGGAACCACTGATCAGAATGAAGCCAAATTTGAACGAAATAATAATGAAGAAGGGGGAAGAAAAAAAAATTGTTCCAAATTTTATCAGCAAATGACGCTGTAAACGTCAGAATATGTGAATGAAAATACATGTCATGTGCCTGATTCATTTCATTTATTATAAAAACCCCGGGTACACGACTTTTCCTGAGAATTTCGCCATGACTGTCTCATTGAAGAACCGAGCTCTGCTTGTAAAGCTTTTTTACAAGAATAATGACTGTACACCAATAGCTCTGCAGAAGTTCCGGACATTCAAGGGTATGAAAAAAGACGTTGGTCCGATGGCTGCCCAGGGTCTGGAGAAAATGAATCAAAATTCGAAGAGACAGGTTCTTTTCATGTGCAATCTGGTAGAGGGACTCATGGATCAGTTGTGGAACATGCTATTTCTTGATTGCAAAAACGGTGGAGAGAATATTGAACATGTTTTCTGACAGTCTCGCGAAATTTCAAAACCGATTGATGGACGTTTTTATGCAGTTTTTGGCAGGACGGTTAAAAACCGATTTGAAAGACGTTTTTTATGCAGTTTTTGGCCTCAGGACAGTTAAAAACCGAATTGATGGACGCTTTTTATGAGGTGTTTGGCCTTGGGACAGTTAAAAACCGATTTTTTTCCATCCGATGTGATATAATCTTGCCGTGCTAGGTGGGCTTACGTAACTAACAGTATCACGCCTGAATAGTTATGCACACTGAACAGCACACGGTTTAAAGAGTAACTTACACACTTGGCTGTTGTTTTACAATTTACTGTCGTTTCTAATCGAACCCTTTTAAATTTGATGCTTACAGCGCCATCTGTTGCTAAAATTTGGAATAACTTTTTTCTTATGCCATATATACTTTCCCCTTTAATAATATTCCATTCAAACTGGACGTCATTCTGTGATCAGTGGTTCTTTTTTAAAAGCGTTTTAAATTTTTAACTTTAATTATAATCATCGTGTATACGGCTTATCAATATGTCATTTGCACTTTACACTAATTTAATAAAGAGCTTTTTTAATCTACAATCTATTTTTTTTTTAAAAATACCATTCTGGAAAAATATCTTGCTTAAATATCATTTGTAAAATTTTCTTATATATATTGTACGTAAAAATGCGTTTCTTATGAACTATTATGTATTGTAGAATTTATTTTCGAGCGAATATTCTTGTGCAAAAAAATTTAATTCCCACTTTAATTCTAAACAGTAATTTTATGAAAACCATGTCAATCAAATAATTTCCAAATAAATCTTGAGTTTGATATCATTTTTATGAACTTTTCTTAAAAAGAAGTCATTTGAAATTGTAAGATACTTTATCTTCAAATTCCTATTCTTCCCAAATATTCATTCGGTACATTATAGCCTTCTTACCAGGTTTTTCTCAACATTTAAAAGAAAACGAAACACATTGTTTGAAATTTAATTTCTATCGGCACAAAATATCAAATTATAAATTAGTTTAACACTGAATATTCTTTGAATAATCTAAATTGCGCAATTATTAAGCTGAACTTAAAGTAAGCATGTTCTAGAAATATGACTTTTATAAGAAATAATTTTTTTTAAAAAACATATAATTAAATGTTACGGTGTGCGTTTAGCAAATTCTCTTTTCCGCACACTGTCTTCCTCTACTTGAGTAAATATTTTTCTTTTTACGTGAGTGCCAATATCCTATTCGACATCTTGTAAGTTTATGTAAAGTGGATTTAATTTTTAAAAGAAAAATTATTGTACTTGTGAATCTCCGTTAATTTAATTCCCTTTCTTAAGCTCTAATATTTCTTTAAATACATTTAAAATAAACTTAGTTCGCAATTCGCACCTGAAGGTGTAAATTTTAATAACTCTTTTAAAAATACATTCTTTTTATTTATACGGATCTGCAACAACTTAAATTGAGTGCGAATTTTAGCTCTTTGAATTATAAATAAAAGTTTATTTCCTCAAATATTTACAAAATTGTTTTTTTCCTTCTTATTTTAAATTTGATTTACTTTAAAGGTATTTTAAGATTTTTGGAGATATCACATCTCTCCTTTTTTCGAACTAGAGTTAATTTTTAAAATTTCAAAATCTTTCACAATAGTCTTACATAAGGTGAGGGAAAAAACATATTTTAACGTGTGAAATAAACACTGATATTTTTATACAATTGCACAAATGTGCACTCTCCTCTTTCTCAAAAATTTAAAAATTAAATCATAAAAAATAAAATATGAAATTAAAAAAATTAAGGACTAAATCCTGCACTAACTTTAAAAAAAAGACGTAATGAGCAAAATCTAACAATATAATTGCTCACAATTTTGTAATGGGTTCTTATGTTCATTTCCCTGACCTATAATACCTGAGACAACTTTACTACAATGTTTGCTATTTAAGTTGTTATTGAATGTGAGGAAGAACAGTGAAAAAATAAGTGAAAGGATGGACACACACAAAGATTAGAAGGTAGAAGATTTAGATTGTGGTATAGAAGTGTTACTGAAGTTCGAGCACACTCAATAGAAATGGTCTAGGAAGTGTATATTTATTCGAGAATCCCGTTACTAAAATCTACTGTTTCTGAATTTCAATTATAAATATTGTTTGATTGAATTAAGTTATTTATAAACCACGTCATATATTTAATTTATTTTTTTATAATTATTGTTAAAAGACTGAAGAAAAATGATTAAAGGCATAGTCTGATATTTATTGAGTAATTTGCCTTTAAATGCATCCTAATTAATAAATTTTACGGCTTAGGTGCCTATCGAGGTAGAATTACTGAAGAATAGATTATTTCAAAAATAATGTTTTCATAAATTCTAAATGTAATCCATTACATTTTTAAACTAATTCAATTTTTATAGGATGATTTATGTTATATGTACAATCTTAAATGTCGCTCCTTATATGTACATATCAGTAAATATGTTCAATCAGTTTATCAAAAGTCTCAAGATGCTATGTCCATTAAATCTGGAATGTATTTATTTCAAATTAAATGGAAGATTGAAATCAGCTTATTATATATATACATGTTCTATGCATAAATGGTACGTTGGTTAGTTTGAGGCGAAACAAGTCTCAAACAAATTTCTAAGCTTTTGATCCTTACGGTAATAAACAATTTTTGTTAATACAATTTGTGTGCTACTATACAAAAGTTCTTTTTATTAAAATATTAGGATTATTAGGCAAAACCTACTAAATATTAGCTGTGCATGTGTTAAGTTTTTCACGGTATTTAATTTTTATCAAACAAGGAATTTACATGTATTCGCACTTTTAATTAATTAAACTTCGGCTATTTAAGACGAAATTCCAAATTTATATTTCTATATGTATGAGATCTAAAGTCAAAGATTTTGTAAATTAATAAAAAATATATCAAATATATGAAAAAGGAAAGGAAGTTTTTCTTCAACAAAATGAAGTGTTCGGAAAAATTTCCGTGTTTAAGTTGTACATTTTCCAACGTCAGCAAAGCTGAATCAGACAAATGCAATGTATTAAATACAAATAAACGTGTTTTCAAAGACGATATTGGGAATACTTTTCTCAAATACTGGTGGATGTATCGTCTGCGTTAGGATATACCGCTGTGTAAACGATTGCAGAAATCTATACTTCTTCAAGAGCTTTTCTTCTAGCTCTATATCTAACAAGGCTGGCTGGAATTTTTCTTTTCACTTACATTCATATATTTATTCTGTGATACTTTCTTGAAGAAAATAGTGTCATTGCAAGTTGTTAAGTATGCAATTTACGTTTTTGTAGTCGGAGTAATAATCTTTCTAGAGAAATTCTTAAGGCATATGTTAATATATGCGTCAGTGAGGTGAATAGTTCAAATAGCCTTCAAATATAATATAATGTAACATTTCCAACTTGTATTAATTGTTTATGGGTTTTAAACTATTCAGAGTTTAATCGAATGCTTTCGTTAAGTATTCTAGCAAACTAAGTCTGAAATTTGAGCAAATTGCTGCTGAAATTTTTAAAAACCATATAAGACATAAATATTTCAAATACAAGTCATTATGTTTTTAAAAACTGTGTCATTAAAAACTGTACATTAAAAACAAAGATCAAATTAGTATATTTTCAGTTTCTTGGAATTAATTGTTTATGTATTCTCATTACGTAAGTCAGCAATATTATTACGTAAAAAGTAATATATATTTTAATAGTTTTAATAATTTTTATTTTTAAAACCCACCATTTCTATTCCATCTAGATAATTTAATCATTATTACTGAATTTTAACAACTTTTTTGTAGAAATAAAAGGGATTTATTTGGTCGAATCTAACATTTTAAACATTCTTAATAATTAGAATTTTTATGAAAATTCTAAGTAAATTAAGAGACATTGCTTCTTACGAATATCAGAAAATAGTTTTACTGCTTGCTCTCTAAAAATCTAATTTGATAGCTTAATTTATATTGACAGCAATTTTAAATCGATGCATTAAATAACTTAACAATAATTTTAATCAACCAATTTATATTTATTGAATTAAAAATTTAAAAAATTTATTATTTTTTAAATATGATGCTTCTGTTATATGTGTATATTTCTTAACTTATATCAAATTACTTTATAATGGAATTTTTTTTTCTTTCAAATATTAGCATATGAAAATAACTTAAACATAAATCAATTCTGAAAATAGATATGTGTTACCTTGAATAACTGACCAAACATTCTTTGTAAATCATCTCATATTTCACAAACTTTCGCTTAAAATCAAATTTATGGTGTTGCCTACTTTTGAAAACATTTTAAGCAATATGCAAGCTGATTTTTACATGTGGTATTATAAAGTAATTGGATCTCTTATTTTCTATTTCTGACTGCTTCAAATAAGCTAAGCATATATTCAGTTATTCAAATTCGAGTTTCAATTGGATATTTATTTCTAATAAGAAGTATCCCGAAAAGGATGTTTACTTCATACTTCGGTGTATTTCAATTTCATTCCTCTAAAAAAGTATTTAAAAGCAAAAAGTTTTTCTATTGAATCCTAGAATAAGCAATTTGATTCTTTTAGAGTTGGTGCTGTGTTAAGTCCGTGAATTTGAACGAATAATATATGTAAGCAAACATTCCCTTAAAAGTGAATAGTTACAATGAAAATACGCAATGGGATTTATAGCATTTAAAGTAATTATTTTTATTCCCCTATATTTTTCAAATTATTATATTTATAGATATATTGAACCATATTTTCCCAAATTTTATCATAGATAAACAACATTTTGCAACATACATAAAACATTACAGATGACTTTAGTTTTTAACAGGAAATATTATTTAAAATCAAAAACGAATACTTTTAACATTGAGGAAATACAATACAAATACAACAAAATTATTTACAAGAAAGCTTAACTAAATTCCTCCAGAGCTTCAATTTTTGAAACAGTTTTATTAATCAGCTATAAAAAGATGTAAGGAAAACTTCATTTAAAAAAATAATATATCTGTATCTTACAAGTTTTCTCTTCATATGTTAAAACAGATGATATATTGTTATATAGTACATATTATGCAATTTTATTAGTTTCAAAACACAAATAAAAAACCGGATTAAAGATCTGAAATTTTTTAATTTTTTTTTACAAGAAACTTTCTTTTCATATAAAAAATAATTAAATCAACGAGAGAGAGAAAATGAAACTATTTATCGAATAGAAATTACGTTTGTGACTTAAAAATAATTTCCTAAATATCAAACTTTTTTTAAAGTATAATTAAAGCTAAATCATGAGGGGAAAAACAATACTTTTTTCTTTACCATCTTGTATATTAACTTTTAGAAATATTTAAGCACATATTCTCAGAAAGTTTTTTTTTTTCTAAATGATACTTTTATTAGTTCTTATGTTTCTCTCTCTCGTTTTTTCCAAAATATTCTTCAATTAAAATGGTTATAGAATAGCATTTGACATATAGAATAAAAAATAAGGCTTTAAAATTTAAAATTGTACAATCTGAAATAAAAATTAAAATCTTTTTGTTTTAAAAACAATATTTTTTAAAAGTCGAATATTTGAATCAAACACCTGTTAAGCTTTATAAGTGATCATGTCAGTAAAATAAATCTTTGTATTATAAATTCTTCCGTTTTCATTACATACAAGTTTATTAATAGTTTTTCTCCCAAGAAAACGCAATTTTCTTTTTTATACAAAGGTACGTAATATTTTAACGGGGATATATGAATTTCTTAAAAAACTACAGATAAATATTGAGAAATTTGTACTTTGACATAATACTGGATATATCCTTTTTCTGATTATAAAAACTATATTATAAAAGCTTTTTTAGTAACGACAACATCAATCAATTAAAAAATATTATTCAATAGACTGACCAGAGTGTACGTCCCACACGCATAGCTTCCGCTCTTCACCGTCTTCCAACAGCAACAAGTATCTACGGCCGGCATCTTCGAGGGATCTGCGAGCACTCTCTGCCTCCGGACAACTCTTTTCTCTCTTGCCTCTAACAGTCCTTTTAGTCTCTAGTCCCTCGTCTCCCATTGGCTGATTCTCCCTCTCCTCTTCCATTCGCGCTCGCCCAGAAAGTATCTCTTTGTGAAGATTCAGCGCGCACATCTAGAGTATTGCTGAATTGAACAAACTTAGAAAGAGGTACGGAATGCAGAATTTATTTTTTCTTGATCGGTGGATGGGTTTTCAATTGTGCTATATGGTCTTTTTATATGTGATACTTGCTTTGCTTTAGGTACTTCAAATGGATGTTGCAGGGATATTTTTAGCACAACTTCAAATTTATCTTTGCTCATACATTTACTTCCGTATGTGTTTTCAAAACAAATTGTCAGCTTTGATGATTTATGTGTTTAAATGCAATCCATTACAATTACATAAATATGTACAGTTTTGAAATAGTTATTTGTTTTTTTATATATATTTGAGAGGGATTCGTTTAGTTTCTAGGAAAAACTGAATTATAAAAAAAAAAGAATGTAAGTTTTAGGTACTATTTTATATTCATTTTTATTCGAAACTTTCACCTGTGCGAAAGTATAATTGTTGTAAAAGGACTAAATCTTCTACCAAAATTTTGTTTTAAAGAGGATATTTAGCTTTCTTTTGTTGTTGTTTCAAGGTACTATTACTAACAAAATATGTTTTATTAAATTCTAATATCCTGTTGTTAAACTAATAAAAAATGTATCTCATACGAAACAATAGTAAGAAAGAAGATGATTTTAGCGATGGCTTCTCTTTTTTCTTAGAAAAATATGATTATGTAACTACTATAATATATGAAATAAATATATTAAAATGTACGAAATAGTTTTAAAGGATCTTATGAAAATTATGGATAAGATGAAAAAATTTTCAAATTTACAAGACATAAAAATTAGATTAAATAAAATGAGTGATCATTTAGTAATGAAATATGTCTGATGATTACGAAGCGTGAAAATGATTCCTACCAAATGAGGCTCTTTAGAACTTTACACAACAGGAAATTCTTCGTAAGGAATTTTATGCTGAAAATTTATGTTTTATCATGAAAAGCTTTAAGGCTTTTCCTTTAAAATTTTTAATAGAAAAGAAGAATCATTCTTAGAGATAAACGTATACAATGTTACGTAGGCACAAAAACATTGATTGAAATTGCGGAAACTATGTAATTTGATCGGAAAAGAACGGGAATCAATTTAAGGGGGGGAAAGCTTTCTTGCCAGAAGCAATTGTGTTGATTTAATTATACCAACTTTCAATATTTATCACAGATTGCTCTGGGAAAAATTCTCTGGGAAATTTTGAAAGAATCCTATTAAATTACACTGACATTTTCCTTGTTATTCATGTTAGGATTTTTGTCTACGATTGAAATTTAATTAATTTTTAAAGCAGCATTTCTAAATTGATTGCAACATTTGTGAACAACGTAATTGTTCAATTCAATATGCCTTTGAAAATATGAACATTCTGAAGGGAATAATTTTTCATCTTATTTCAATAATCTTTTGAAATAGCAAAGCTAGTTCATTGAAACTGAGATGTTTTCTTCGTTCAATATTTGACCATATTGATTTATGAAAGATCACTTTTTTCTTACATTCTCTTATTCAAATGTTTAATGCTAAATTATACTTCTATAACTGACTATAATATTACAAGTAACAGTAACATGAAAAAATAGATGGTTTAATACAGCGTTTGTCAAACTGTGGGGCGCGCCCCCCTAGGGGGGCATGATAACCCTACGAGGGGAGTGCGAGTATATTGGGAATTCGAAAACAAAAGATTATTTTAAAAAATTATCAATAAACTCAAAATAAACAAATAAAATATATTCTGACTTAATAAAAATAAAATATACATTTACATTGATATAATACACTTATAAATATATCAGTTTTGCGCAATGTATTTTATAATTAATTTAAAAACTCAGTTAAGAATACTTCGTTAACTATAAGTTAAGAACAAGTTTAATAATTACCAGTTACTCCAAGGTCTTCTCTTATACAAAATTATATACAAAAATTAACAGTTATTTTAATAACTGTACGGTTTATAATTAATCCCTTAAATTCCAATTAAAAATTATGCGATTCATTCCCCAATCCCATTGTTTTTTAACACGTAGGCAAGTGTATGTGTAGAAAAGTAATAAATAAGCAAATACTCTGAAATAAGTAAATCTGTCGCAAACACTGTCAAGGGCCTTCTATTTCACTCCAAAGCCTTAGGAATACTTTTATGTGGATAGCAGGGCACAGAAAAGATCGTAATTCGGAAAGACGTATATATAGGTCCTGGGCAATTGACGCACAGGCTGAATGTGAGACGTTTATATACGCCAGAGGTACTTAAGAGGTTAAAGTCATATTGTGTAGCTTTAGCTTCAAAGTATATTAATTTTGATATTAATGTTTGATATTAATATACTTTATTAATAATTTGATATTAATATACTTTATTAATAATTTGATATTAATATACTTTGTTTTCAAAATATTATAATATATTTAACAAAAAAGAACATCTTTTTAATTTTTACATTTTAGTTCCCCTTTTCAAAACGCTTACAATTAAAAAGTATTGAAAGTTGAAAATTTTGCTTCCCATCCACAAACGACCTAAATTATTTTAATAAAGCAAAGCTAAATTTTTAAATTTATAAATAAATTGAAATACCAATTTAGTTTAGTATATTTATATTATTGCATTATGCTTTGTTTTATTTCTACGCAGTCAATTTTGACATAACACATATCGTTTAGGTTTAGTTTTAGTATAAATCATAATCACAACCAATTATTTGACACTCCTGCAATTTAAAAACTTAAAGAACTCATATTTCTTATAGAACCTTTAAAAACTCTATTTTACATTTGTATGTTCCTTAATGCACGTATAATTTCAGCAGAGCTATCATTTTACAGCAGAAAGCCGCTTCAGTATATGCACAGGAAAATGGATAAAGGAATTTATATTCATTTGAATTTGAATAAAAACTGTCAAAAATTTGTCAAACTATTGCAATTTTGAATATTATAAATCTTTAAATTTAACAAAGATAAGAAAAATTTAATATTTAGTATCCCAGATAGGGAGAATTCCAGAATCTGTAGCCTCTAAAAACAAAATTCTTATAACTGCAGTTCTGAATAAAATATTACAGCATGTTTCTGAAAAAAAAATATTATTTAAAACATGATAACTTACAATTTTATTTGCAAACTTATACGAATTGTATAAAGAAACCATGTATAACCATATTCATTTTTATAGACTGCATAATAAAAAAGGAATGGTAATAAATTATTATTTAGAGCAGAATAAAGGTTCATGTTTGCTGCAGTTATATGGCAATATGGATTAAAAAGATAAATGAATGTGTTTATTTGAAATATGAAAAATCAAAAAAAAAATTAAGATTATACATTATATTTGTTTTAAAATACTTAGCTTAAAGATAACATTGTGTATTTTTTATTCGGCCAATTTCTACATAATTCTTTCAGTTCATTCTACAGAATTTATCCATTTGAAAAATATACCGTCACTGTACCTTGATTTTCCTACAGCATTTTTAGAAATTATTAGCAGAATGGGGGCTTTTGTAGAAGCTTGCTTTTTTATAGCTTTCCATATTAATTATGTACAATAATAATTTAATTATAAAGCGTTGTATTTTAACTTTTAAACAGCTTAAGAGTTACCCATACTTATTATAAAATAAATTATCCTCATTTGATAAATTTTTAGGAAAATTTATAACTTTAATGATAAAGCAAGAGATATACTTGCTTATGTTTTATACACATTGCTTTTAAACTTAAATTACTATTTCGTAAGGCTATTTAATGTTCACTAAGCAGACTGTTAACAATTTGTTTCTGATCTGTGTTGAATATGTGATCAGAGGGTAACTTTTCCAGATATTCGTTAATCTCTTCAATTAGGCGATGGATGCTGACTTTGCTTAAGTCACGTAGCGACAAAGTAGTGATTGAAATAATTTGGCCAATCAAGTTGAAGAGGAAGGGGCTACTTAATAGTTTTCAGTAACACAGAAATTAATATACAGTAGCCACATAGGTTATTCTTCGATAATCTATTTAATTGTAAGCAAAGTTCATACGAAAAATATTCAATTAGTACTTTTTTATTTGAATAGGATTTTTTTTATGTTTTATATTGCTATTTTCTTGAGTCGTGTAAGATGCTTATTTAATTTTACCAGAAAATCGCTTATTTTACTTACAAATTTTTGTACATAAGGATGAAAATTCCGGTCAAAAGTTAAGAAATTTAATACTATAGAAATAACAGTTTTTTTTTAACGCCTGAACAATTTAATTTTATTTAACTTTATTGAAACTAACAGAATCTTTGATCTTTTATTTTTATTTTAAAAATTTGAAACATATCTTTAAATAATAAACTATTCATCGCTTCTGCACTCACTCATTGTTTTATAATAAAAAAAAACACTTTTTTTTCTTTAGAAAAATATGGACATTATTTCTTAAACTTCCGTTAACTAATACTCAATTTAAGTGTACATATCTCATAAAATCAAAACTTCTAAGAAATTAATTTTCTACACTTATGTATCTTCTTATATCACGTATTATCTCGTGCATATCTTTTCAAGCTTATTGAAAATAATTTCCGAAATCAGTATCTTTCAGTTTCTTTTATTAAACATGTCGATAATAACAAAGCAGGGATCATCATTTTTGATATAAATCTTTCCCTGTCTTTATTGTAATGGATTTTTTTTCTTTTTATACGCTAAAAAATTCATCAATTATCATCAAAATTTTTGTCAAAGAATTCCAGTCTTGAAAAGAAAAACGCCCAACAACAAAAGTTAAAAATGATTTACTACTTTGCAAGTTTTTTATCATTAGTGTTTTGAAAAATATTTTTTGCTCATTTTATCGATAGGTTTAAGGAAAGAGTCGCTTAAAATTCCCTCATTACTAAGAAATAAAATGATTTATTTCTTTATTAACACATTTAATAACTTTCTTTCTTCTAGAACATGTACATCATAATTCTCGTATTGATTTCGAAAATCATTTATTTGTAACTCTGATAGTTATTATTCCAGATTTCAAGAATAAAATTAAAATTGTAAATCGATTAATTTTTAATCGATTTTTATGACTGCAGCTAGTTATCTTTTATTTGCTTAACTGCTCTGAAGCCTAAAGAATTCTTGGAATTTAATCATTGTGAATAATAACAAATAAGAGGACTGGAACTCAAAATAAGGATCATATAATTATATTTTTCTTAAAAATATAAGAAAACTTAATAAGTAATAGGATTATTTTTCATTATGTCATATAAAAATCGAGACCTCCATGATTTAAGAAAGTTTTCAAAGTTAACCATGTAACTCTTCATTCTTTCTCTTTCTTAAAAAAATCCGCATAATTTTGTTGGATTTTAATTAAGGAATGGAAAAAGGTAATATATGGAGGATAATTTATGTTTTCCATTTAATTGTGACTATTATTGTGATTTATTGTTATATTGTGTGATTTTTTTTATGTGTATATATAAAGTTATATAATACACGTTTTTTACATAAAGCTTTCAATTCAGACCGAGTTGCATTTCTTATGTAATAGCAATTAAGTTCTTTTAATTCATTGTATACTTAACTAGTTTTCCAATATAAAAATAATTTATTTTTTATTCATAGTATTATATCTCGAGTCACGTAAAAAAATATAATTATAACCTTTTCACTATTATATAAATTACTTTTAGAAGTTCTTCATTTGTTTTAAATTTAAAATGTGAATAATGATTAATTTCTTAAAAAGAGTTATTCGATTTTGATAATTAATATAAATTCGAAGAATCCTAATGCAATATAAATTGTAAAATTACAAAATACGGATATTATTTTAAAATCTCTCTTTATCTGTAATACATGCATCACTTAAAAAAATAATATTGCATAAAGAGCCTTAGAAATAATTCTTACAAAATTTTCTAATCTGTTATATGTGTAACGAATATAATTGTCCCTAATGCTGTTATATAATTAAATAAAAATTCCCAGTAGCTATTACTGTTTAAGAACTTGAAGGTTGCTTATAATTTCAATAATTTTTCTAACTTCTTGAGTAAAAAAAACTAATTTTCAAAGCAGATAGATGAAAAAAGATAAAAAAATAACTTTATTTAATTTATTTACTAAGTTAAGTTTACAAAAGAAGTTAATTATGAGCCGTGACATAAAAATTGATAGTTTTACCTATCAAACATTTTTTCATAGATGCAGAACAGAATACAAGCTAGATTTTCATTCGATTGTTCTTTTGAACTAATGACAATAAGAAAATCAAATCAAATAGAGTACTTTTTTTCTGATTTTAAGTCGCTTATTATTTTATAAAAATGATAATAAAATAAATAAAAAGCTTTCCATGAACACGCTTTTTGAATTCTTAATTCTGTTACTTAGTGAAGCACAAACATTTATTTTATTTATAAATATTGATAATTCTTACTTATAACATGAACATTAATTGAGTTTTGAATCTCTTCAAAGTTAAGAAGTAAAATGAGATTTTGAATATTACTCTAAGTGTGCTTAAAATTTAATGAACAATGAAAAAATTATTTCCTTTAAAGAAGTCATTTTAGAATATCTTTAGAAAGAATAGAAGAAAAACTGTGTGTAATATAGTGTGTTGTATAATAAGCATATAATGAATGTTCTCGAAGTTCTTAGAAAACGTTTTTGTTAATATTAAAATGAAAAGGAGATTTATACTATCCATGTCTTTTCGCAAATGTTTCTCTATAAAAATACTACATATTTTATAAATAAAAATAATATTATAGAAAGTTTATTAAATTACCATGGTAAAATTACTCATGAATTTTTTTATAAATTATTAAAATATTTCCCAACTTCTTGCAAGAAATCAAATTATAGAAAAAAGTATTGAATATAAAAATAATCTGAAGAATTTAAATATTCTGATACAGAAATAGAAGTTACTGCGCTTAAAAACTGAAAACGTGTTAGAATTCATAATTTTCATGCATTTTGTTTACTAATTTCAAAATAAACACAAACTTGCATTTGAATTACAAAAAATAACATAACTCTGTAATTATTCTATTAAAAATGATACATTAGTTTCACTACCTCCTTCCGAATATACACTCGTGGTATTTATTTACGCACGCACTAGACACAGAAATTCACAACACAAGCAAGTAGACTGTAAAACTCACACACTCTGAATTTTATTTACAAAACATGCACTATATAAAGGAACAGGCACGCCACCTATCGATGACAGCATCAAAAGAAAGGCGGGGCGTTAACATTCTCCCCCTTGTTGCCATGGTTACATGCAACAAGTTTCACAATACATATATAAACGAACTATAAATTAAAATGCATTAATATCAATTTACACACAGAATAAAACTATACATTCACTAAAATCTTCACTAATATAAATTCACAGAAACTCATGAAATATACAATCTTAAGTTGGCACAGGTAGTAAACACACTCGAGAAATAGCTCGCTTATATTCGCCTTTTTCAGTCTTCACTTTCACAACTCGAACTAAATTATTATCACCTTTATAAAGTTCCAAAATCCTACCCAATGGCCATTTAAATGGAGGCATATTGTCCTCAATAAGAACTACCATGTCTCCTATCTTTACGTTTTCTTTTAGAATTTGCCACTTATTGCGTTGTTGGAGTTCGTTCAAATAACCTCGATGCCATTTACTCCAAATAAGCTGCACAAATCTCGTAACTCGTTGCCATCTTTTTAGGATATTCTCATTTAGATCAACTAAGTTAGGCTCAGTGATTGAATTAATAGGTCTACCTATTAAAAAGTGTGCAGGTATTAAAGCATTTAAGTCATCAATATTGGTTGATAAGGGACATAAAGGTATAGAATTCAAGATTCCCTCTATTTGGATGCACACGGTCAAGAATTCCTCATAGGTTAAGTTAGACTTTCCCACTACTCTCTTAAGGTGGTATTTAACCGATTTTACGGCAGCCTCCTACAAACCACCAAAGGAGGGTGCTCTTGGAATAATGAATTTCCAGTCGATTCCCTCACTCGATAAGAAACCAGCAAGATTCTCATCAGGCGTTTTAACCAGTGTTAGAAGTCTCTTAATTTCTTGATTTGCTCCCACAAAGGTTGAGCCATTATCGGAATACAACTTTGCACATTTACCTCTACGGCTAAAGAATCGCTTTAACGTCGCAATAAAGGCGTCAGATGTGAGATCTGTTACAATTTCAATATGAATTGATTTAGAGACAAAACATACAAATATGCAAATATACATTTTATGCAATACGCCTTTTCTCTGATTGCGATATCTAATCATAAATGGGCCACAAAAATCTACACCGGAGCAATTAAAGGGATAAAATCTGGAACTACTCTGTCTCGGGGTAAATTACCCATTAATTGAGTTGTAGCTATTGGTTTGGTTCTGAAACAAATGACACACTCGTGCATTATTTTCCTACACAAGGGCCTACCATGTAGGGGCCAGTACTTCTGTCTTATACAGTGTAGAAGGGAGGATGCCCCAAGATGAAGATTTTTCTTATGGAAATACATAGTAATTATATTCGTCAATTTATGATTACTGGGCAAGATTGCTGGATATTTAGCAACATAAGGCAAATCTGAATTTCAGAGGCGTCCATCTACTCTCAATATACTATCCCTGTCTAGGAAAGGATTTAAATTTTTGATTTTACTATTTGGTAAGATAATCTTATGGTCATGGAGGTTTCGAATCTCAGCTGAAAAAATATCTCTTTGAGCCATTCGGATCAATTTAGTTTCAGCCAGGTCTAATTCCGAGGCACTTAGAGAACCAGACAGTATCACAGATTGTTTCAAATTATTTAGAAATCTTAACATATAGCTAAAAATGCGAAGAATTTTTACATAATTATTATTTATACACAAGATATCAGATAAAAAGGACTGTTTACAATTTGCGAACACATTCACACTATATACAGAAACTTCAGACTTCATTGCCTTGAATTCACTGGAGTACTCAAACTCGTTCAGCAGATCAGAGATTAGCTGTACACCGAATAACTTGCCCCTGTTCAAGAAACGGTGGGCCTCTCCACCACAATTCTGATTCTAGAAGATCGTTAGGACGTAGTCCACGCGAAATAAGATCAGCAGGATTTAGATTCGATGGTACGTGAATCCAATTACACTTTTCCGTCAATCTTTGAATCTTTGATACTCGATTAGCTATAAAGGTCTTGAGTTGATTCGCAGGAGCCTTTAACCACACTAAGGCAATCGTTGAATCCGTATGAAGCACAATATCAATAATCTCCAATTTTATACAGGAACGTATTTTCTGCACAAGCTGAGCGAGAAGAACACAGGCACAGAGCTCCAGTCGAGGTATTGAAATAACGCGAATAGGTGCAACACGCAACTTGCTTGCCAGAATAGTCACCTTTGCATGATCGGTCTGATAAAAACACTGCAAGTAAACAACAGCTCCGTAAGCCACTTCAGACGAATCTGCAAAACCCTGAAGGACGACTCTTAACGATGTATCGGTTAGAATAAATCTATTTATTTTCACCGTTTCAATACACTTAAAGGTGGTCACAAACTCCTTCCATTCTTTGGCAATTTGATCTGGTAGCACATCATCCCAATTCAGTTTTTGCTGCCATAGTCTCTGTAAAAGGATCTTTGCCCTAGTTAACACTGTACCCAACTCCCCATACTCACTCAAAAAATTCATATACAAAGACAAATATTCCGAATCCCTAGACAAACGCTTCCACAACGAATTAAGTTGTCTTACAGCTTTATCTTTGGAATTTCCTAAACACGACGGATCCTTACTCAACGCCATTGATACTACATATCTACCATCTCTATTTCTCTTATGGGTATTCGCAAAATGTTCCTCACATAAAGAAGCCTCCGTGTTTTCCTTAAGCTCTACTTCAACGTTTTCGATTTCCCAAAATTTTTTCAACGTTTTGTTTAAGTCATCGTCGAGAACCAACCCACAATGAACACAATCCTCCACCACCTGATCTACAATCCCACTAACAACGTAACCAAAGACAGTATTTTGCAACAACAATTGCGAGTTTTCAACATATATCTTTCCCGGTTTAAACAGCTCATAAAAGACCTCCGCTCCAATCAACATATCGATTTTGTCAGGAACACTGAACCCAGGATCAGCTAAAGACACATGCTCCGAAATATTAACATCCACACTGACCACTTTATTTGGAATAAGATCGGCAATTTTTTATTGACCACCAGCATCAATAACTCCTTCTCAAAGCTTTTATCTCTGTTTGCCACCGAAGTCCTTACACAATTCTTCACCACCATACTAGCATCATTAATGCATGAAACCACGGTATTTATTTTCTTCAAATTAAGATGCAACCTCTCTGCGCACGATCTAGTACACAAACAAGATTGAGAACCACTATCAAGAAGACATCTCACCTCAACCCATTGCGAGAATTTGTTTTTAACAAATGCACGAATAGTGCTTAAAAGAACATTTTTTGCCTTTCCCTTCACAAGGCTAGTCGCTACCAATTGGGATTGCGAAACCGCTTCCGGAGTTTTCTCGCTCTGTTTTGGAACAAAAACAGGTGCATCGAATTTAAACTGAGACGGGGGATATCTAGAGTTTTCACGCGGGAAGTGAATCAAACTATGATGAGGCTTCGAGCAAAAACAATTTTTAACTGACCGACATTCACTCAATTTATGAGGCATAAAACAACGAAAACAAAGATTATTTCGCTTAATCACCTCTGCTCTTTCCCAGACTAAAAGTCGCGTAAATTGTGGACATTTAGAAAGGGAGAGTGATAATCGCTTACAATGAACACAAGTTGTATTTTTAGTTTCCGACAAGAAGACCCTGGATACATTTGTATTTGTTTTCCAATTTGGAGTTCTTTGCCATTTATTTCCTACCATTCGTTTTGATTCACCCACGGCATTTCTATTCACCAATTCATTCGAATTCCCACCTCTAGATGATAAATAAATGTCACACTCTCGTCCAAGCTGCTTAGGTTTGAAAAAGCCTTCACCCTGTTTAATTCCAATATGCATCTTTAATTCATGATCTAGAGTCTCAAAAATTCTATCCGAAACTATAAGATCACACAGAGATTTAAAATCTGTTACTTTGCGCAATTGACAGTAATAGTCGAAGGAAGCATACAAACGAGAAGCAAATTGAACATAATTTTCCGATTGTTTTTGAGCTCTTTTAAAATTATTAAGACACTCTTGTGGTGTAGGCTGAAATTCCCTTAATACTAATTCTTTTATTTTTTTATAATCGCTCAAGTCCTCCTGATCAACATAAGTAAGCAAGTTATTTACTTTTTCTCCTAGAATATTTAACAGAATCTCGGCTTTAAATTCATTAGGTACAGATTTATTTTCGAAGGCCCTTTCCAAAGAATGAAAAAACAAGTTATATATACGATTCCGATTTAACGGGGACAGGAATTGTCAAAACTTTCACACTTCGAATTAGACATTCTAAGTTATCGGTTAGGGAACTCGATTCTTTTGTTTCAGAAACTTGGGATATATCTGCTAAACCCTTCTTTGCATTTATAAGCTCAAGCTCTTTTTCAAATTGGGATAATTTTAATTTCTGCAATTCTATTTCATCCCTCTTTTCTTCTTGAATATTTGACATGAGTTCACGTACAAAGTCAATATCGTCCCTATACAAATTACTTGATTCAATTAGGTTTATCAGTTGAATCACCTTAGCCTCAGCAGGAATCTCCAGACCCATTTCCTCCGCCAACCTTATGAGCTCAGTCTTCTTATAGTTTAATTTAAAAGCCATTACTATTCACAAAAATCAAACTACACAAAACAGCTAAGCAGAAAACCCAACTTCACATTCAAATTTCAAACCCAATTAAACCAAAATCACTGACAAACGCAACCATTAAACAAGGAATAATTCAAAGGCAGACAACACAATACACTGCAATATTAATAACAAATTCACACTAAAACTCTACACATAAACCAATTAATGACAAGTAAAACCTGCGACAACACAATACGAAATTAACAAACATGAATCCGCCCACACTAATAAACGCAATTCTCACATTACCTCAAATCTTTCATAGTCGAATTCAGCTCACTTAAATCCACAGGTCACCGACCTTTCTCTCCAATCGGTCGGACCATATATTTACGCACGCGCTAGACACAGAAATTCACAACACAAGCAAGTAGACTGTAAAACACACACACTCTGAATTTTATTTACAAAACAGGCACTATATAAAGGAACAGGCACGCCACCTATCGATGACATCATCAAAAGAAAGGCGGGGCGTTAACAGTATTCTCAACAACCACCACTATATCTCCATTTATGCTTTGGTATTTTTTTTTGTCATCCCTTACTTTCCAAGTTTACCTGTGATGTGTTTCAACAAGGCAATACGTGATCGCACGTAGTAAGCAACCGTTCCACATTTTTCCTCTACTCACAAGGTTCCACTTCTGGTTTACTAGTTTGTTTTTCTGATCTGTCTCACAACGAACATCTGTGGTCGATGATTGAAAAAATGACTATCCCAGAATACACTATCACTGCTAACGCACATGAATTTTGGCATTGAATATGCGATCAGCATAAGCTGACTTACTACAAAAATTATATCCAAACCCCCTCTTCTACCGAAGCGTGTCGTTCTAGTAATTAATTGCCCGTCATGGCGTGCCTATAAAGAAAGCTGATATCTTCGTGTTCTTGAAGTCAAAGGAGACAGTTATTTCAATCATTTTTGACCAATCTTTTATACCATTTACCTATAAATGCCCCTCGTTCTTCATGGTGCTGCACTGTTTTGGATATATATATATGTATGTATGTGTGTATACACACAGATATACAGACACATGCACACATATACATTTATGAAAAGACACAAAAGATAAAGCTTCTATATCTAATATTAAAGAGGAGTTATGTTTGCATATCTCTCTTCTACTGTAACATTTAGCTCTGTTAATGAGTATTTTGTCAGTTCTCAGTTATACCAATTCATTCTCTTTTAAGGTATTTACCCAGGCATAAAGGGAAAGTCTTAAATATTTAATATCAATGTTAAACTAACGTATATTTAAGCTCTGCTAGTGCCATTAAGGTCAGTTATCTCAACAGTTGTATGAAAAATAAATAATAGGGCTTATGCAACCAAACCTCTAGAAAATACTAAAAACATAGTTAAAATCAAAGAAAAAGAATTTAAATTACCATTCAAAATAAAATTTTGTCTTTTCATGTTGAAAATTCGTAAAAAGATTCAAACTATCTAGGGGTGAAAATAAGTTAATTTTACAATTCAAAAAATAAGAACAATAACTTAAAAGAAATATAAAAACTATATCATACAAATCTGATGTATTGTGATTTGAAATCATTGACGAAAGTTATGCTTAAATAGTTCATTATATTTATGCCTATTGAAATCTGAATTAAACCATACGTAGAAAAAATACTTATTTATCTCAGTAATACAAGAATTGATTAAGGGGAAATATATATTCTCATTTTGATGCTTTAACAAAGAGAGAGAGAGAAAGTATATATATTTTTTTGCGCTAAGAATCTTAAAGAAATATTATTTCAGCTTTAGAATATTTACTTGTTGCAAAAACTTTAATTTAATTCATGGAAAAATGTAAAAAATGTTTCTTGCTGAAGTTATATTTTTAATTAAGAAAATAATAAAAAATCATGTTTAGAAATCCAATAAATAAAAATTGGTCCACTTTTTACTTACATAATGAATAGTACATAGACCATTGCTGGTTTACATTGGGTAATTTCTCAAGTTTCACCTAAACACTCCAATAACAGAAAAGTTTTAATTATTTACCTTATTCTCTTGTTGTTTTAGAAATAGAAAGCAAGTTATTAATTACATAAAGTTACAAGAGTAAGAAAAAGAAAAATGTTTTTACTGCTACATAGTAAAAATCTTCAATTAATCATGTGATAAGTAATTTATTTTAGTAAAAAATACGATGCTCAGGCAGACGTGCCCAAGAGAATTCTTCGAAAATTCCATAAAAATTATTTATTTCGTGTTTTTTCCCCTATTTGCATATTTTATTGAAGTATATCCTTTGGGATCAGGTAAAAAAAAGCCAAGTTTGCTTCCTATCCACACTATATTATTAATGAAATTTCTTTCTTATTCTTATTTCATTTTATTTATTTCTTCGCATGCGTGCATGTGAGTCTGTGTCTCATACTTTATGTTTTCCTAACTTAGTTCATATAATTTTGATTCGATTATTAATGAATATCAACTTAAAATACTTTTACAGAAAATATATATCAAACCAACTATCAAAGCCAACTTTACAACTACAAAAAAATATAGTGTTTCTAAATTATTTTTAATTTTCAGCAAGGTTTCTTATAAAATTTGTCCTTATTTCAATGAAATATCTTCTCCAGAGACTTAAGGACTCCAAAGATTTACAAAATAGTTATGGCTCAATTATTAGCCAAAAAGATTTAGCCAATACAACCAAAAAGAATTTCTTTTTAATTACGCCCACCTGCAAGAATAAAAATTTATAAAGTTACGTAAAAAGTGTATTAAAACTAGAATAAAAAATCTGAGTCATTAAAATAACTGAAACAGGCACGCCTTTTAGTTGGTTTGGGTTCTTTTAATTCTCTATTTTATGTCCTTGTCTAGAGCGCAAATGATCTTTTCTAAATTACCCAGACCTGAAGAATAGCTCTACCTATGATCGTTTCAGCGATACTTAACGGTGATTCTTTGAACAGAACACTCTTTGCCCATCAAACTATGTTTCCAGCGTAAAGGGCCAACTAATTATCGCGTTCCAGTTAAATTCCATTAATTCAATAAACTAGAAGTATTTGAGAAAATATTTAACAAGTACTTTAACTTACTTTAATATCATAACTACAGTTACAATTTAAATGTAAAGGAGATAGTAATTGATGAAAGAAAATACTGTTGATACTTTGTTACAACGAAATAATCTACTGTTTCACAAATTTCTTTGCTGTTGTCATTTATTTATTATTCACCTTCTGTATATTCCCAGATAAATCCATACTGCTTTCAATGTATCATGTTCCTATTGTTGCTACTTTTTTGCTTTCTCAAATCAATCATTTCAAGTTTATTCATTGTTACAAATCATGATTTTTCCCATTACAGAAGTAAAGAAATCTGATTGATGCTATTTTGCCTATGATCTGTTCTCGTTAGAAGATTTCTGATTAACTTAATATATATACTTATGTAATATTCGTATACTCTTATCTATACGAATAACACCATAATTCTAACTCCGAACACTATCACTCTTCTGAAGATTTCTATAGTTGTTTGTTTATTTGACTAAAATCATTTATAATGCTTAAAAAGTAGACAAGAATAAACATAAACAAGTATTCATAAGAAAGTAACTGAGGAAAAAATTTGGTCTCTCGGATAGCAAACTTGTTTCGTGATACATTTGTAATATTTTAAATATTTAATGAAACAGATTGAGAAATACTTCAGAAAGTAAATTTATTTTCAAGTTAAATTGAAAAAAAAACATATCAAGTCATATTTGTAAAGCTCTATTAGATTAAATTCATATAATATTAATTTAAATTGAAAATTTTTTATTCATTTCATTTCTTTGGATATATAGGTACTCGAAAATATGTATATATACATACTCTCTCACAGCAATCTCTCTCTTCAGCAATTATTTCTTAATTTGAATTTTTATAAATGTAAACTGAAGAGTCAAATAACTGCTACGAAATATATATATATATATATATATATATATATATATGTTATATAGATATATTAACTTGTATAACATATATAAAATTCCATTCATTTGTTAATGTATTAGTGAGCCTAGAACAATTTTTAAACAGCTATTAGAAATAGAATTGATTCATCAACCTCAAATATTTACAATCCTTCATATAGCTCATGAGCTTCCAATTAGCTAAGAAACGTTGCAATTATTTTAAGAAATTCCAAATAGTTTTAAGTGGTGTTTTAAGTTGCCTCATTACAATAATCACAAAACTTTCAAATCAATCCAAATTTGTAAGATCTTATAAATGAAAAAGGAAGGAGATTCAGCCTGATTAATTTCAATTTAATTATTAAGTACTTTAAATATTTTACATGCTCCTACTACTCCAAAAGCTATTCGCTAAATATTAGGGGTCTATGTACAATATAAAACGAAAAAAGGTGAAAAAAATCGTAATTTTCTGAGTACCTTAATCTTTAAAATATTTGTATAAATGAAACTTACATTTATGTATATATATATATATATATATAAACATGAAAGATGCTTTAACACTGCTGTTATTTGCTGAAGAAAAGAAGAAGAAAACTAAATGGAGTCTTCAGTGCTTTTCTTACATATTTTTTACTTCATTTTTAGAAACTGAAATCAATATATATTTTGAAACTCAAAATGCATAACAGAAGAATTTTTCGACAGAGTAAAGGCATTTGGCAAAGAAATTTAAAGTAGGAGAGAGGAGAGAAAGGATACATTGTTCTAAGATAAAATAAAAGTCCTGTACCAATACTGTAACACAGGAATACAAAGGAAATAAGAATTGGAATTCAAAATCTTAAATTTAAAAGAAAATTAACTTATTCATGTTTCCTTTAATTAATTACTTTTTTTGCTTTAGTATAATTTGTTTCTCGGTGAAATACTTCCTCTGGAAAAAGTTTCATCTAAAGATTTATTTGGAAATGAATCCTTCTAAAAAAGAAATTTCACATTTCGATACTCTAATATACGCAAATTCATACTCTAATGTACGCAAATTTCAAACAATAAAATATCCTAAATTTATATATTTCTATTTTTAATTTATTAACAATTATTTTAGGTAATCAAGAAAATTTTGTTTTTTATAAAACACAATAATTCAAGCATTATTTCCATTTGTTACAAGACAAAATTTTAAGAATGAATTTTGCTTCTCCGCTATATTAGAATGTGTTTTATTTATTGATTAAATGAATTTTGAATCATTCACTTTAATTTATAATAGAATTCTAGCCCTTAAAATACTTATAATACTTGCGTGTTTGCTTTGTGACCTTACATTTTAGACTATTGCTACAAAAACTGCAAAAAAAGGGGGTGGGGTAAAGAAAAAGAGAAAATGATCTGCATTTGAAAAAAAATACAGTCGCATCAAAAATTACTGAGAGATGCCTTGAAAATATTCTGCTGGGCCTGAATCTCTAAGCAAAATCATCAACTCAAACTAATTTTCAATTAATTTCTTAAGACTTTCATAGAGAGCTTACATACGTTAAAAAAAGGTATTTAAATAGTTAGGAGTATATTTATTTTTTCAAAGTGAATGCACAAAGTCCTACATTTTTTATAAAATAATCGGTTAAAAACATTTGGTAAAATATTGTTTTTAATCCACTCATTTCATTTCTTTCTTGCAAAAAAAAATAGCTTATCGATTGGATATAGGCTTTAATTGTAAATAATTTTTACTCATAAGCAGACCCCTTTTAAAAACTCTTCAATTAATTCATATTTAGATATTTGACGCATGATTACTTTTATATAAATTTCCTTTTTTCACTGTTATTTATTATATTTAGGACATAAAAAATGTATTGTTATTCTTATAAGTTTATTTTTTAATTATTTTTAATTTTATAAGTTATTTTGGATTCTTCGGTATGGGGATTTTTATTTTATATAATTTTTTTATTTATGATATATCATTCACTTATCCTGCATAGTATTGTGGATAAATTAGGAAAAATTTGCATTTATTTATTTGAAATTTCCTTTAGATGAGTGAATTTATCATTAACCAGTTATTTTAAGCATCTCTTGGTTAAATGTTTCATTCATAATGAATTCAATTTTCTCGTCACTTTTATCTTAAAAAAAATACCTTCCATCCCAACTGTAAAAAACACTATTGGAATACTTATATTTCTCAATCCGATTTATTCCCAAAGCTTGGCGAAAAAATCAAAAAATCTATCTTGAAACACACTTCTGGATTTTTCAGATTTTTCTCCAGATGAATCGATTTCATTAATTGTATTTTGTAATGTAAATGGAAGGAAGAAATCCACTCAGATATCGTTAACTCTTTTGACTATTTGCCAAGATTCTCTGTCAAGAGCTTTGAATTCATGGTTGCTCCAATAATTCCTTTCTTTCCTTCTGAATAAAATTATCACAATGAAATCTCCCTTCATTAACAACCAATCAAATCGCATAAAATTAAACAGAATCCCAGCAGGATTCCCAACAATTGTACCATTCCACTATTAAAAGGTAAAAAGACAAAAGTAACGACCACTGAAATCAAAATGACTAAATTATCAAATAAATCACTAGAAACTCATTTAACTGGGGAGCTAATTTTCCGTATTTTGTCTCAAAATTATTCAGAAGCAAATATTTTTGTTTTTAAATTTGAATGTGTGTGTATGGATGGATCGCTTAAATAAATTTCGTTCTTGCAACATACTGCTAAGGACTAGTAGATGAGAAGTGAAATCACGATTCATTATTTTTCAACAAAACGTAAAATTAAAAATATATGGTGTTATTTATATCCATTGAAATAGTATGTCGTAGATGCTCTATTCTTTTAAATTCAGTTTAATCGTTTTGTTTCCCAGCTCTTTTTTAATTAAATTAAATAAATATCAATTAGAGAAAAGTTGTATTTGAAACTCAGAAAATGATAAAGAAATTAAATAAAATCCTTTTTCAATAATATATTACAATTATACATCCAAGATATTATTATTTTTTAATTTTTTATCCAATATTTTTTTCTATAAAGAAGAAATAAATCTACTTAGTTTTTTCTTTCAAAAACGTAAAGGTTAATTAAATCAGATTCAGAAAATATGACATATTATATTAAATTACTTCTTCTACTTTTTATCTCGTCTTCTCATTACCATTTCCCTTTTTACAGCCCCAATAATCTCATTAAAAATTCCTATTTAGATTTTCTCCTCAACAAACATAAAATTTCATTAGCAGTGGAATGTAAAATGATTAGTTTTGCTTCTTCAGATTCTAATATCACTTTTCCAAAGCTTTGTTTAGATAACAAAAGGTAACAGTACCGCACAAATTAAATGTGTTATTGACGTATTGAAAGTAAAATACAATTATAACTATCTTTATCCAGAAACTTACAACAACAACAACAACAATCTCTAAGCTAGATGAGCGAACTGTCACAGTTCCCAGTGCAATTGCTTGCCGGGAAGTTCTGTTCTTTTATTCACTAGTTTAATACAGATGTTTGTAGTGAATTACATTTATTGAATCTATGTGAGTATCTGTGAGGTACAACTTTTAGCTCAGATGCTTTAAGTAAAAATACGTTTAATGTACCCTTTTTTGTAAGATAATACTAATATGAAAGGCTTTAATTACAAAAAAATTTATCTTTTTGATTATATTCTTACTAGCCCCTACCCTCCCACTTCACTGGGTATTTCATAATGTTGTAAGAATATATATAAATTACCGATATCTAAGATCTTGCATTAAGCGTTCAGTTGTATTGGAAAAACATTCTTATTTAAAATGAACAGAACCTGAATTTTTAAAATTAAAGCAGAATTACTGTTTACGATCTATAACTCCCTGTGCCAAAGTGAATTTCAGCAGGAGCCATTTCTAGTGGATCTCTAGTCAATAGATCTGTTATGTTTACCAAATTTCCATTCTAAATCTAATAGTTAAAAAATGAATTTACTATTAATATGTCCCGTAACCACCCTTTAGAGTCGATTTCCGTAAAACCCGTTCTTAGCGGATTTCAACTCAACAAAAGAAACGTGTTTACCAAATTTCAAATCTGTAGGTCTTTGTTCAAAAACGGAAATATTTATCTCTTATGCCCCTTAACAACTCGTAAATCCTTTTCAGGGTCGATTTTTGCAAAATCCCTTCTTAGAGGATTTCTACTCCATAAAAAGAATATGCCTGCCAAATTTCAAGTCCGTATGTCTTACAGTTAGTTCTTGAGGTATCATGATAAGTGAGTGAGTGAGAGAGTCTCTTTTCTCCTTTATATATATATACAGATATTGCACCTTAAACTCATTGATTTCGCTATGTATCGAATATCATTTATTTTTTAAATACTTTTGGGTAACTATCCTAAATATATGTTTGTTCGTTGGAATAATCCGTTAGGAAAATTAAGAAGCGTTTACTACCTTCAAGCAGCTACTTGATATTGCTTTAAATATATATTACTTCTCACTGAAAATACATTACAAACAAGATTTAGTTTGATAGAATGAAAGTCGATTAGATGGCGAGTTATAATATATTGCATAAAAACAACTTAAATTATAGAAAAATATTGTTTGAATAAATATGAGTAACGAATAAATATAATGAAATCAGCTCAGTTAATTATTTTGATCTATTTTTAACTGTAATAAATCTCACCTTTCTGAGTGAGTTTGGAGGGTTGCCTATGTGAAAGGTTATTCCGTATAGATTCAGCCCGCATCTATAAATCACCATCTCTAAGAGGGGATTGACTTATGAGCTAATTTTCGATTAATCATATTCTACAGCGTTCGGTGTTGGACAAAATGAATATCCCACAAATCTATGGAAGACATGGAAGTTGTTGGTTGCAAAAATATAAAAATGTAAGCAGAATCATTTTAAATGTAATTTAAGGTACTGCCTTGAAACTAACTGGAATTCCTGATTCCAGAATACTACTTATGATTCATAATATATTTTATGCCTCACGTTCAAGTCTGAATGAAATGAAACACGATAGCCTAAACTATTAGGAATTTCAAAAAAGCATTCTTCGAAAGGCCACTGTCTCTGCATTCTGCAATTTCTCAGATTGTAATTTTTCCCGATTCATAGAAAAGTTCACATTGCCTTTATTTAAAATTTTGGAATATTTGACTTTTTTCAGGTTCGGTGTACATATGTAGTATTGAATTACTGATAATCACTATAAAGCGACTGTTTGTTTAAATCAATCAATACACTTATTAATGATGAAAATAAATCACTACCACTAATGCACTACCATCAGTGTGATATTTTAGTTTTTATATTTTTTATTTGTTATTGCCGTTTATAAGTGTGTGTTTGTCTTCCAATTCTGATACATCACTAGCCCTTTCGCGACGAAGGATGTAAACGTACCGCCAGGGAAGAAGGTTTCCATCGCGAGTTTCACTCACAGGCCAGAGTGTTTTGTGTAGTTAAACCTAAATCCAAAAAAATACCGAAATATAAACGCGTTGTTCAATATTGTTCTGTATATTATACGAATGGCATATGCTTAAAATATTTCGTAGAAATATACTTTATTTACTTCAGCCACTTTTTGCTTAAGTACAAGTGTTTAAACATTTTATTGTAAGCATTTATAAAAGTCGACCTTGTAAAAAAAAAGTAAGAAAAAAAGACAAAGTTTGTCTATACCAGATCTAATTATCCTTAAGAAACTAGATTGTAAACCCAAATCAAATGCTTTAGAGAAAATAAATCTCTCATATTCACGATAAACAAAAACCACATGTTCATTCCAAGAGCAGTCGTAAAGCACTCAATTCGGAAACATTCCTTTCCCCTTATGTTTATAAAACAAAAACCACGTTTATGTGAGTAATATTTTTCTCATTTCAAGAAGAAGGTCAGATCCCCATGTCTCTCAAATCTTATGAACGTAGAATGTCATCTATTGCCAAAAGCCTGAGCTTAGAAACTGTTCCAGGTGCTTGGCTCGCCGGTGGGAGGCTAGGATGCTGACGGTATTTCATGTCGGCTCGCCGGTGGGACGCTCGTCCCGAAAGGGTTAGGTGTTTTGTTGATTGATTGCTTATTAATGTCGCAGTCAAAATCTACAGGAGGGCTATTGGCCATGGACCTCCATCAAGTGACTAGGACGACACCCTTTGTTTACACTCCATTCTCCAAACTGCCACAACATACTAATATGAGAGCTTTAAGCCTCGTTAGATTTAACGTGCATTAGCTACATGCACGGGTAAACTTCAGGTAATTAGGATTCAAACCCACGAGTCAACACAAACCTCTGACTAAGAGTTCATGACCATACCCACTCGGCTACCATAGTCGTGCAAACAGGTGTACCAAACTCATTACGAAAATGCGTAAGGCAAATTTTATGTGTTAATACTTTAGTGCTCCATCCATTGTGCACAGCAAAATATGAATTGCACCAAGCTAAGCTTATTTCAATTCGATCTTATTTTTTTCTTTTAAAAAAATCTTTGTGCATTATTGTCAAATTGCGAGAAATCAAAACAGAAAATTAATCTACACTGTCTTTCTTTTTAGTTCTTTTGATTTAATTTTTAACAGAAATTTCGCATACATACAGTTTCTACAGATGGGAGAGATTTAGTCATATAAATTTATACACAAAGAACCATCGACTCATTTTAAACGAAGGTAATGTTATGAATATTGGCTCATTACTTGAGTGTGAACAATATCATTTATCAAACCAATTTAAGTGTATGGAACACTTTTGTAAAATTATTCCATCCACAATTTAAAATAAAATCTACTTTTTAAACTTTTCATTTCTCATAACATATATTTCATGGAATATTATTCGGAGGATTAATATATATAACACAATAAAAATTCAACGAGAGTGTATTGCTTCACTTAAATCTTAATTTTTATGAGTGAAATGAATTACTAGTATTTGATATTTCAGAAGAAAGAATGAGCACACAAATGGAAAAAGTAGAAAAGAAAAAAAAAAACAAATGCAATTATATCTACATATAGATAGAAAAATAGATACATTGGTTTAATCCCACTAAAAGCAATCTTCAGACTGTCATGTTTATCCTGCTTTGGTATCTGTATTGAGTTTTTGTGAAGTTTCCTTATGCTTTGATGCTTTTGATTTCCCCTTACAATATAGAAGAGATCAACTTTTATTCATAACTTCTGATCAAGTTTCCATGATTATTAGTAAAACCGTATACACACACACACACACACACACACACAATATATATATACACTAATGAAAAAAATTAAATGGAAGGACAGTTTTTTTGAAAAAATTTAAAACAAGAACAAAATAATTAGCGTCTGTACTCAAATAAGGTACCAGATAATAATTGAGCTCTTCACGGACAACTCTGCCAAGCAGTGAGTGACCTGTGATGTCGTAAGGCAGTGGTCCCGTGTGTAGAGGTTGATGCTTGATGAAGCTTGTAGCGTAAGGATGTTTTAAAATATCGTAGTTTATCCTAATCATTGTTTTTTTTAACTTTTTTGTTTATACCCATCGTTAATATGGTCAGCCGTTATCGTCTAGAGAGTGTCAAAACATGGCGGATAGTTGGAAGACACGAGGCGGGGGGGTCAGTCATAGGCTACCCGCTGCTGGGACCTTGGGGTGGTGTCTACTCTGTGGAAACAGTTCATACAGAGGGAAACAGTGGTCCACCGACCTATCAAAGGCCACAAAAGAGCGACAACGCTGACTTAAGACCGTCATTTGAGACTTCTGGCTAAAAGAAATAGGTCCGTGACAGCAACACAACGGTATCACAGCCTGTATAATTCAACAGGAACATACTTTTCACGGATAAAATTCCCCAATAGAATTAATTCAGGAGACCTGCATTCCAGGCACCCTATAGTCTGCCTCCCTTTGACTGTGAGTCACAAAAAATTCGTCTAGCATGTTGCCTAAAACACCTGTCTTGGACAGAGGATGATTGTGGGCGGGTTCTCTTTAGTGATAAGTCGCAATTCATTCTGGACAGTGACTCGAGATGTGATCTCATCTGGAGAGGAACCGGGAGTCGATATCGGCCTTCTAACATTGTCAAAAAGGATAATTGTGGTCGAAGTGGTCTGATGATCTGGGCAGGCATCATTGCAGACTGGTAAACCGACCTTCATGTGTTTGATAGAAGTACTCTGACAAATCAGTGGTACAGGGACGCGATTCTAGCGTCCTGTATCAGACTTTTCTGTGGATAATATGGACCAAATTTCATCTTTATGAACGATAACACACGCCCACTCAAGGCTCAGTTGGTGAACATATATTAAGTATGCTTAACCCTACTTCACCACCTAAGTCGGTGACATCTGTAGAGAACATAATAGTTTTCCATTTTGATCAATTGACTTTATATAGTACATATATTAGTTTCTTATTCTTGATTTTCGTTTTCAAAATTTTTCTTTCTCGGTTAGAATATTTAATATTACCATCATTTCTATTGCGTATTATATTATTATACATATAACTATAGAATGAATATAGACATAAAAACGTGCGTGATGGATATTTTGAGAAAGGATTAGTTTTTTTTTTTTTTTTTTGTTTATTCACGAAACAAAATAAAAAAGGTTAAAAATAACTACACATAGAAATATTACAAATTTCTCCCAGTGTTAAAAATGTTTTAAGATATTTGTTTCGATTCCAAAACATTTTATAGAAATATTTCAATTGCATGCTGAAATAAGAATCTTCTTTCATAATAATTTCATAGTATCATTATTCCGCTTTCGGTGTTTGGAATTTAACGATAATACCAATTCGAGCCCTATAGTAAAAAGTGCAAAACTCAACACTAGATAAAAGAGAGTAATATTTTATCAAAATTCCATTTTCAATCTTTAAAGGTTTAAATTTTTTGTTTTAAAGCAAATTTGTAAGTTTCTTGAATTAAAATAATATTCTTAAATATATATATATATACTGGTGTCCAAAAGTTAAGCATAATTGATGCGAATGAAGAAGAAACTGTAAATTAGAATGGCGGGAAACGTGATATGCGAGTGTAAAATGGTTATAAAATAAGGAAGCAAATCAAAAGAATGATAATAATTAATTTTATTATCCAAAGAATCAGTTTGAAAGAAAACTGAGCATAGCAAGGATTCACACTTTAAGGAAAAAAAGAAAGAAAACATTAAATAAAATACTGATGCTGCAGTTTAATAAGGCGTGGGGTCACCTCTGACAGCCAGGCATGCTGCATAGCGATTTACCATACTTGCTATGAGATGATGAATGAGTTGTGGGCTCAAACGGTTCCAAGCTTCTTGGAGAGCTCTCTTCAGTTCTGTAACGGAGCTTGGTGGGTACGAAAGGGCTGCAATTTGTCTCCCGAGCATATCCCATACATGCTCGATAGGATTTAAATCAGGGGAGTTCGCAGGCCACGACATGCGCTGGATGTTTTCCGTTTCAAGGAAATCATCAATCAGCACTGCTCGGTGACATGGCGCATTATCATCCATGAATATGAAGTCAGGACCGACAGCATTTCGAAACATGTGAACATAAGGCTCAATATTTTCGTCTCTATCTTTGAGCAGTCACAGACCCCGTGTCAAGGAAATGGATGTCTGTGCGGCCGTCCATCATGATGCCTGCCCATACCATTACTCCCCTTGATGGAAAATGATATCTTTCCGTTATGTTTCTTGGTTCAAAACGTGTTCCACGTTCTCTACATATCGTTTTCCACCGAGAATCACTACTCAGACTAAACCGGGACTCGTCACTGAACATCACATTGGCCCACTCTCCCACACTCAAATGTTGATATTTCAAACTGCAGTTCAAACGAGCGCGTTTATGCGCAGACGTGAGGGGAATGCAAACTGATGGTCTTCTGGCATACAGGCCAGCATGATTGAGTCTCCTGTGAACAGTTTGTCTCGAAATTCGTATTCCTGTGGCGACTGTGAGCACCGAACCCAGTGCTCTGGCAGTACTGCCCCTCTGACGTCGCTCACTTATTACCAGATATCGGTCTTGGCGAGGGGTTGTGACACTTGGTCGACCTGACACTAGTTGTCGGGTAACATCATCTCCCGTTCTTTGAAACCTCTGCCACAGTCTTGAGTCCACATTCAGAATTCGAGACACTTCGGTTTGTGATCGTGAGGATTCCAGCATTCCAACGATTCTTCTTTTCGTAAACATGTCCAATTGGCGTCTTTTTGCCATCATCCACCTTGTTTGATGGTTAACAACGTTCCTTCGCACAGCAGTTGCACGAAACTTGTCTGAACTGCCTATGCTGCGTGAATCGGTTTATCCGCGTTCCGACATGCGCCGGTGTTTTTCGCAGGACGTAGTCGACTGAAAAGTTTTGCATAAACCCAATGTTTCTTCTTCACCCAATTAATATCCGCAAGAAATTTGGAATAATTTTACGAATATTTACTCCATGTTTTTCGCATTTTACGATTTATGCTTAACTTTTGGACACCAGTGTAAATATATAATACCATTATAAATCAGAAAATATTTTTTTAAACAATTTTGTTCTTATGTTCATTTGTCCTGGTTCTTACTTTGAATGTTTATTCTTTTTCATTGTTCTTGTGTGATACTTGAACTGTTTTATATGTTTAGATTAATCCTTCCAATAAAGCCATATGTAAGAACATATTTTTAAATACAATTATTTTAACCAATAACGTTTTAAAGTTGTTTGTATCAATTACTTAATTTCAATAACAAAAATTCCAATGAAAATGGTTTTAATTTTTGAAGTATAAGAAAGTAAAGTTTTAAACTAAAAACAATAAACAGATAATTAGCATTGGAGCTTCAAGTATTAGTATATCGAAAAATGCAGAACCTAAGAAAACCGTTAAACTCTCTATTTACACATACACACACTATGCTTTTCTCCATGTTATCTTAATTAGAAATCTATGGAATTGTGTGGTAAAATGTGAAACTGTATTACTTGCAAAGGTAAACTTTAAAAAAATTTAAAATCTTTAAAGTAACTAGATATTTTGTTTGTTTGTGCAGAATGAAGAATTCTTAAAAACCTGAAGGGGAATACTTTTTTTCATGAATGTATTTAACAATAGAAAACAATTAAGGAAGTTGGAAGTTTGCTTAAAATAGCTTCGTATTCTTTCCATTCTTATACAAAAAAAGAATCAAAGGAAAGTAATTCTCTCTTTCCTCCACTGTTTCCATTTTTAGAAATGGAGATTATTTCTTTCTTCGTGTGTAATGATTTTTCAATCTTCACAAAAAAAGGGAATTATTTTCTGACGATATGTAAAAAAAAGGAATAATCGTTAGATATCCCCATCCAAAAATAAGCTTCTCTCTTCGTTGTCACTGTGAACAATTACCTTTTCTAGAATTTTTTGAGATTCTAAAACAAAAATGTTTATTAAAAATACTGTTCATCTTCGGTTTCGTACTCACGCATATAAATATATATGTATCGTTAGAATAGTTTAGTTATAACTTAACCAAAATTTTACATCTCATTTGAAATTTACTTTCCCACAGTAAATATTTGCGCATACAGTAACACCCAGAACTTAAGTGTTAGGTGGGACCGAGTGGTAACAGCAAGTTGAATTTGCGTAAGTCGGGGTATGATTTCGTATATAAATTATTTTTAGTTGGGGTTGGAGACGAAAGAAAATAATAATTTAGAACTAAAAATGCTTAATAAAATCCTAGGTAACACAAATACAAAATCGCAAGTCGAGGTTATTTTGATGTAGAAGGTTTCATAGTATTTAACTAAGTTGTCGTTGTCTGGCTGCTCAAGTTTTTTTTTCTCCGACAAAATTTCCACGTAGCATGCTAATAATTTTTTATTCCTTATTCCTTTGGTTTTAAGACCCAAGTTCTTCATTATCTTGCTCTTGCTCACGCATTTCTATGAGTTCATCAACTTGTCAGTCCTCCAGTCGTCCAGCAGTTCTTGAACGTCATCACTATCACTTCTAAATTTATTTGACTGGCAAGAACGACAACTTCTTTAATCATATTACCAATTTCAATAAATTTATCATTTTTTTTCATCCCCCCCCCGAAAACAAAAGAAGACTCGGTTATATTTGAAAATTGCGTAACTCCAGGTTCAAGTTGGTCGAGGTATTACTGTATAATTGAGCAGCTAGTACTTTCTCTAAAAAGATCTTCCAACTTCCAAATTCAGAACCCCTTTCATTTCCTAATATAGTCATAGGCCTTAATTTCCCACACTTTGCTTCCCATTCGAAACCTAAACAAAAAAGGATGATTTAAAAGGGTTTTTTTTAAAAAAAATGTACCATTCAAATCAAAATCAGGGGCAATAGAAAATTATTAAAATATTCTTGATATTATTAATAAACTTTTAGTACTTTATAATATCAGTGTTTATCCTTTTTAGTAATCTTTTAGAATTAACAAATTTACTATAACTAACAGTCCTTTTTTTTAGTTCTGAACATGTATTTAGATCACTGAACCTGTTAATAGCTGATTTATTATTCTTAAATTCAAGCAGTATTCTAAGCTTTTAGGGGGATTTTAACTGTACGGGGAAACTCTTTTTATTAATAAAGGATTCAAAACATCTATGAGCTTTGTGTACATATATGTATTTAAACATTTATGTGCTGTAACTCTGTTTTCCCACTGTTTTTATAATGTGAGGATCTTCAGTTGCCTCATCGAAAGAAGTTCGAGTCCTTGCTTCTGAGTCTGACATAGAAAGAATTGTTTCCTATAGAAATTTTGCAACATCCTTCTAAGAAATTTATCGTGAATATATTAAATTATGTAAACTTTTTTGATGTTTCAAATTCATTTTAAAAGTTCTTGTAAAATTATTGACTGATATTGCTGATAATAGCAAGAAGGAAAGTGGGAAACAAATGCCAAAATAGTTATTAAAAAACGAAATAATTATATTTCACAAGTTTCTAATTATTTTTATCAAATCTTATTTTGTTTGTTCTTTATTAAATTAAGCTATTTATTGGCTTTTGTTATTTACTTATTAATCAAATACTCATTAGGGGTGTCAGTTTAAAAAGAAGAAAAGATAAAATAATTAATCACAACATTTGTTAAACGGATTTTGTTCCAGAGAGATTATGCAATCTCATGTAAAGTAAAAAAAAGCGAAAACTTGGTATAAAATTATTTTAATTAAATTTATTAAAATACTGATGGCCAACCACCTACAAAGCAATTACCTTGGACAACAAAAGATTTTTGCTAGTGTTCGTACAGTCTCTGGAAATCCTGCAGGAAGTTATCTTTTGCAATCCCTGTAAGACCTCCTGTGCTGCTTTTTTGCATCATCTTTTGACTCTAAACGACGCGCCTGCAGAGATTTCATAAAAAAAAGTAATTAAAAATCATGTGTAACTATATTTGGTGAATAGGACAGAGTTATGGAGACAAATTAGTTTCAGATTGGGCGAGTAAGTGGGACCATTTGAGACTGAATTGTGCTGATGCGTTGTCATAAAGAATGTGCATTTTTCACTTTGATACATCTTAGTTGGTTGCACAAACGACGTTAAATATTCAATTAAAACTTCCTGCTCTCTGTTTTGGGGAATAAATTATGAGTGAGAATTTCTCTGAAAATTACAGAAAAACCTCTATCATGACCTTTAACTTTCCGTAATTTATTCGAATTTATTCGATCATGTTAAGGAGAGGAATACTTCGGAAATAAATAAATGCAAATTTCTTCAGCTGTTATAGTCTAACATCTCTGCAAGTTTTTTAATGTTTGAACCAAACGCTGATAAAGTTTAGTTTTATAGCGTTGTTCTTAAAAATCCATATTACTTATAAATGAAAATTACTTACAGAAATGAAATTACTAAACTCAGAACAAATTTTTTGCGTGCACGGGTCAATGAATTGACAAAATGAAATTCTTCTGAACAAGGAGGCTATGAATAATTTAAATGTTTTTTAAATGGGGTGACTTTTATCTAAATTCTTTCCTTGTCGTGAATGACCACAGACTCTCCGAACTTTTAAATCCTACTTCTACTGACTGATAGAGTATTGAATAAAAAAACACACTATCTCATTCCCAATTATTGAAACTGACGTTTAACTCCTTAATGTGCATGATCTAGATAATTCACTCTCACTAAACTGTCCAAACTGGGCACAATCGAGATAATTTGAGCAGAGTCATATTTTATGCTTCTGTAATTTTGCCATTCGAATATCAGCGATCACCGTGAAAATGACTGCGATCCGTTATCGTGATTTCATAAATTCAGATAAAGTTTAAAGTAAATTTAGTTAAATATTATTTAAAAAATATTCTTTCATTCGCTAAACATCAGCATTTGGAACGTATATGTTTTGTATAGAAGAAATTTAGATTTCAGAAGCAAATTAGTTGACTGATACAAAAAGTTATCACAGTGATATAATATAAAAAAATTGGGTTGACTAAAATCTTCTGGAATTCTACGACGAACGGAACGTCATTTTCCCAATTTTGTTCCACCAACATCTAACAAGAAGCTACCACAAGATACTGAACTGCTAAAAGGGAAGTCAAAGGGAAAAAGAAAAAAAGTCGTTACATGTGTACTAATAACAATGTTACTGCACACTGCTTCCAAATATATCAGATTTTGAATATATTTTTAAATGAATACTACTATTATTATTACTTCTGTTGAATTAATACAGATAAATATTTGAACAAAAAAAATATATTCCTTTCGAAATAGCTATTCGAAAAAAAAGATAACAAATCAAGATTTTTTTTTTTTTTTTTTTTTTTTTTTTTTTGCAAATTTTCCTAAATAATGTTTTTCCTTTAAAAAAATGGATTTTTTTACCATTTTTTTTTTCAAAATAATTGTGTGTTGAAGGGTTAATTTAGTATTTCAAAGAGAATTTTAATGTAATTTTCTCTAAGCGCTTATAATATTTACAATTTAGATTACGCATTTTTTTTCATTTTTTTAAACACGCCCATTGCATATTTCAAGACTAAATTCTTGGATATAAGTTTGGTGCACTTAAAATTATGAGAAGCATTTGTCTCTTTTATTGCTTAAAATCAGCAAGTATCTGGATTTTCAATTTTCATGATTATCTTAACACGGTGCCTGTGTATCCAATTATAAAAATTTTGATAAAATTTCTACATTCCCGATTCATAAGTGAAAAAAGGAAGGATGAGAAGTAAAAATTGTTTCTGTAATCTTATTTTCTGTATGAAATCGCCCTTTCAGCTTAGTGAGCGATAGATAATTATTTTTAAACGTTTAATTTCCTTCTGTAATAGCGAAAACACGTATAGGATGTATTTTCATTAACTCGTGAGGAATGTCGCGAATAATTAAGTTCCCAGAGAGAGAAATGGGCCTGACACTACGCAGTAACACATGAAACCTCTTAGATATCCCTTTAATTAATGCTTACCGAAGTGCAAATCCGTGGTGAGACTTATGAGGACGTTAAATGCTCTTCGCAGCTGGTAGTTAAGCGCAACAGTGAATAAATCTCCAGTTCTATCATAGGCTCAAGTGTATTGATTACGAATGGAATAAAGATGAAGGACATCGTATTTCTCTTTTTATGTAATGTATGACTTACACGTAGAAGCTAGAGATTACATTTTCATTTTAATCTTTCGATGCAGAAAATAAACATGTAATTTAGAAAATCCTGCAACGAAATCCCTTTAGTGTTAGCGCAGAAAGCATGTACAAAAGATGTAATAGAATACATGATACATTTTTGAATATTAGATGATGAAAAACACAGCGTTCGGGATTTTTATTACCCTTAAACGTCCGCTGGTGTCGTTTCGACACGGTCATATAAAATGTATAAAATAATTGTAAGAACTAAATAACTGCTGGACTACTGCTCAGAAGGATTTAGTTTTAAGACTTTTTAATACTATTCCACGTTATTGTCATATATTATATGACCCCTTTTATATCATAAAATTTGTAACAAAATAAATCGCTTCATCTTGTAAAATGGAATAAAACAATAATATACATAAATATTAGTATCATAAGCAAAATCATAATCTTTGTGATAATGCGAGTTTTTTCATCAATCTTTATCGTTTTTATGCAAAATGTTTTGTACATACCTCATTTGCAATGAATACAGTGATATTTAATTTTCCGCACACCATTTTCATGCAAAAGACACACATTTTTTTAGTTGCATTTCCATTACACTCTTTAAGTTTGCTTTTTTTGCGTTTTAGTTAATTTATAATTCCTTTAAATTCAGTATTTATATATCTGATTTTTCAAATGTCTTGCACTTACGTAATTTAAACGTACTAGCAGATAAGCAAATGTTATGTAACGAAACACTTAGACACAACGATTTTAGTATAACTGACTCATTTCCACTGTGAACACAATAATACTGCACTCAAGGTCAAATAAAAGTGCAATATTACTTTCGAAAAGTTTGTTTTACTAATGGTATCTACTTAGTGAGCTATCTTTTGCTGAACGATAGTTTTTTATATTGATAAATTGTCTTGGTATCAAAACGACACCAGTGGACGTTCTAGGTTTTTTTGTTGTAAAATCTCTCCTAATGAACCTAGAATCACAAAACTTTTTTTGAGTAATCACCATAGAAAATGATTAAAATCACGAAAAATTTTCAAAACCCCTACAAAAATTTGGAGAGGAAAAAAAACTAAACAGGCTTCGGTGTCCAATAGACACCGACGGACGTTCTATTGTTAAAGTATTTATACAAAATTCATTAAACGTATATGAAGGATAACTATTTTTATTACAGTGCACTGACATTTCACATTTGCTACTGTACATAATCATCGGATTATACAATCAAATATAACTATAAGCTGCATTTAATATAAAATTTGATAATGCACAAGATAGCACAATAAAACTAGAGTCAATAAAATAAAAAAAAATAACAATTTTATCATATGGAGCTTATACAAGTACATTTTATTCTAAGTAAAATTTTATGCTGTATTAGTAAGATAGAACTAAAGAACTCAAAAAAATTACTTCAATTGGATTTTTTCTATAGAAAAACTCTTTTAAATCAAGTTTATCAATTATACTCCATTTTATTAAATTATTTCTTAATTTAAAGCTTTTGGAATATTTTCTGTTTATAAAAATACAAATATAGTTGTTGTATATAGTGTTTAGTATATAAAAATGCAAAGTGATGTTGGAAAAAAAAGAAATCTTTTTAAATACTTACAGATTTAAATCTCATCCTTGTTTTTGTTGAAATAATTGCTTCTGTACTTTATACGTTTTCTCATCATGTCATTTTTATAAAAGTTGATTCACTCTCAGAACTATGTTCGGTATAATTTTATAACATTTCATTTAGTTATAAAATGATTAATAATGTACGTGTTTCCATGAATAACAGTTAAAGAACTCGAATTATATGTTAATTGAATTTTAATAATCATGCCTTTAAAACGGATAATTTTATCTATTCAGAATAATTTTTTTTTTTTTTTTTTTTTTTTTTTTTTTGCAGAAAATATTCTGGTATAATTTTCTGGTGAGTGTATGAGTGATTTTCTAGTGAATATATTTACTCTTTTACCCTTCACGGTTTTTACATTTCTCACTGTAATCATCTTAAGTAACGTAAATGCATTTCAAAGAAGTTATTTCACAATTATTTTTCGGCAGGGTGGCGTAAATAGGTGCTTGTCTTGTATGTCCAAATTTGTTGGTTCAACTCTGGCCAAGCCCAGGAATTCTCGCGATGCAGAAAATCGACAATGTCAATGTCGTATGATATTTGGCATGTTAATGATCCCTAGAGAACCTGTTTGGCTAGGGTGGTCTCGGAAAAATTGAATTCCGAGTACATTGATGCCAAACTAAAAGAGTGATGCCAGCTCCCGAAGAATGCATTAGGTAAGCAATGGTAAGTACCAATCCCAGCAGTCCCAATTGAAAGAAAAAAGATTTCACAATTATTTCCTCTAAAGTAACATTTCGAGAAACTATTGATAGGTTTTGCATTAAATTGAGAACATTTAAGATAACACATATCACAGGTAAAAAGAAGCTAACATTTGTAAAACCTCAAATGATTCAAAAAATTACTAATTTATAAAAATTATCCTTTAAATACGTTATAACTCTTCCATTTAGAAACAAATGGTAAAAATAAGTACCTTTGATCCACTAAATATTATATAACTTCAAAAGGAAATTAATGGAGTGATCTTATAGAATTAAATTGCATTATTCTTAATGCTTAAACTCAACATGGAGAAAACCGTTTTAAAATCCTCCAAATAAACAAAGCAATTGTTACTGAATAATTGAGGAATTATCGTCTCACATAGAAAACTTCGCGGTACCCTAGACAGTCTTATTTTCCTAATAAATGCATCTGAACTTAGATTACACGCAATTTGTGTGGCATTTCCGAACATTCAAATGATTTCTTCTCGTGTTAATCAAATGTGAGACAAAGTTGCCATAAAAATTCCTTTTGGAATTCGTCCCATCCTTTCTGTGTCTGGATCATTTGTACGAAACTGATCTCAATTTACCTTTGTCGATGGACTATAGTGTATCAAATAAGCAATGAACCCTCAAATTAATGAATTAAAAGATTTAAATAAAAAAAAGAACTGAGCATAATTTTCTTGTGCCTGTCTAATTACTTGATGAGATATATATTAGAACAATTAATAAGAACAAACTTTAAGAAGATCATTTTAAAAGAAGTAAATTTAATGATATTAAGAAATCCATGCATTTATTCTTGACTAAAAATCTTAGACCTGACTTATTGATTTTTAATTTGTGTGTGAGAGTGTGTATCCAAGATTATTTGTAAAAGCACTTTGTGTGTATGTTTTTTTAAAAGCAAATACATTATAAAACAACGTGAACATCTAAAAAATTTTAATTAATTGCACAAATAAAAAAATTGCTAGAATTTTGGTAAAAACTCCTATAATTATTATTTATATCATTCAAGAGTTCACGCAAGATATTTTTAAGTCGATAAAGATTTTGATTTTATTAGTTCTTTTTATGTTGGGGTAATAGTTTTGATAGTTAGTTTTATGGGGTAACAGTAGCATTTCTCACATATTTTACATTCTTTTAGAGGTACAGTTACAATTCATGTATATAACATATAATGCTTCCACACGAGTAAAAATCTCAAATATTTGATAATTCGTGTATGTATTTCTTAATCATCTAAAAACTTCCCTTGAATTTTAAATTCCTCATGGATTTAAAAATTATTGTCTATGTTACTTTGATAGTTTACTTTGATGTTCCTTAAGAAATGTTTTAAATACTAATAAAGGAATAGACTCTCTCGTTTAGTTTGTATTATGATGAGTCCTATTAAGAAGTTCTCTTTGATAATGTAAATAAAATCAATTTTAAAAAAATATATATTTGATTCCATTTTTTAAAAAAAAGTTGTAAACGATTTATAAAGTTTATTATATAAATATGCTATCCATTTATTTAAAAATTCATTTATTTCAATGATTCTAAGATAAAACAGCCTTTAAAATGATAAAATATGTTAGAGATGAAGATTTTACGGTTTAACAAAATCCAGATTGATTACTGAAGAAAACTTTTACACTTGTTTGAAATATCTTAAAATATATATATTAGACAATTCTTTCTATAAGTTTTAGTTTTTCTAGTTTCTTTTCTATTTCAATCCTGTGAACCATGTTTATAACTATTTTTCTTTAATTTTTCTTCAATTTTATTTTAAAAAATGTGAAGTTATTATTATGAGTCCCAAGCAACAAAAATTTACTCTTATTCTAGTTACTCGAGCTTAAAGTTTCATAATTCACAAAATTTTCTTTAAAAGTGTTGTTCATTTTTTAGAAATGAACTTATGGGAGGACCACGGGTTCCAACACCTCAGAGGTGTAGCACTGGCTGTTCAGTGCACCGGCAATGAGTTCTAGAGGGGTGCGGCAGGGAAATCCAATACTACCCCCAAACCATGATACCAGGTGCAGGATCAGAGTGGAGATGTATAACGCTACAGTTCAACGGTCTCTCATCATTCAGTATGATTATTATTTAATTCTAATCAAATAATCAAAATAATTCAATATAATTAGTACTAAAAATTAAAGTTTTATTAAAGAACGTATATATATATATACAGTTATATATATACAGATTGTTGTCACTTGACATCCCACACTCACCTTTAGCCTTCGAAAGTTTCAAGCCGAGCCCATTTTACACAGTTTAAAATTAAGTAATAATTCTCGTGAAATGTTATATTGTAATCTCTGTCATTCCCTCTAGCTCTGACATCTATTAAAAAAGAAGCAACTACTTTAAAACGCGATACACTCATTTGTAACATGTGAAATAGTGCAAAATCCAGATGGATACATGCAGCGTTACGTTAAGGGATAGATTGAGATGAACTCGCTCAGTGCTTGCATAACGACCAAAAGGTTAAAAAGCCAAAATGCGAATACTTAATACAAAACCTTATTTTAATGGATTACTTTAAAATGTAATTGATTTGTCAATTGGTGAACACCTATAGAAATTAACAACAGTTAAATGACACTAACACAATGTAAAATATTTAGAGTTTTCGTAGCAATGCGAGGCTTATTTGGTTGACTTTGATGTTGACTTCATGGGGCAATTGATTGAGTGATCTTCCAGTCCCTATTGGAAATTTTGCAATGTACATATCTTGCAAAAGAAAGAAAAAAATTGCTTTCATACTGAAAAGTTCATTATTTGAGCAGTGAGGAAGAAAGGAAAAGTGGTGAAGAATGGAGAATTCCATCCGAACAGTGGAATAACAGCAGAGTTTGGTGTTGATGACAGCAAGTGGTGCAATGTGATTGACTAGTGTCTCATTGGCTAGTGGTGCAATGTGATTTGACTCTAGATTGGCTGCCCGAAATGAATAGGCTTATCTGTTTCTGAATATTAGATTTATATATTGCATCTGAAATAATTCTCTTTTAATTCTTAGAAATCTGAGGGCTGAAGAAAAATTCTTGAAATAATTATATGTGTTGATATTTCATTAAGTACGTTTGAAAATAAAAAGAATTACCGTGCAATTTTTACTGTCAAAATCAAGAAATTTTCTCCATCTAAATGTGTAGTAAATAAGGTTTACGTTTACATCCTATTTGGAAGTATTTGCACTCTCTTCCTAGATCATTTGAGTTTCGTTAATGTTTTCAGTACTGCATTTATATTTAAATTTTATATTCGTAACTTAAAATAATGCCATAGCAATAACGCGAGAAATTGTCTTACTCATATATCATTTTGAATGCATAAATTCGTATGAAAAACATTCAAAGCTTCAGAAATAGATCTATGTATTATTACGAATTTTTAGAATTGTCAAAGAATTAATTATTTCCAATAAATTTCAAAAGAAGAAATTAAAAGTAGCTTAGTACGTTTGAATTCACGATGTAACATTGAAGCATCAATTTTCGGATGAAAGAACGCATATTTTGTCAAAACTGCTTAAGTTATATATAATTCCTCGAAAAAGGTGATACTCTATTACATCTTACTTATTTCTTCGATTTAATCTTAGGTAATATTAATGCGATGTTCCAAAGTAAAATATTCTAATTCATATATTATCATCAAAAGTAAATTCTTATCAAGCAAGACTGTAAAAAAAACATTTTCAATATTTTCAATCACACATTAAGAAGCATTACAACAAAAATAATTACTATCGTTGGTTTGGTAAAATGCTAATAATTTACTTAAATATGTATTTTTATTACGAAATGCATCATATATTTTAACAAGAGAGATATAGAGAAAATTATATGTGTATTATATTCTCGGATATATAAAGTATTTTAACATTTTGTACACACATTACAATTACATATTATAAGCACACAATCACTATCTATAATCTTTAATTTTTATTTAACTTTTTATTTTAATTTAGTATCAGACTCACATTTATTTATTTATAAGTTTAACATGGGAAAAATTTAATGACTTCCAATCATCAGTTCTGCTTTGGATTGTTAGTGGAAAGAAATTTATTCCATTGCTTGCGTTTTTGTAAGACTTTAAGCTAAGCACGCTTAAACACTTCTTGAATGTGAGAAAAATTAGGCGTTGCAGATAGTTTTCCAAGCTGTGATCAAAGCAAGAAAAATTCATTTATTTTGTGTGATCTATGTAATCTGATTATCGAGGATCGTTTTTAATCATTTTAGCTGTCAGTAAGCCTAAACAACTTCATTTTCTGTTTTGTGTTTTAAAAGAGAATTTCCCTTGACAAGATATTCATTCTTGAACCTGTTTTTTTTCTTCGTTGAGACAAGAAAAAAAACACAATCTTCTTTAAATTAATTCATTCTTGACACAAAAAATATTTTCATAGTTATTTTTTTTTGGATGATGGTGATCAGAAAGAATCTTTCGAGAGAAGACTTATGATCTTAATTTGGTTCGAAGAATTGATAAAAGGAACTTTACTAATTAACTATCTATTTAAGAAGGGTACACATAAACTATAGTAAATCTATATTCATCTGCTTGTTCTTTTTCGTCATATTTAAAAAGAAAAAAGTGCATTTTTATTTCATTTTTTCGAGTCAATTTATTTTTTAAAGTTGTTAAATATCAAAATATATGCCTGTATGTTATCAATCTTTCAAAATTTTGGCATTTTGAATGCAATGTATTTGTTAATTTGTCTTATGATATATGCAGAAAATCTAAAATCAGGAACCAGATTTTTACCTCAATCCATCATTTCCATATATGGATATAATTGATGGTAATAGCATTAGTAACGCGTACAGAAGACATATTTCATTTGATATAAATTAATGTGACTATTGGTAAAAATTCAGTACAAATACAAATGTAATAAAGAGATGGTGGAAATTTCATCCTACAGACAGTCACAATAAATGAAACATGAACTTGTTCTTACGTACCGCATTAAAAATGACAATCCAATAAATACATATATATTAGTTCTTGCCACGTTCACAAAAGGTGCATGCAGCATTGTGTTAACTGAAGGTGTTGCATTATTGTTGCATATGCCATTCATAGAGTGATACTGATCCACGCTGTACCTAAAGGATAAAATATTGATGCTGCCAACTACTATGAATTTCTGAAACGTAGTCTTGGTCTAGCACTTAGAAAAAAGGGACACGACATCCTCCACTTACAATTAGAGACAGTTGAACTCCCAATACTAAAAATATCATCGACAATATTTGTGCTCGCTAGATGGAAGCTTGCTTTCAGTAATTTAGTGATTGACAAATAAATATTTTGGTCAAATTAGAAGCCATAATTTCTCTCGCATTTGGTTCAAAAAGCGGGGGAGAAAGCGTGACATGAATGAATACGTCGCTGCATACTTTTTTCTAAAACAAATACAATGAGGAACGGTCAATCCCAATCCCTGATGTCAACGATTCTTCATTATGTACGAGTGAAAAGCATTTTCTGACTATCATATCCTTCTTTCCTGTCTTACGGTGAGTGTAACAATAAAACCTGAGTCTCAAAAATAAATACTTGTTTTTTGCAGAATATATATATGTCTCAGCTTGAAAATTCATGAAAATTGCTTCATATAAGTAGAGATAGAATCATCGAGTTCTCATTGTTGGAGAAAATTAACTGACTAAAATTCAAGTTATTGCAAAAAAAACATTTTGAAAATTTAACTAAAAAAAATACCCTTTTATAAAATAATTCGTTACCCTAAGCGGAAGCAAAAGGAATACCGACATTTTATTTTGTTCTCTCGTACTAACCCTTTGAAAACTTATAAAACATTTTCTTTCTTATAGAACTATACGAAGTGACAGATAATAAAAATAAAATGGATTCTATTGAAATTTAAAGTACAGTCTCAATTTGTTTTTTCCTTTAACATCCCTTTTGTGTCTCTTATCTTTAGTATTGTTTTCAAATTTACATAACAAAACATAGCATTTTGTTCTTTCAAAACCTAATAGCTTATGCAAAATATTTTCTTAAAATATGTTACATATTAACCAAACGTTTTCTCTGCCCCAGGAAATTTATCAATACAATTTCTTCTACTTTGCGTTACTCGTCAGCTGACAAGCTTGCTTTTGTTTTTCAAAAATCTCATCATGAAAAGACAGAGGAGGAATGAGAACAATAAAATGACATTGGGCTTTAGAATTTTTTTGTTCTAAGGCAAAAATGTGTCAGCTTCTCTTTTTATTTTCAGACTGATGTGTCACTTTATAGAGATAGGTTTCGCATCTACGACGTCAGAAAACACCTCGAGCGAATCGAAAGCTTACCTTTTGGTTCTATTTGTAAGAATAACCTTTTCTCACTCAGTTTCGATGGATAGAAACTAGAGAAAACATCAAATGAACTCAAATAAAATTCAGATGCTTTACTCCTGGAGTAGAAAGTAATAATCTTTTCTCCTAGGAGAATAGTACGGGATCAAATTACAGGTAAAGCCTTCGAAGTAATAGCTTGTCTCGAGAATGGAACAAAGGAGCATATAATAAAGATAGAGTACTGCGAATTGCTTCGACACATTTACCGTCGGAAAAATCTGAGAAGTATCGAGGAGAAACAAGAAAATTACAGCTCAAAATACGTTTTATTTAATTCTACCGTCGATAGGCCTTTAAGGAAACCTAAAGTATTGTGGTTTATGGCAGAACATTAAATTGGTAGACTGTGAAATTGAGTGCACAACATTACGACTTTAGCATTAAGTATCATCTGCATTTCAATAATTAAATATTTTTATACCTGAATTCATAATATTGTTCATTGTTGCTTCAAAATTTCAACTCGATTTTTCTTTTTTAAAGACCCTAACTCAGCGTTTCTCAAACTATGGGGTGCGCCCCCCTAGGGGGTACGATAACCTTGCGAAGGGGCTTGAGCATATGGAAAATAAAAGGTTTAAAAAAATTAATTTATTGGAATGAAGTAAAGAAAATACTTTCTGACATAATAAAAAAATACACATTTACACTGATATGATTTATATATATATCATCTGGCGATATAACATCATCAAAAATAAAAGCTTGAAATCCCTCATTAGCTGTATCTTTAATCTTATAACCAAAGTTTTAAAAAAAAACCCACTTAGTTTGATTTACTTGCTTTGTTTGATTTGCTGTTTGATTTTTTTTTATTACGTTTTTGTTTTAAACCTAAAATACTACTCTTTCACAGATAAAACAAAACCCAGACGCAGAGAAAAATTCTTTGGAGGTTAGAAATTCATCACTGTTCACATTGGAATACTGTACATGAGCTGTAGAAAAAGACTTAATTCACTTTTCTCCAAAGAGGCATAATATATTTTCTGATCATCTGTTTGACATTAGAACTATCTCTCTGGTATGATTAATTCCGTCCCTTTTTCTCTTATAGAAGTTGTAAATAATGTATTTCTGTTGCGCTTTTTTCCATGCGAAATAGTTTTGATATTTGAAAAAGCCCAGAGTGAAGGATTATTTAACCAAAATTTATTTTTGAGTACTCTGAAACATATAAAGCATAATGAAAAACTTTTTACACAATTCTGATGAAAAACATCCATAAATACACTTTTAACCCGGGAGCGGTCGCGTGAGGCACAGAATCACCCCAGTCTCATGAAATCGTTAATTCTGGTAAAACTGTTTATTCGTTACCGATGAACTTGACAGTATTCTTCTATCTGACAGTCTTAATGGGAACTAAAATGCATTTGTCACAAATCTCCATCTTTTTTGGGAGTGGCAAATAATTTTTTACTAAAATCTCAAGGTACTTGTTTTGATCAAGTTCCCCGCGCGAACACTTTTGTTTGTTTTGTTTTTTTATGAACATGCTACATTTTTCCCCTATGAACAACTTAGTGGTTTTGATTGCTGTGCTGTACGACTTATTATCGTTTATAAATGTAAATGTGCAGAATATAAAAAAATAAATGGGTATCTGTGATTTCTATTGATGGAGGTTGAAGGTGATCAAGCAAAGGAAAAACCCGCTGAAATAATGCATATTAATCACGATAATGAAAGTAAATTTGAGAAAAGCGATAAACATGAAGCGAAAGGAAAATTTGCAATTACTACTTAAAGATTTCCATCAAAAAAATTATGAAAGCATAAGTGTACCGCAAGACACACTTCGCCCTGCCAAAGAGACATAAGCAAGAAAGGTTCTACAGGATAGTTGTCAATCATCAAAGGACAGCAAAACTGCAATAACGTGAACAAAATATGACAGTTTTGCTTGCAAATAACATTCCTATAATGTTAGCGAAAAGTGTCTGTGATTTGTGTCCTATATTAAGGTCACGCACATTTGAAACATTTTTTAGTTAAGTTTTATTGGATTTTTTTCTAAAATTATCAAAGAAATATTGAAAAGTCCTTGAAAGTAGGTAAGTATATTTTCTCGTAATTAAATTATTTCCTGGAATTCTGATTTTTATCGTGTGCATTAAAAATAATTATTAAAAAAGGATTAAGATGACTCAGTCACCCCGCGCGACCTTTAACGTTAATATCGAGTGCGCGCTTGCTCCCGGGCTAAAAATTTTGAAGTCTTTCTCGCTTGAAATATTAAAAGTTACACACACCTATTCTTCATTAGAATTTTGCATTATCTTTCATTAATTAACATTAATTCCAAATGATAATTCTGTAAGGCTTAAAATTACAGTTCGTTTAAACCTATTTATAATATGAGTGAGTGAGTGAGTGAGTGAGTAAGAATTCATTTAAAAAAATCATTTTACATTTTCGTATACATTGTCGTTGCACTTGTTTTTACTCACCTTACAACTCAGCTATTATATCAAGAATAATGTTTTTTTAATAAACTCTTGCGAAAAGCTGGTACTTCAGCCAGTATGTTTATAAATGTACCAGTACCACACAATGTATTTTATAACTAATTTGTTATTACTAAATTAAGAACAAATTTAATAATTATTAGTGACTTCCATGGACTTGTCTTGCAGAGCAAAGATTTTCAAAAAAAGGCTCAATAATAGAAATTAACACTCTGAGTTCTTTTTCTAAGTTTAGCTGAGATCTATATTTTTTCTTCAAAACAACCACCGCAGAAAATCTGGTTTCACAAAGGTAGATGTTGAAAATGATAATAATATACGAAATGCTTTTGTTTTTAGTGCAGAAAATTTATCATCCACTTCTGCCTAAAACTGAAAGAGTGATTTATTACAAAATTGCCTTTTAATTTTGCCACTGGATGGGAAATCTATGAAGATTTCTTCTTCAGTAGTTTATAGCCCTTCTGGAATATTTGAAATAGATCTCTAACCCACTTGTAGCTAGCTATCAAGTTATTGGCTAAATGGTATTCAATAGTTTTATAAAAACAACTTATTAATGTTGTTCTTCATCTTTGTAAGTTTTAACACATTCATCTGCATTTTCAAACATTTCTAGGTGTTTTGGCTTTAAATTTCGGATGCATAATTCTAATTTTCGACAAAAAGCATTAATTTTATCCCTCGTGCTAAACATATGTACATTTGATCCTTGAAGTTGAAGATTGACCAAGTAGCTCAACTTCATCACAAATAAACCATCTCGAAATTTCTTAGCTTCCGGTACGTTTTCCTTTTCTAGAAAAATGGCAATTTCATTTTTTAATTCACAAACACGTTGCTAAAATTCCCCACTTAATAACCCTCCTGCTTCGCAATAAAATAGCAACAATGAGTGTACTGCACCCATGTCTTTGAAAATTCCGGAGAAAATTTTTGATTTTAGGGGTCTCATTTTTTATAATTTACTACAGTCACAACTGTCGTAAGCACAATATTCAGACCTGGACTCATTTCTTTAGAAGCCAGAGCTTCTCTCTGTGGAGCATGCAATGTGTCCAGATGTATAGTGGAGATTTTTGTTTCACAGGTGCTAGCATACTTTGCAATCATCCAGACATTATAGGAGCACCATCGGTGCATAATCCGACACTTTTTTCCCACTATGTTTGCCTCGTTTATAAAATCATTTAAAATATCAAATAATGCTATTGCTGTTGTTTTGAGGTTTATTGGTTTACAAAAAAGTAGCTCTTCTACAGTTGACATATCATCACAAAAACGAACATACGCAATGAAATGAGCATCTTTATTGCTATTTGCTACCTCGTCAAGCTGAATTGAAAACAATTTATCTCGGAACTTACCAAAAAGTTGTTGCTCCCCATCTTCAGCTATATCATCAATTCGACTGGCAACAGGATCATTTGATAGAGGTATCGACTGCAACTCTTTGGCAAAATTGTCTCCAAACATAATTTCTACGATCTCAATTGCTGCAGGCAAAATAAGCCCTTCGCCAATAGTGTGAGGTTTTTACAACTGGCTATTTTGTATGATACTTCGTAAGAAGTAAGTAAAGCTTTTTCATTCACTGACAAAGTCAGTGTTTTTTTTTTCATATGATTTTAATTTTTTTTTAAAAAAAACTCTCCAAGTTTGTTACTGAACTCACCATGAATCGTTTCCAAATGTCTTTTAAGTTTATTAGGTTTCATACTGTTGGCTGTCAATATTTTTCAGCATATAACACACAGCGGTTTTTCCTCTTCATTTACTTCATTTATGGTAAATCCAAAATTTAAGTATTCTGGAGAATATTTCCTTGATTTAATTTTCGGAACTATGCTCGTCTGTGCACTTGTTGATGCTTTCTTATCGTCGAATGTTCGCTTACGACTTAAAAATTTATCCATGATTTTTTCTGTTTTAATGTACTACTGTGAATAACAACTAAAGCGCAAATTATAAAATGTACATTCAAGATAGATTCGGTAGCTATAGAAGTATCATGCCAGATGTGATGGATATGATAGATAGCAGCATAGACCAGACCATTTTTTTAATGAAATTTGCACTTTTAGAAGTAGATGATGAAGAAAAAAAATCTTTAAATAAATATCATTTTGCAACCTGCTCCAATTTAAATATTACAGAAATGAAAAATAACATATAATAATCCTATTGCCCAAAAGTAATTTGCTTAAAATATATATTGCATATAAAAGTAACATAAACAAAATTTAAAACATATCTTGTTTGGTTTTTTTGTATGATTTATAATTAAGATCGTATTATAGCTTTAGCGTCAAAGTGCATTATTATTACATTCAATACATTATTATTATACAAAGGGGGTGCGATAAAAATTGGGTCGCCAACAGCGAAAGTTTGAGAAGCACTGCCCTAACTCCATGTCACTTCCGGGGTAATCAAATGGTCATGACCACGAGCTCATAAGCTCGAGTCCTGAATCCAGTTAAGACAGGTAGATTTGCGGGATGATCGCTTTAAGTCTGTTGAGGGTAACTATGGTGTGAAGTGGTTGTTTGGACACTGGCTCTGGTGTTACCCGAGTCACTTGATTGTGGTTCCAAACTACGAAGCTCATCTTCAAAAGCCTTTGTTTGCATTAAATGTGGCATAAATAAACAATAAATCAGATTTTTGCCAGTAACAAGTTAAAAAGAATGCCATTAAAGCATTCTTTTGAAATAATAAATTTCTCTGAGAGACATCTGATGTATTATTTCAAAATTTCTTCAACTCAATCTTTCAAGAATTTCTAAAAATGAAAAGCTGAAGTATCTGATAAATTATTTGAAGTATAAAAAAGAGTAAAAAAAGAAGTCTGAATAAAAAGTTGTTTTTTAAAACATTCAGTTCATACAAAAACTAAATATTTCCATTTTATTACATCAAAATATTTGTTTGAAAATATGTTAGGCCACTTCATGCATATGATACATTGCCTTCTATTAATAAAATGACCACCAATGAACATAAAGCTTTCCTCAAATGATTCCTTTCCACAACAATCCAAAAAGAGCTGTGCTCTCCCACAATATGTTCAACGAAATTTTTAGCATTTAATTAGTTTTGATCGCAACGGCGTTAATACACTTTTCCTCGAATTTCTTATTAAAGTGATGTAAATTGAAACAAATGGTATACTACTTCAAAGAAAATTTCTTTTTGTATTATTTTTGGAATTTTTTAAGCTTTTCTGATGTGTGCATATTTAAAATATCAAGTGTTTTACATAAATTCAAAATTCCAGTGTAACTTTGATCACTCTTATACGTTTTCCCATCCATTTTTATTTCTGATTTAATTATTTCATAAAATTAAGTGTTAAAAGTGAAATTGCAACAGCAAGAAGCAATGTACGTAGAACCATGCAAATTTCAGATGCGATAGTGGTGAGATGGATGTGCAAATGATCAAATTTGTTCATGTGATACTCATATTCCGGTCATGAAGATCTGCAACTTCCATTTCTCATAAACAGCCTCTGAGGTTTTGCGATTTTCAAAGAAGAGTAGAAAAAACCTCTGAGAAGAATAGGCGCGCTCAATACCAACAGCTAACGACCAAGAAACGTGACCGTATTATCGAACTCCATGAACTATTTGTCTCTACACACAATAGAAAATCGTGTTGGACACAATGCGAGTACCATTCAAAGTTGTGTCCAGCGATGAATTCTGGAAGGTCTACATGCACACCAGAGAGGAAGTGAGGCGCACAGGTGCAAGTGAGTGTGCACAGACCAGCGTAATTGACATTTGACTATTCGAGACCTTTTCTCCACGGCATTTGACATCCAAAGCCGGTTGCTTCCAGAAGCAGGTGGATCTGTGTCCACCCAAACCATACGCAACAGTTTGCATGAAATACAGTTACGTGCACTGGTACCAGCAACAAGAGTAATGACCTCTAAAAATAGAGCTATTGGCCTGGCCTAGTGTCCTCGTCATCGTACCTGGACCATCGAATGGCATCAAATATTTTTCATGGATGAATCTCATTTCTGTCTGTGAAGGAATGACGATCGTCAAAGGGTAGGGTGGGGACCCGGAAAACGGTACGAACTAACCCATATCGCCCAGCCTCAAACCGGTCCTACACAGGGCATCATGGTTTGAGATGGCATAATGTTTGATCACAGGACGAATGTAGTACATAAAGAAGGCCGTTTGACAGTGGACCACAACTTTACACAAGTTGTTGTTCTGCCCTTGTTGCATGGCGCACCTAACACAGTATTTAAGCAAGACAATGCCAGGTCACATGTCTCAAGAATGAGCTTTTTAACAACCTGACTAGTATTTGCATCCTTCCCTTGGTGGCAAACTCTCCAGATCTAAATTCTATCCAACACTTGTGGGATCTCATTGGAGGAGACATGAACCAAGGATCACTAGAGAAAACTGTGGATGATCTGAGCTAGCAGTGGATGTGGCTTGGCACCGGTTTCCTCAGACAACCATCAATGAACTAATTGATTGCTTTCCTTGCCATATTGAAGCCTGTATAGCTGCCGAAGTGAACACATTAGATGCTGAATAAATTGGTTTATAATTATTCTATTTATCTATTCTTTAAATTATTTGTATATCCACATCACCAATATCGCTCCTGAAATTTGCATGACGCTACATGCATTATTTCTTGGCGATGCAATTTCCCTCTTGAGAATTGTATATTATAAGAAATACAAATTATTTTGATTTTTTGTGGGTTGGTTCTCTATTGTATATAAACTGATTGTTAATTAAAAATTACATCTGAAGAAATCCAATTTTTTTTTCCATACAAAGTTTGAAATTTATTTGAGTGAGTATGTTTTTCTTTTGCAAATATTATTAAAAGTTAGTAAGACTTTTATAAAGTGTTAAATTTATAAAAAATTTTATAGATTTTCAAATTTCAAGGGATAACAATTTGTATTAAGTTTAAAAGGTTTTGAAATATTGATATTTTATAATAAGAAAAAAAGGATAAATAAAGATTTTCTTAAGAAGTAAACTTTGCTGGTCTGTATAATGTACCATTATTCTCCAATCAACCTTTATTTGCATTTTTTTAACATTTCTGGATGATTTCAAAGAAAAGAAAAGTTGATGAAAACAATAAATTTAATGAACCATGGAAAAAAAATTGTTTTAGGAATACCCATCTCAGAATTACTATGTTTAATTTGTAGAGAGAAGGTCACTGTATTTAAGAAACATAGCGTTAGAAAAAAAAATCATCTTAAGACACACAAAACATATTGATCATGTAAATCCAATAAAAATGTAAAGAGTTTTCAGTTAAATGCCCTTAAATCGCATTTGAAAGCTCAGCTAATGATGCTTCGTTCATCATTATAACAACCACCTACCATTATCAAAGCAACTTATTCTGTTGCCATGTTGAGTGCAATGAGAAAGAAATCACACACATTTTAGGATGCTAAATTGATGAAGGACTGTTTGGAAGCAGTTATAAAGGGTGCTTTGCACGGGAAAAGCGAATTATTTTCAAGTGCCAATTTATCACGTCAAACTATATGTCATCGAATTGGTGAGATTTCAAATGAAATAACTGTTGTAATCATAGTAACTTCTTGAGATAAAGTATAACTAGAAAAGTAACTGTGTGAGATAAAATTAACCAACTAGAAGCATAAAATCTTTGAAATTTGGTGAATTTACAGACACATCTGAACTTGTGATATTTACTCGTAGCGGGAATGATTTATCCCAAGTGACAAAAGAAGTGTTGATTGTTTTAAATTTAAAAGCCACAACTATAAGAGATGTATACCAGCAATTAGAAAATGTTTGGTTGAAAATAGCTTAACTGTGAGTCCCTTTCATGATCACCAACCGATGGAGCACCTGCAATGGTAAGTAAAAATAAGGGAAATTTAAAATAACGCATGTGTGTGTAGATAAGCTAGATTGCAAGTGCACATTAAAACCAATAATATTTTTATTATTCACCGTTTGATACGTCAACAAAATGTATGTGCTGAGGTGGTATCCATGAACCACTTTAAGAACGTAGTTATATATAAAGATAGTAAAAATTACAGCCAACGTTCACATGTTCTTCAGCATCGGCAACTCAAAGAATTCTTAAGCGAATTATCTTTCCAAAATAGTGATGTCCTATATTTGTGGCATATAAATATATATATATATATATGCCAAAATATAAGAAATGAACTAAAAAACGTTAAGAATATACGTACACAAAAATGGAACGATTTAAATACAAAAAAGTTGTTGTTATGTAATGTACTGTACTATAATCGACAAAAATATTACATTAACGATGACATTACTATTTTCGAAATACGCACAAGATTTCATACAGCAGTACTCACTAGTGACTGCGATGTACAGAACTCGGGACCAGTGGCGTTTCATTCGAGTCGTGGATTCTAATCCTGATGCCACTAAAAGAACCCGCAGTATAGAGGATCTGATAAATCTGTTCCAGATCATAATCATCACATTGGCATGGTGTGTAGGTTTGAAGAGTGGGGTTCCTGTTTAGGGGTCTTCCTCGTTTCAAAATAACGAAGTTCGTCACCCTCGTGTAGCTTCTGATTACAACAATATACCCACTACTTGTGAAACTACCTTTCAGAATTTAGTTTAACTGTGACTAATCGCACGAAATAAATTCTCTAGCTTTTATTTTTGTTATTATTTCTTACAACAGAAATGCAAAAAATGTTTGCTCATAATAAAATTCTGAAATTCTTTGGGTCACTCTGATGTTCATTTTTCTTTAGATACTCGAGGCAACTTTATCCAAACCCTTAAATAACGTACATTATTCTTTTATTATTACACATATAAATTTGAAACCAATTTCCTTTCCATGAAGTTTAAAATGCCATAACATTCAGACAATGTAAGAAATTTTGTAACGGCATTCTGTTTTTCCCCTAAGAGAAAAATAAAAATTTATGTGGCCTAAAATATACGTCGCATGCTTTCAAAACTTAACATTACCAGCATAAACATTTGAAAATTCTTCTACTCAATGATCTTTACCGAAAGGAGTTACATAACTTCTAAAGTTATTGATGTGTTGAAAGTAACTCTTACAGTTTTACTTCCTATATGTACATACAACTTTTTTAAGCATTTGGAAAAATAGGTTCATGTTCCAGTCGAATATGAAACTCAGAATTAATATTTTATGTGAAGGAAAATATAAATTATTTTTTTATTTCATGCGATATAGTAAAATTTCGTTGTATTGAAACACACAACACATTCGTAATTTCCTTTTTTAAACATAGGATCTTGCGTATTACAACTTATGTCTTACCATCCATGTAATTGGTTCAATTTTAAATTAATGGCTAAGAAGTGTAGTCATATTTCAAATTACTTGAGTAGATCTGGAATTCATTTTAAGCCAATATCTCATAATACTTATTAAAAACTGAAACAATCCTTTTTTAACTAAATAAAAGCACAATATTCTGAAGTTGAGAAGTAAAACAAATTTATACTCAGCTTAAACTAAAACGAACAACTAAAAACCTTAGAAAATCATAATATTATATGTATTGTAACTAAATAATGAGCTACAAATTATTTTAAGTTTAAAGGTGGTGTACTCCAATTTAAGAGGACTCTGTACCCCAAAAATGACCCAAATATCATTTTTTTTATTCTTATTTCTTCATATTTTTGCATTATTATCTTTCGTTATTCACACACACACACACACATACCTTGCATTATTATTTATACCACTTTTGTATGTCGGGAAAAAAAGAAGTTTGAAAAAACTTCAATTAAAAAATATAAACAAACAAATTAGGCAATTCGTCTACGTTCTCTTTTTAGATAAAAAAAAAGCTAAGAAAAGCTTTTTGATAAAAAAAATCTATTTTAAAAAGTGAAATAATAGCTATAAAAAAGAAAGTGTTATATATAAAGCAGAATATTTTTCTGAGGCATTACAATAATGTAATTTATTTTTTTATTTTTTTGTGAAACGTGTGCATGTAAAACTTTTGAATTAAGGCATTTTATATAAATAATTTCAAAATTTCAGTTCTTATTCTCATATATTTTTCATACAAATGCAATATTTTCCCATTATGTGAAGAAAAAAACTAAAATTTCTCTCATGACAGAAAAAGAGTTTTTTTAACATTTTCCTTGAATTTTCTTGTGCAATTAATACTCTCTAAAAATTGATCATTTATAAAAAAATATGGATTCAAATAATATGAAAATGCAATTATTGTAAATTAAAATATATATCTAATATCTAAAGGGGTATTTTAAGTTTATTTAAACTTTATGTTTTCAGAATTATAAACTTTAAAGTGGTTTTTTTTTTCTCAGTTGGTGTTTTTTCTATACATTAGTGCATTCAAAATTCTACTCCTTCCACAATTATTTACCAATAACTTCAATTTTTTTTCTGTATGTTATATATAATGCATGTAACAAAATTTGGGATCCATTTTGCTGTAAACGGAATATTTTTCTTTAAAATACATTACAAAGTAGATATTGACTTTTTTGTTGAATTTTAGCATGCATATCAACATTTTATTTTATTTTTCTCCAAAACTAATTAAGCCATTGTAAAATATATCTCTAAAGTTGCTTAAAACATCCTTAAGAGTTATACAAAAAAATTTCAGGTCAAAAAATTTAAAAAAACAAAAGGAGTAGAATTTTGAAATTTTCCAAATTTTCTTAAAAAAACATTTAATTTTTAAAATTGTGTGAATAAAATATGTTCAAAATTTCATCTTGTATCATTTTTTAATAGAAACTTTATATGAAATGTTAAAATATAATTATTAAATACATAAGCAAAAAAATTGCTCAAAGGGTACCGAGTCCCCTTTAATTAGAGTAAAGGTTGCAGTGTTGGTAGACAAAATTATTTTTTAAGGAAATGCGGTACAGCTCTTAATGTTTTTATCTCTTTTTTCTTGATCAAATCTAAAAAAATATGCATCAGGTTAGTGTAAATATGGATTCGTTGTGAGAAAGAAATATGTACAATCAATATAAAATATTGGAGTACTTCCAAAATAATGTCACTTAAGAGGGTAAATTCACGAATTTCAACCAAAAACAAAAATTTTCAGTTTATACATTTTTATAAAATATGAAGTTTTTTACGCTTCTAATAATGTCAAAATTATCATTTTGCATGCAGTAGAAGTATTTTGAATCTTTTTTTTTTTTCTTTTTTTTTTGAAAACGTCTTTCCACTTGTTAGGGTCCGAATGTTTGTCCTACATAACAAACATTTATTTGCATTGTAAGCCACACAATTTCGCTTTATTATTATTATTATTATTTATTATACTCTGAAAAGTAACTTTTAGTAGAATAAATAAAATGAATTTAATATTTGATTTCTATTTCAAAAACGCTTTCTTCATGATGTTTGAAAATTTTTAATTAGATTTCGTTCTTTCTAGTATTGTGAAGCTTTTACGTCGTTTTCTGGTAATTTTTGGTTTGAATGATATATTTCTATTTCTAATCAATAAAGATAATGTTTATCAATCGAGTTCCTAAGAAATGGAAGAGTGGGGGGTTACATTCTCATGTAAGAAAGGAAATAGAGAGAATTCAGTGAAAATTTGAATGGGGCTTAGTGTTTAAACATAAGAATACCTTACCATCAGAAAAGCTGGAATGCATCAAAGATGTTTAAAGGGACTCATGGAAGGTCACAAAATTATAATGAGATTGTAAACTGAATAATGTCGTGGAAACTGAAAACAAGAATGTATTGGGGCAACTGGATCTGTTGATAATTGGAACATTGAAAGCTATGGTCCCCTGTAATCAAGGAAACAATACTAAGTGGGCATGTTCTTTCAATATTAAGGGTATCTCCATACACAGCTTGGGCAACCGAAGCAGATGTGATCCGGATAGGTTACAGAAAGGGAATTGTGACATTTGTTACAAAAAGCTTAAGAAGCAAGGAAGAAAATAAAGCAAGAGAGAAATGAATATTAGAGAATAATTTATTGGAAAAAATCGGTAGCGCAAGCTATAGGGCTGGTATGTACTAAATGCAAGAATGTTTCTAATTAAAAGCGGTTTTTCTGAAAACTGTGGGTTTTTTTATTATTTAAGAAACATCTTTTCTTAAGCTATTACATTTAGCGATTTATAACTTTACATAACCAACTATGACGCTCTATTACATGCTTTTCCTAAAGGAATTTTCAAAAAATTATTCAGACAACTTATAGCATTAAACATCGTGAAATGATAGTGCTTTTGAGAAAAGGCACACACATGTGCGAACAACTATTTTTTTTAAAAATACAATTTTCTTTCTATAAAGTACGTTGTATTATAGTTCAAAGAATATTCAATGAAAAGATTTGGAAACTTTTATTCAATAGAATCTTTAAAAATGCATATTTTTAACATTACTGATGCAGATTCTGTTTCATGATCCTACCCCTGAAAATGACACTAAACTTCACAAGGCACAAGCACTCAATTTTCTATTACATCATGGTTGCTTTTTTTAAAATTCTCGAAACTTTTTGTATGCTCTTACAAAAGTTGAAATCGATATACTCTATACAATTTTATTTTTACAATATTTTAAAGATTTGGATATTAGATGAAAAAGGGGTATGCCAAAAGAAATGTCTTTAACATATATCAAGCTACAGAAAGTTTAATAGGGTCTGTGAATTTAGAAAAATTTGTCAACATGTTTATATTGAAGAGTAAATGAACACCATTCTTCTTAAACTTTATTCTGATATAAATGACGAAGAAAAAGATACGGTGAATTACTATACACAATTTTGGTACTTATCTTTTTATCACAGTGTATAAATTTTGAAGAAAAATGTTAAAATAAAAATTTTGAACTTGAATCTATGAATATAAAATTTAATTTCCTACAAATTAATGTTTTGATCGTGTCCTATTTGCCCGAGGTTCGAATTTTGGTGCCACTCAACACCCGCCGTGTAGTGGGGTAGATGCACTTTTAATCTAACTAATGGCTTTTCGGGAATAATGAATACGACAGTTTTTTAATTAAACTTCACAAATTAAATCATAATTTTTAATTAAAATTATGATCTGGAATTACTCTCTTAATAAAAGCATCACTCGTGCAAATGTTTTTCAGACACTTCTTGTCTGGGGTTATTATTTACTTATTTATTTTGGAAACACAAAAATAGATCGTTCTAATGCGATGAATTTGAATGTATTAAGGTTTTAGTCATGATATAAATTTTGACCTGTGCATTATAACCATTCTATATTTATTCTTAGAAATAAAAACTGCATTGATTGTATATAACTAGAATTCAATCTTGACTTATTCATTAACGCCTTCAAATTATAGTAACCCTACGTTTGTGGTTGTGTATTATCCAATTCAAAATCTGGGTCTGTGAATGCTGGTTTCATCGACATACCAACGTGCTTAAGGCTATCACAGATGCCAATCAAATGCCTCCAACTATCAAATAAAATGGCATCTCATATCATGAGAGGAAGAGTTAGATTTACGTCGCACTATAAAGTGGCACAACTATTGGCAATGGACTTCGTAATTGAATTGTCAAGTGATAAGGACGGCACTTGAGCTGGCACGCCTTCTTCGAACTTCCACACCAAAGCAACGGGAGGACATTTAAGCCTCGAACTCATGTCACGTCAGCCACGAGTCCATTACCTTGACAACTAGGCTAACACAGCCATCTCATACCGTAACTCCTATTTGCGAGCTGAGTAGCAGTTGGCGTGGGAGTATCCCATCACTGTCCTGGATGTCTCCAGACACATCTCTGAATTCATCACTGAACATATCTAATCCAGGTCATCGGATATTTCTATTCTAGTTTATGAAATTCCGAGTCGAATGCATCCGGCACAATGTAAGCCCACCTAGAAATGTGCAACGATGGAGGGTAGTTGACTTCATTGATCTCCGTGACCTCAGACTCCTTTTGCTGAGTGTTCAATGGATGGTCATTGCACCCACTGGTGTCGGATAGTTGATAAAGACTCATAAGGGGCTGTGAGTGATGAGAGGACGAGGACTCTGTTGAGTTTTCTCTTGGTTTATCACTACCTTCTAGATATTCTGTGAGCCTCCATTGTTTAACCATTCCCATCAACATCATCGAATGGTAGTATGACTCCTACTCAAACTTCTAGTGATCCTGCGATTTGAACGCCCTGCTTTCTTTAGTCCAATTGCATAATATCTCTCAAATGGGGACATCTGCTCATATTTTTTGAAAATCCTTCAGTGAGTCATTTGTTCAATCTACATGGATCGATGACTCCCTATTCGTTTGAAATTATACTTTGAACTAACCTAGGGGAATCGAATTTACCGAAAGGGCTTAAAACCATAAAAAATGTTCATCTGGAGAAGTTTCAGCCTAACTACGAGGAGATAGGCACCTAGTAAAGACCAGCATTTATTTACTATAAGAAGGGAAATAACTTATGTACCCATACTATCGAGGTGAAAATAATTGTAAGAAAAGGAAGACTGCATAATTCAGGATCTCTCCTGAGCTCGTTATAAACTATAAATAGAGGGGAGATAACTAATAAAATTAATCAAATCTAAACAATCCTGACAATAATTGCATAGTGGTACATTTTAAATAATTGCTAAGATATTTCAAATTCGTGTATCTCGAAACAGTATGCACAGATCCTCCTGGGACCGAAAAAGAAAGCTAATAGGAATCAAAAGTTAAATAATAATGAGGAAATGCAAAATAATGATCAAATTAAGACAGAATTTCAACAGTCTAAAATTAAATCTTCAAATTGAAGAAACAATAAAAAATGCAGAGTAAATTTATATCACAGCTCCCATGAGCTCTTAATATATCCTACAGATCCTCCAGAGTCCAAATATGTGAGAGAACATAATATATGCAATCAAACGAACAAGTTAGATTATTCACCTATCGTTAAATGGACAGCGTGAAGATCAAATTCCCCTGTGATGGTGGTGATAAATCGAGTGTCCCCTGCACGGCAGCCAAAGAGAATCAAATTCTCTGAGGTAAAGGAAAGTAGAAAAGTAGATGAGGGGGGCGTGTTTTTATATATTAAACTCATTAATTACTTATATATTTATTATATCTAGGAATATTCTTGGTGAGTCCTTAAACTGAAATTTTTATAAAAAAATATAATTGTAGTAATGTTATTTTTCATTTATGTCCATGTAATCCTTGCCTTCTTCTCTCCCATCAGAGTTCATATTTATGAGATAGCAATATATATAACATAGCCATTTATATTTATTTTAAATCTCATGGTTCATTTATAACTCACACATGTATTAGTTTAATGGTTCGATTTACACATCATTCTTTGCAGTGAGCGGAAAGCGAGAGTGAGTGTTTATTATCGTCTCACTTTAAACTCTCAACGCATCTGCCCATGTCTCACACTACCAAACTTGTATCTCGCGCTATTTTATTTCTAATGCCCATCTGAGATCCGTTCTAGTAAAAAAAATAGGCTAAGTTAAAGAAAAAAAGCGACCTCTCTTGTAAGAATTGCGTCGTTTGTTACAATAAAAGAGATGAGAAGGGTAAAAAGATAAGGAGAGAAACAAGATACTATTGTCGGAACTGTAAAGTTGAACTTTGGGCCGTACCATGCTTCGGGGTATATATCATACTAAACAATTTTTAGCCATTCTTATGCTTTTAATATGACGATTGTATTTAATTTGGTTTTAAGATTTTGAAACTCAAAATAAACATGTAATCAAATCGTTTACACTTCCTTTTAATAATAATTTTTATTTATTTTTTACTCCATCCCAACCCCTCCCTCAACTGAAATTGCAAAAATTAACTTACACTCTATCCCTATATATTCATTCTCTGTTTAAAAAAAAACCTCAATCATTTTTTAACAGCTGTAAGAAAAAAAACTCATGTTTCAAGGAATTCAACTACACGAAGGATATTGATGTAATGTCCAAAAAAAACTGAGCGTATGCTCCAAATGAATTGAACAGTAAACAGCCCCTACCCCTCCCCTTCCCCCGTATTCAGCTTTTAGTGAACAAAAAAAATTCCTACCTTTTACATTTTTTACAGAAGTACACAAAGGTAAATTTATGTAACTTTATGTAAATTTACCTTTCCATAAGTTCAAAAATACATTTCTAAATATCACACAGACAAGTATTAACAACTCGTTAAAACCGGAATTACTCAGTTCCAAAATAATGTATTGGAATGAAAAATATGTAAAGCTATAAGAAACACATATAGGGTATAAGATTCGAGTCTGCTTCCAAAAATATCATGAACAAAGAACATCTCCAACTTATACTCACTGCTAGTACAAAATGATATACAAAAAAATAACAAGAAAAAAATAAAACACATTAAAATTTGTCTAAAGAAACTGAAGATAATACATCTATTTAAATGACGTCACGACTTCCTCTTAATTTTTCCTTTAATTTTAAATAAATGAATCAGTAACAAAAGGAGTGTCATCTCCAGGCTTTGGCAACGATTCCAAGATGATGGTAATGTGAGTAGATGTTACAGCACAGGTTGCCCCCGAATTACAACGCCGAATGAGGACCGGTATTTAGCAGTTACTGCCAAAAGAAACAGACGGAGCACAGCATCAGTCCTGTCTCGTCAGCTCTCTTCAGCTACCGGTATGACAGTTTCAAGGCAGATCGTGTACAGACGCTTAGGGCACATTGGTCTATATGCTCGTAGGCCTGTCAGATGTATTCCCCTTACCGCAACTCACTGACGCCTGCGATTAACCTGGAGTAGAGAGCATGCATTGTGGACACCACAACAGTGGTCTTGTGTGATGTTTTCCGGCGAGTCCAGGTTTAGTTTGCAGTCTGATTCTCACCGGACTTTCATATGGAGTGCACCAAGTACCCGTTACCACCAAGAGAACACCATTAAACGACACCGTTACGGTGGTGCAGGATGGCTCTTTTGGGGAGGAATTATTCTTGGTTCCAGAACTGACCTGCATGTTCAGAGTGTAACGATGACAGGCCACATCTATCGGGATGCCATTCTGGAACAACATGTACGTTTGTTTCGGGGTGCCATGGGGGCTGAATTTCTGTTCATGGATGACAACGCCCGTCCTCACCGTGCAAACATTGTAGACGAATGCCTTCAATCGGAGGATATCACCCGTATGGATTGGCCAGCATACTCACCGGACTTGAATCCAATAGAGCATGTGTGGGATATGCTTGGCCGACGAATTGCAGCCCGTCAACCCCCTCCCACCTGTCTACCGGAACTTCGGAGGGCATTGCTTGATGAGTGGTGTAATATTCCCCAAGATCAGATTGATAATTTAATACTCAGCATGCGTAGGCGTTGTAAGGCCTGTATTGCATCGTCCGGGAGACATCTCCGTATTAACCATTATATTAACCGTGTTATACTGTTTTTTGTAAATAGGTTCTTTTTTAAAATTTGCTCCAGGGAGTAAAAATAGCAATTTTTATTAATTATGTCAAACATATAGCATCTGTTTTGCTCTTTACCTTTTGTTTAATAAATATACTTTATAAATAAATCAAATTTGTTTTGCTTCTGTCTCTTTCTTTGCCTGAACTTCATTATCCTTAATTTATGGACATGAGTGTAGTTTCCTCAATAGGCTGGAAAGTTGATTTCATAGACAGCCGAATAGTTGGAAGTATTAGGATTTCAAAACATGAGCTTCATACTTAATGAGCTTTGAATACTTAAGCGTAGAAAATTTTTAATAGTATTGACAAATCAATGCATTACAGAGCTGAGTATGAAAACTAAATAGGATGTTACATACAATTAAATAAATCAAGATAAGTAATTTCCATAAATTTATTTTAATTAAATAAGCTTCAATCATCTATTTTGTAATTTTTTTTTTCAAATTAAACACTTGAAAAATACACAAGAATACTGAAGTATAAGAGTTAACTTTTAAATAAATGTAAGAACAGTTTCATATATTTAATTCAATTCGATTACAATCTTTGATAAAAAATGTAACTAAAACAAATTTACTGAAATTTATTGCAATACTTGATAAAAAAAAAAGTGTGTAATTTTTAGTTAGTTTGATAAATTGTTGATATGTCTTATGATTATTGAACGCAGCTTTTATTTGAATAATTGCGTTGAGACACAATGAGATAAAATGCCACCTTTTAAAAATATTTCATAAATTTGCTTTTTATTGCAACGTCCTTTTGCACATAGTACAGTTAGCGAAAAACACAAAATTCTTTATTTTCTCAAAGCTAAAGCCCAGAATTTTCAAATTGAACACATTCCTTTCTTTAATGGATATTGAAATATGTAAATCACGAACGAAATTAAATTTATATTGAGATTAAATATCTTATTTAATACCATACCTTAAATATTTCAAGGAATATAAACTTAACTAGAAAAAAGGTTTCAAATGTCTTAAAATTCTTACCACTATTATTTAAAATTACAATTCAAATTGGTTATTATTAAGTACTAGGTATATTGTTGATATAGATTTGTGAAGTATCTTTTGTATTCATAAAAATTCCTTTATCACATGGTTTTTCAATGGTCTCGCGAGTCTTGATCCATTCATAAATGAAACAAGAAAATAGATTTTAAGAAGCACTTTTGAGAAATGCTTTGTTATTCGTATAATGCACACAAAAAATTCCCGTCATTTCACAGTACTTTTCAAAGCAACTCACTACTTTTCTAAGAAAGACCTTTAAAGATGTCTTTTGTTTGATTTCTTTGGAAGGACTTAACTGTTCTTATAATTTCCTTCGAATACAATACAATAATTGTATGATATCATTAGAAGGAAGGTTTCTACATTTATAATTTCATAATAAAAGACACAATAAATATTCATGAGGAAATATTTTTTAAAAACTTACTTGATATATGTACTGAACAAACTTTATTTTTCAAAGCAACAAAACTTGAATAAAAATATTAAAAATTGCAAGGGCACTTTTAACAAGTACATGATAATATGTAACTGAACTTAAATTATAATTGAACACCCTGAGAGAATTGTGTAGTAAATAATGCATGCTTCTAAATGGAACATTGTTGAATGAACTTTGTTTTGAGAAAGAATGTAACTGTTACATTTATTTATCTAGTTATCGATATTAAAACACAGAAACTCTGAAAATTGTGGTGTGGCAAACAAGCAAAATCTTTGAAAAGTCATTTAGGGATTTCATAACTGTCATAACAAGTGTCAGCGGTAGCCTGATGGTCAAGGTCAAGTACTCATGAGCTCAAGCCTAGTACCGCTGAAGAACCGCTGTGTAGATCTGTCGTGGCTTAGACGTCCTCCCGTTGGTGTGTTGAGGAAGTTTGGAGAAGGGGTGTCGTCCTCACTTGACCATGGTTGAAAATCCGTCGCAATAGCCCTTGCGCATCTTTATAGTACGGCGTTAATATAACTGTCATAAAAATTCAAAGGCCGGTCATTTTTTTTTTTTTTTTTTTTTTTTTTTGTAATTTATCTAAGGAAATTATACACTCACTTCCAAAAGTTAAGCACGAAGATGTAAAATGCAAAATAATCCACAAATACTGCTTTGATTGACACAAAATTTGGCAGTTAAGTAGCATATATATTTATATACATAAAGAAAAATCAATAATTATATACAGAAATGAAAACAATATTAAATTTTTGTAAGTTATCAGATAATCTCATACTGGAGACTTAAACATAATTATGTATGAAGGGAAAATAAACTGCATAAAATGAAAAAAAGGACATTAATAGGGTATGTGATACCCCTCATCTGTATGCAAAGTTTACACCTTCTGACCATGCTTTCAATTAGGTGGTCAACCACCGCAGAATTAAGCAATCGTCATTCTTTTTGTAGAGCAGTTTCCAGCTCAATAAGAGTGGCTGGAGGTGGTAAACGTGAAGATACAGCATGGCAGAGAACATCCCAAAGATTTTCAATGGGATTAAGTTCGAGCGAATATGCTGGCCACACCATACGCGCAATCCCTTCTCTCTCCAGGTAGTCATCGAAGATGTTAGCTCTACGGGGACGTGCGTTACCGTCCATTTAAACAAAAGTAGGGCCAACTGCTGCAGCGTACAATCTCACAATGGGTTCTAGGACTTCATCTCGATACCGGACAGCCGTCACAGGACCCCGTTTGAAGATGTGCAGGTCGGTGCGGTATCCTAATAAAATCCCTGCCCACACCATAATGCTTCCGCCTCGGAATGCGTGATGTTCGGTGATATTTTGGGGCTGATTGCGTGTTTTTTTGTTTACGCCAAATCTGTATACACTTGTCATCTGGCTCCAGAGCAAATTTTGACTCATCAGTAAACATGACACAGTCCAATGCCAGCCCCAGTCAGACACAGTCCAATTCCCATATTCCCGACACCACTTTAATCGTGCCCCTCTTGATTGGACGGATAGAGGAACACAAACTTGAGGTACCCGGGCACACAGTCTATTCATATGTAATCTTCGGCGTACAGTAGCTGGAGATATAGCCTTGCCAATGGACGCTGTAACCATAGATGTCACACGTGTGGAAGTCGCTCTGCGATTCCGCTTGGCTACAATAACAATATATCGATCTTCCGCGGGGATTGTAACCCTTGGGCGGCCACCTACGGGCCTTCGGACAACTGTCTGTGTGGTTTCGAATTGTTTTCATAAACGGGAAATTATAGTATGATGAACGCCGAAGAAAAGAGCAACAACTGTGATCGACTGTCCTGCTTTAATGCGCCCCACAGCACGCCAGCGCTCAGAATCTTCCATTCGTTTTCTGGAAGTCATATAGAAACCCGTATGTCTTGAAAACAAATTTTACGAAAGTTTTAAACACCTTCTATCAGCACTTACAATCAACTTTTGTAACACTTCATAAAGCTGGCTTCTTATAAGACTGCCCTTTTTGCATATTTCTTGACATGACTGTTACCTAACATATTTGCATACTTCTCTCTACCTCTGCAGCGAATTGCATCCTCTTCAATTCTGATTAACTTCCGGAAATTAGCATTTTTCTCTCCGTGCTTAACTTTTGGAAGTGAGTGTATATTAAGTAACGAATACAATAGAGTAATGAAATTTCGACATACTATAAACCGAAGGATGACAGAGTTTGTGAAAATGTCGGGTTATCGAGAATTGGACTGAAAAAGAATAAATACGAATTCTTCCTCAGAAAATAGTGTGCTACATTTGTATTACATATTGTTTTCTTGAGAATACAACAAAAAATAAGCTACTCAAAAACCCTTAAACAAAAGAAAAGTTTGCACTTTATGAAGGCAAAGAGCATTTACTACATGAAAATGACAATGAATATATAGAATACAGTAATTTACTTGATAAGACAGAAAAATACTTCATAAAGGCATAAAGCCGTCTATAATGAAAATTAAGAGGCTGACTTTGCAAAAACTGGCTTCGTTTTTTTTTAAAGTAATGCATAATGTCCTGCTGTGGGGTTTTTTCGACCTGAAAGGATCTGGTCGAGTGTGTGTTATCCAGACTGCCGGGTTTTCGAGTGCCGAGTTTTCGAAACTCTACTGTAATTTAGTTAGACAGTCAAATAATGATAAAATAGAAAGACATATTTTCATTTGAACAGTTGCTTATTGTTTTCATACAAAGAGAATAAATTAACTTTATTTTTGAATATTTACTGTACCAATTATGTAAGAAAAAAGCAATTTATATATCAGTCCTTCTTGTACAACTTAAATTAAATTTGAAACATACATTAACCTATTTTTAAGCAATTTCAAAGAGTAACACTAATATATTCTTCGATATTACTCTTATAATTAACTTTTAACTTTAAAAATTAGCCTCGAATATTAAAAGTGCTATGAATACTCTTTATGTCTATCTTAAAATAAAAGGTGACATCGAGTATTATGTGTTCAACTTTAAAAAATTAGTCATAAATCTTAATCCAAACAACTTTAAATTTATAATCAACAAAGAAAAATATTTACTCACTGTACCTCTTAAGATGTTTTTCCTCTTTATTTATTTTAAATTACTAATAACGTCATTGCAAAACTTTTAATAATCTTTGATATTATATAAGCCATTTATTCTTTCTGTATTAAATTACATAATACTCTTAATTTGAAAAAATTGTCATGAAAACGGAAACTACTTAATTTTAAAGAATTTATCAAAACCTATTAGAAACACCATTGTTTTGGTTAATTTCAAAATTAGAGATGCATTAACACGTTCACTGTCTCTTTCAACTTCGTCGTAGCTCTTAATTTCCCCAGAGAATAAATTGAAAGATTTATTCGCCAAAAAACAAAAAGAACGGAAAGGTATTTTTTCTGTTAACCTATTTTCTGCTGTAGACACAATTATAAAAACCAGTAAATCTGGAAAGCATTCAAAATGCTAATAGTATTGTTGTAAGAATTTTGGAAAAGTGACGATTTGTTTCCAAGTCAGAGAATGCATTGTTTCCTCAGATCGTTATAAGGATTCCGAACGTTTCTCTTCAGGTTGTTAGAAATAAATGAGCTTCCGGATTTCATTTATAGGCTAAGAACTTCTGCAAGGTATCTGTTTTTGACAAGAAATGCTTTGCCTCAGAAAAGAAGTGTGTGGCGTATAAAACTTCATTTCCTTTCTTTTTTTTTAATTTTATATTATTAAATATTTAAATAAGTATTTCCACAGCATTTTCTTGAATTTCCTTTCAACTTAATAATATGCGCATATATTTCCTCAGAGCATATATTAACTTTCTTCTCTAGTTTTACAAGAAAAAAAGATATTGATGTAAAGAAAAGTTTTGCAGAAATGTATTTCAGAAATCAGACATTTTATATATTTACATATTATTCCTTCGATTTATTTGATTCGATAAAATTATGAGAAGAAAGTTTAACAATTAACAGGAAAGATTTTTAATTATTAACGCTGGCTGCATCAAATTAATGAAACGTTTGTATTAAGTCTACTGGGATATTTGTGAGTTATCTGATCCAAATATTTAATGATTGTATAAGTCTGTAAAACAAAAAAGAAACTTCAAGTTAAGAAAAAAAAACAAGAAAAAAGAGTAATAACATTTTAATCGCTTTCACAGTCCCGTTAAGAATGACCTAATAAGTAAATTCAAGAGATGTAAGAGATGGTTTTAAAAGCATTATAAAATGACCCTAAAATGCTTCTGGTACATAAAATCAACGCCATAAGTCAATGCTTCTTAAACTTTCAATATTGGTGACCCAGTTTTCATTCATAATCTCCTCCCCACCCCCACCTACAATAAGAATGAATTGAATGCAATAATAATGTACTTTGACGTTAAAGCTGCAATACGACCTTAATTATATGAACCGTACAAATTATCAAAATATGTATTAATTTTTTTTGTTTAGGAAACTTTAAGTAATTGATATTTTAAGAAAGTTACTTTTAAATAATAGGATAAGTATTATATTACTTTTCCTTTCTAATTTTTAAATTGGAACAGATTGCAAAATAGTTTTTAATTAAATCAAATGTTTATTTTCTCAATCATCCATTTCTGAAAGTACAAATGTCAAAAAAAAATAATCCAATCTCTGTTGCACTTATCTTATGAAGCATTTCGTATACTATTACCATTTCTAACACCCTACTTTTGTGAAACCGGATTTTCTGCGGTAGCTGTTTTGAAGACAAAAGAATGATCTCAGCTAAATACAGAAAAAGTGTGTTTAAACCTTCCTTTGAAAAACTTTGCTTTGTAAAACAACCCCATGGAAGTCACGAGCAATTATTTAACTTGTTCTTAATTTAGTAAAGATAAGTTAATTATCAAATACACTGTATACTAATATATTTATAACTATTTTATATTAGTGTAAATGCGTATTTTATTTTTATGACGTCCGAATGCATTTTGTTATGCTTCCTTTCTGTAAATTAATAATTGTTTTTAAATAATCTTTTATTTTCGACTTTTCGATATGCTCACGCCCCCTCCCTCCACTTAGAGTTATCACGCATGCCTAGGAGGTTCGTCCCACAGTTTGAGAATCTCTGCCATTGGTATTTATTGTAGAATTGACTGATAATGAATTTACATTGTTTGAATTGGCGTATTGCAATACCTTTAAAAATCTTTAAAATATTTAAAAGGTCTTCGTATATGGACTACGGAGAAGAATTAAATAGAACAATATTTAAAGTACTATACTTCAGACACAAATAAAATGAAATATTTTTTTACTTTCAAATTTATTGAAATAGCAAATATTTCTTTAAGAAATATAGAACAAAAAAAAAAAAAACACTCTTTAAATTTTTTTGAAAAAATGACTTAGAAATGAAAATGTTTTATATCTAAGAAATCTTGTGCATTTCTGTACAGTTTTATGATACTTATAATTCACCATTTTAAGTTAAAATATTATCAAAGTTTGAGTTTTGTTTATTGTATATTAGAAATTAGCAATGCTTACAAATTAACTGTAAAAATTCATAAACTAGTTTTTTTAAGTAATTTATTTCAATTGTATAGCATACAGAATCAAAGCAAACTAATCACAACGTGGGTTGTAGGTAACGTTTTTATTGATTCAGTTTATAAAAATTTTAGCCATATAACACGGTTAACCTATTTTCTAGTAAACACCATTTCATTTTCAAGTGAAGTATCTCTAGTGTCAAACATCGGATTGCTTCTGAACCAGTTGGGAGAAAATAGATTTATCACTATCTCGAGGTAACTGTACTCTTAACTGCTAATCATAAACGATGTACATTTCGCAGTTTCAACTAAAAGGCTAAGATGTATGAGATTCTTTGAGCTCTTTACCAGTTAATTCTCCACTATTATTAAAGATGTTTTAAACTGTGTGCTATCCGTTAATCATATTTTTAAATTTTCTGCAGCCATAAGATGCACCCTTTTAAACTTTTAATAGAAATTACTTTATACCAAACATAAAAATAGTTTAAGTGATCATTAATTACTTTTGTGTTCATTAAAATGAAATAGGATCAAATAGCTAAAGGATTTCTTAAATAATTGACTGTTTATTAATTTTGGATTTCAAGATATATGAAAACTATTCAAAACGAATCTCCTAACTTTGAATAACTGTCAAGAGCGAAGAGGTCACATCTGAGCTGGTATTCCACTTTCGAAACTTCTGCATCATGCCAGCTGGAGGTCTTTAGTGGCACCAGAACCCAACCCAACGATTCGTCAGAAAAATCATGATGCTTATCACGAGCTCGTAACCACAACAATTCGGCCACTATGGCCGCAAGGAATTTTTCTTACAGCATAAGAAAACAGTTGACATATTTAAATGGTAATAAGTCTACTTAATCTATGTAGTAGTATGAAAATAATGTTTAAATCGTGATTTACTTAAAATGTAATTTAAGTGGTAGAATTTGCTTGTTCTTGTTCTGATTTAAAGTAAATTAATATATTTTTCCTGTTTATAGTAGCCAACGAACATACTTCATTGGATTCTAGCTACTATCAATTTTCTTTCACTAGAGAATTACTCCAGAAAGCAGGAATACTATTTAAGCTGAAAATTTTTTGCAGATTTTTAACAAGTAATATTTATACCTAAGGAGCTGCTAGAAAAGAAATTCAGTTCTTAATTAGCTATGAAAGTAATAGAAAATAATTATTCGAATTGAAGATACAAGAACGCCTAAAATATGAATACCTTGGTCATTACGTTTGTGAATCAGACACACAGTTCTTTTACTTTCATTTAGAACGTAATTTAATAAACATAGACATTCATATAGCACTTAAGCTACTTCAAAAGAGAAATATTTCACGCTGATTTATTTCAATAAAACATGTTTAGGCTGTGTTCAGTGCAATTAGGGAGATATGGTGTAATTTATTCATATTTCTGCCCCAATGCCCTGTGCCAGTGTGTGATGTCTGCGTTCTATAACTTAATTCTTCTCGGATAATACTTCAGCAGATGTGAAATATTTCATTACTTTTTTCGTAAATATACATAAAATTTTAATCATAAAAAAGTATTTCACATTAAGTAGTATCTTTTTGAAAGAGACTATCATCTACTATATATAATATGTACATATTAAAACTTACTATAAAGTGACAAAGCAGCCTAACTTGTGAAACTTGCTCTTTACAACCTATATTATTAAAAGGACGTTATGTTCTATTTAAAGAATGAAATTAAGCACTCAAAATATTGGACTGGGAATTATATTGGAAACAAACGAAAAAAAAGTGCTAACATGTGATTTTAAGAGCTTTACTTTTTATTTGTAAAAAATAGTTCGAAAGGAAATGTTAATGTAAAATATTTAAAAACGTTCCTGACGTATGTAATAACATCAAATTAGTGTCTATATTTAGCTAAAAAAATATTTTTAACTAACATTTAAGTTTTTGAAAGTACATTAAAAATATTTAAAATATAATTTAATACTCAGCTACAATTTAAAGTTTTGAAATTTTAAGCATTAAAAGAGTTTCTAAAGCATCTAAAAAGTGATTCCTTAATGATTACTTTGCAAAACATAGAAGGAAAAAATGAGTTCGCTTTGAGATAAATTTCGAAATGAGTTAGTACGAATGTTGTAATGTGAAAAGGGTTTTATCATAATAAAAATAATACATAAAAAATCGCTATTCTAGGAATAGTGCAATTTCTTTTACTGGAGTGCATTAAAATATTATAATATTTCAAAATCATCAAAGAGGACAATTTGCTTTTTGAGTATTTATGACATCCACTAAATACTGTAAAGTATTAGATGGAATTATTTTGTCTGGACATCACAACGTTCTTTAATTAAGAATACCTTAAAACAGTCTTAAACTTTATTAATTTTTCTTTATACTGTTTATTTAAACATAAACTTCCTCATGAAAATATTTTCTGACCATTTTTAAATATATGATTTTTTTTTTTTTTTTTTTGATGAATTATCAAAATTTTCTACTGGTTACAATTTTTAGGCAATATTTTCACTTAATTATGCCGGACTACATAAATCTATTAGATGTCATATTTTGGTGTTCTTTATTAAATGTGATAGACTGTATCGTAATTTCGTAAGTAAACATACAAAACACATCTTTCTAAATTAAAAATTCAATTCAATTACGATACTGAAGTTACTTTAGCCAATAAGTCATTATCTGTACTTTAAAATTCATGAAGCAATTCCTCATTCTTTATTTTATAAGATACATAAAGTGACTTCACATAATTTTATAAGAATATTTTAGCGTGCGTATATATAAAATCATTTCACAAATTAAATTTTTGTTTCGAAGAATTCCTGAATAGTTTACAATACATACATGTTTTCCAAGATGAAACGTTATGAGTATATATACCAAATTAATGCATTTTAGTTCTATAAAACTTCTTTAACATTATCATTTATAAGATAATCATTTCCATAAGAAAGAAGCTTTATTTCACTTCTGTAGCATGTCAAATTAAAAATAATTAATAAACGACGCAGAATGACGTCTATGGTAGACAAATGAACTTTATCCACTATATTTTCCTTAAAGTTTTTTCGTAAAGAATACCAAGGATTGTTGCAGGTTACATTGAACTGTAGCTTTAAGTTCACATATTCTGGAGAAAGGATGTTAGAAAAGTATGTGTTATTAGATGTCCTTTTTATCCTTTGAACATGATTCAACATCTTGTCGCATGTTGGTGTTTGACCTCGTATTTCTTTAGTGCAACGCTAGTTTTAATGAACTCTACAATTAATGCCTTTCTTTATACTAGGAAACAATATTCATAAATGGAATAGAGATTAAAATATTGGTCTTAAATTTAATAAGAAATTTTATACATGTTACAATATACCCCCGAATAGCGATAAAATAAGCATTAATGTATTATGTTAATAAATAAATGATAAACATCTTGTTGGGAACGATTAATGTTTGCATAAAATCCAATAAGATATAGTTCTTTTATCAACAGAAACTGAAAAATATTTTTCCAAACATTAAATATTTCGTGCAGTTAAAAAAAAATGCTTAAATTAGTTTATTAATTGAGTATTAGGAATTGTCTTTTTTTGTTTGTGGAAATGATAAAATTATGTAAATGTTTTATTCATTCATCGTACCATATTACAGATATCTGATAAAAATTATTTGAAATTGAAGGGGTCTGAATTTCGAAGGGCGCATGCATTTTCGAAAAATTATCGATTTTCACTTTTTTTAAACTGTTAAAAGTTCAAATATTTCTTTTTAAAATTATATATGGTAATGGAATTAGAAGTATTTTTATTTATTTTTTAAATAAATATACACCTTGAAGAGAATTAAATGAGCTCTGTTAGGATCATCTGTGTTTCCACATGCATAAGTTTCTGATGAGCGCAGATTCATAAGGTATGCAAGTGGAAAAATTAGAGTGATTGGGAATATCCAAAAGTGTATGGGTGACGTCTATTGGATTTTAAAACCAAAAACAGAGGGAAAAAACTAAGTGATAGAAATAGCCTAAATGGTCGTAACAGACTCACTGACATTTTAATATCAAAAATTCATTATGACATGGCTATTAGAAGTAATATCAGTGATCTACACAGCATGAGAACTGCTGTTTGGGCTACTTATTTTCATCTTCTGTCTCCAAACGAGAGTCCTCAAGATAAATTGTGTCCTGAGAGGATAAATTCATGGTGCAAGTTTCAAAAGACAGAAGCTAAATGTAACGAAAAGCAGTATGATCATAAACATATACACACGTGCTACATACCATAATGAATTAAATGAGTCCAATTTTTAGAGATCTAGATGATTCTATGTTATTAAAAAAAATGTCTACATGGAAAGACTCAGAGCCCCAATGAGTCAGTTAATGACACCATGTCAGTGATTTCAAAATCTACATTTGGGGAATTAAAGACTCTAAAATTAGGGATAAATATGGCTAGAGCACAGTTCAATATGAGTCTTGTAGCAAATTTAATGATCTTAAAACATTGTGATATTGAACCAGGTTATAACTGTGCGCCATGATTCAAAAAATTAGATGCACGAATGATTTGTGTAGCCCATCGAAAGCATGTTGAGATCCAAATTAACGGCTTAATTGTTAAAAATATTGAAAAAAGGAAAATTATAACAGTCTTTTGTAGGAGCAAATGATAAAGAAAATGCTTCATATGCTTCTGGAAAGTACTAAAAAAAGTAAATACTCAAAGTTGCAAATTTTTACTTTAAGGTATCCAACTATTTGCGACAACTTTTTTTCAAAAAAATGGAGGTATGGAGATTTTTTTGTGAGTTTTAGATTTGTTTAGTACATTTTAAGAAAAATATGCTAAAATCAAAAAAAAATTATTATTACTAAAATGGGAAAAATTGGGTAAAAATTTACAAAAAATAACATAAACGGAGCCCATTCTGTACCAAAGATTTATAAACAATTTTATAATTCTGATGTATTGCTATGTTATTCATTTTTGAAATGACCTTCAGGATAAAAGACATTTTAATTTTTACAAAAACTAGAGCACTTTATCTTAGCTAATATATGAAATTGCTTAAAATAACAGTAACTATACAAACATAAGGGACTGTAAATTTTGTAATAAAACAGTGATTGATAAATCTGAAGGTCAATACACTTCTACTATTATACAGAACATACACAAAAAACTTCAGTTCATAATTGTCAAAACTTTTTTAGCAATTGCTATCCCCGTTTGAGCATTTTGAAAAAAAAAACACATTTCGAGTAAAACTCGTTTTAAAGTATGACATATTTTTCTTAAAGTAATTGCATCTGCTTTTACTAAAGCACTTGTAGTTTTTGTTCTAGTGAATGGAAAATAGTAACTTTGTATTTTTAGAAAGATAATAAGATGGTCTATAAAATTATATCATAAAAAAAATTGTCAATTTTTGGCAAAATTCACAATTTTAGGGTAACCGGATACCTTGAAGCCTGTTTTCTCAATATGTAATATTTCTCGCTTTATATACCTTTTTTTCTCAAAAACTAATTATTAAATAATCTTCAAATTTTCAGAGAGCATACTTTTAATATGTTTACATATTTTAATGGAGGGAATAAGATATATCGGAAAAATACATATTTAAGAAAAAAAATTAGACATTTCTTAAAATATATATCCATAATTACTTTAATCTTTAACAAAAAGACAAAACCCTTCGTTGAAGTTTTTTTTATAGTACACATAACTACTGCAAAAATGTTTACCATGAGAAGTAAGTAGTTTCTGAGGAAAAGGTACATAAACTTAAGTAATTTAATATGGTCTCCTATAGACGTGCTGGACCCCTTGAATCGGAAATTTTATTTCTCTTAAATTTTTTATTTAATTTTAAAATCCCGCAAAAGACACAGAGATACTAAATTTTAAAATAATTTCAAAGTATTGCTCAACTTTATTTTGATGTTCATAATTATTGTTATTTAAAGAAAAATGACATTTAAATTATGATATGCAAAAATATGCTTTTCATTTAACGCTGACATTTAATATTACGAGAGTATCACTTTTGATATCATCTCCAGGAGTACAGTACAAATTTTAATGTAAATAGTTTTGTAAATAAGTTAATATAATACAAAAAATACCTTACAGCTGTTCTGGTTTTCACGTGAGATCGTGAGTACGAAATCGCGAGTCTCAGCAGCACCAGAAAGTCTAAAACCTAAGTCACAAGATAGAACAGAAAATGAGTTAATATGGAATATGGTCCTATATTATAGTTATATAGCTCTAGCTACATAAGTTCATTCTGGAAAGGACAATTTACGAGTCCATGCGGTATTTGGTTCCACTTCTTCAGATACGCTAGCCCACGATGGTTCTGGGAGGGGAAGTAGAATTCCAATTAACAACCCCTCCCAACCTTAAGAGTATACCATGCGCTATAGACTTAAGATCTAGACATCCGGATGGCCAGTCCATCCGGTCAATAGCCTCACTTTATAAAAATTTGTTGGTCAGATTAGTCTTGCTTGGACAAACTTTGACTTTTCATAAATCAAATTCGTATACATGTCATCAGTAGTTGTATTTAGGAAGTGATTTGAGTTTCTCTACTTCCATAAGAAGCATTTCTATTTAATAATTTGATTGACAAAGACCTCATCTCCCGATATTTAAATTAGATCAACATATTTTTCCTATGACCAGTATTTTTAGGTCCGATATTTATACCAGTCACTTGGTTTTGAATTAAAGCAAACTGACATTTGAATTATTTAGTTATCTCAAAGAACTTTATTTTAACGTATATATTTTATGTTCCGTTATTAATTTCGTTTTGTTTCGTTCCCTATTGATACTTTTAAAATTAGCACATAGTACAATTTTCAATTTATTTTATTCGGTGGAAATGTTAAATTAATATTTCCGAACAAATTAAATTATAGTGATCTTATTTTCTGCATATCAAACAAGAAGTAAGGCATGTGTGTATATTTTGTAGAAAATAATTACCCTTGACCAAATTAATTCGGTTTCAAACGAGATACATGGTTTAATAGCGTCTTTAGCAAATATTTTTTGTCGTGTCAAGGTACGTGTGAGTTAATCTGGGTCAGTAGCACATTGGAAAAGTAATTTCCTTTAAGCTTGTGTGTGTTTGAAAACAATACACACGTATGTAGTTTTAAAATCTATTGATTTCTTTTCGGAAAAACAAATCACAAGAAGTAATATTTTTTATTCATATTATTTTTGTCTTTCAAGATAAAAGACAGCTGCATCTCTTTTGTATCCAAATGCATTTTGTAATAAAAAAAATTTTCAAGTTTTATGCAACAAAGACTACAGAAAATTTCGTTTTGTTAACTCTATAGACAAAGAGCCTATATTAACCTTGTCGGTAAAGCAGAAAATTTGTAGTCTTCAACTAAAGACTTAAACAAAAAATAATAAATATTACTCTATATGCGTTTAATTCTCTCAAAATCCTTAGTTTAATGCTTAGTTCTTAAGTTTGAAAAATTATATATCTACAAAGATATCCCTTTCATTATTTAAATATAGTTTAGAATTACAAGAGCTTTCACAGATATCCTGTTTGGGGGGGGGCAAGTTATGAGATCTATTTCAAGATAAAGTGTTATTAATTCCATAAAATTATGTGCTGAATTTCATTGGAATTTTTCCAATGAAATTCAGTGTAGTTCTTCTAAATTTCTTCCAAATATAGATACATAATCTTAACTACATAAAAGGCTCTTTAGTTTAAATGAAAATTTTCTGTTTTGCTTAGAAAGGGTTAGTTTTAACTTAGTAAAAGATCTGTTGCCTTTTAAAATCACGAACAGTTCAAGTACGGTATGTGCGTCACAAGTAGGTTATTAATAGACAGTAATCTCGCGTAATTCACATCAGATTTCTTCTTCCGGATTATACCCTTTTAGTTCCGGTATTTTTACCACTTAACCTATTTTGGAATCCAAGAAAGAACAGACAGTAAATAAAAAGTACAAGCAATACTTTACCGGTTGCTCTTTTTTTAGTTAATATTGCCAATATTTACATGAAACTAGGTAAAAAGTAAGAAATATTTCAGTATTTTGAGGCTAACGAAGTAAAGCGATGTAGTTAAAAGGCTTTGCTGCAGACAGTTTTTTTTAAAAAATATCATCAGAAATTAAATATACCAACCATCTAACACATAATTTTCCTTAAATAAAAAAAATCTCTCTCTTTCTCAAATAATTTTATCTTCTCTCTCATTTACGGTTTTATTTTGTATACTGAAATATACAATTGGTAAATTATTATAAAATCTTCTATAAAAATCAACAAGGAGTGAGGAGGAGCGTGCTTGTGTGTGTTTCCAGGATTCGAGTCCGGGCCATCCACAAGGTAGTCAGCATCACTAACCACTATCCCGTTCGGACGGCTAATGCATTTATGTGATGGGTATATACACGTTTCATTGGCCAACTATATCGGTTATCGTAACTTGCTTGGAACTATGCAGAGATTGGGTGAATTAAAATGATTCAAAATTGTAAAACGTTATGACTAGTACATTATGTAGCACTTGTCTGATATTAAAGCCAAATGAACCATATATTTTTATATACGTGATATTTCTCAAATGCACTAATTATTTCTGGGTTACTGGGCGTAAGGTTGTACGATTAATATATCCTTATCTCTTAAAAAAATAAAACTAACGTACTAAATTTCAGTATTTATGCGAAGATATATATATTCAGTTTTCTTTCTTACATGCCAAATGTATAATTTGTATCAAAATAAAAAATTCAAGAAACCAATCACTTTCAATATATTATTGCCTGTACAAATATATGGTAAAACTTTTAAAATGCTTGTGAAAACTTTAGCTAATTTGCAAACTTTCTAAAATATCTATCTACTCTGAATAATTTACTCTTACACTTACTCTCAACAAATGAATTTATCTCGACTAATTCGAGAACATATTCTCGTCTCTAATTGCAACTAAAGAGTTGTGTAACTATTCCTCATAATAAGTTCCACCAACTTCACATTACTCATCTTGCACTCTCTTGAACGTCGCATCTCATTGTACTTGACTTAAATTTGCATCTTTAAAACACTTCTCGAGAATATTGCGTGAATTACTTTGGAAGGAATATTGAATATGTAAAGCAAAATACAGCCTGATAAAAGGAGTTAAAGAATCTCTTCCTTTTACGTTTATTAAAAAAATAGTTTTCTTATGAACGTTTTTTAAAAAATGTATATTGTTTCATAATTTTAAAAATGAGGTTTAAAGTTAAATATTGAAAAATATAGAGTATAGTGCAAAAAATTATTACAAAGAAATTTAAATTTTTCATGAGAATAAATTATAATATTTTTTATGCTTATTATTTATAAAACAAAGCAAACTTAACAAACAGTCAGTCAATTTGAACAATATTTCAAGTTATTTTGCTTACGGATCCATTGTTATGTAGCTATTGAGAAAAATACATGACTGAAAAGGAAATCTTGAACGCACATTTTTATTGAAGGTATTCATTTTTGTTTTATATAAGTTCTACATGTTTTTAAGAAATGAGAAAGCATAATTGCACTGCTTTATCATGTTTCAAATTTATCATTCTCAGTTTGAAATTATAAATGCATACAAAACGAATGCTTTTTCATTTCAATATACACTCTATAACGCAAAAAAGAAGGCACCAAAAAGGAGTTAAGCAAATGGAATGAAATTCCGTATCCACATATCTTAACATAGAATATGTATGAATAACTTTTGGCTGAAATGAGTGAAGCATGTCTTCGGAGAGAGTCACGTCGATTGTGAACGACGGCAGAACGTGAGGGTAGAGTGATCATCCAATTGGCTCTCTCCACCCGCAACGTCCCTTCGCGTCCTCACAACGATCTGACATGTAACCGGGATACCAGTGAGTGCAATGACCATCATAGGTACCTCAGAGAGCTGGGACTAAGGTCATGGCGTCTATTGCCTTTTCCCTCATTTGCCGCATTTGCTGTGGTACTATTGGGCATTCTGCCTGGAATCTGACAGACTATCATAGAATCGTATTCAGCAATGATTCTGTATTACAACTGAGAGAGAGAACCCCGGTGATCAGTGAATATGTGTCTGGAAATTTCTTGGATATCGGTGGGAATCTCAGCTAAAATCTATCCGTTCCGTATCCAGACAACTAGGAGTTATGATATGGGGTGACATTTCGTTTGATAGCTGGTTCCGTTTGGTTATCTGTGACACCCTAATAAAGAACGGTGATATTTAGACGATTATATATTTATTATATGACCCGTGATGTGTTGTTCTTCTTTTCACAGATCCCTGAGCTTATATTTCAATAGAAGAATGTCCGGCCACACACGACACATGTTTCTACTGCTTACATCAAGCTTCCCCAGTTCAGCAAATTTGAGATCTGATGAACACTAAATCTCCTACCATCTCTAGATCGGAATGATCTAATTCAGCATTTGAAATGTGTATGGCAATCAATCCAGCCAGAGGACAATCGCTAACTTAAAGAGCCAATAAGCAGTCAGATAACAACTATCATCAGGACTAGAGTTAAGCCATCACATTATTGATTTTTTTTCTTGTGGTGGAAGTATGATATTTGACTAAATAAAACACTCCATTATATTTTTTGATACTGTTACCGGTTTCTTTTCAATGCATGTATATCCCCCCCAGATTTTCGTCACATTTGGATAAATCCTTCTGTAGACGTAATACTTGATGAATAACTTATGGCTACGTATACGCACCTTTCTTAACTATTTTGGTATCAGAAACCGTATAAAGGGTATTCGAGAATATGTGAATGATCCATAAGGAAGGTATATTTACTTCTTTTTCCTTTTTTGCAAGGAGTAATTTCATTCACGCCTTTTCTTCACTTCTCTACAAATAAGTTTTAATATTCCAGAAAGGATGTAAGCTATGCATCAGTTTCCAAAAAGATTAATAGTAGGGATAATGTATATTATGGGTAAAATTAATGTGAATCAAACACTTAATAACTTTTATGCAAAAGTAAACTCTAATTTGTAAGATACTGTTCTTCATAATATTAATTTACTGCTTTTTATAAAATAAAAGTTTTAGTTCTACAGGACTTCAAAAGGATCATTTTAGGAGGTTTTTTTATTGGTTTTCTAAAATATATTTACTTTGATTTCAAAGTAAAAAGTTGATATAAGATCAGATAAGCAAATATTTTCTCGTGTATTTTTATGTGAAGTCAATTTTAACCATTGATAAAGATTAACTGCTGTGAACAGCAAAATGGATAGATTTTCAAAATGAAACAATATCAGTCGGATCCGAACATTGAAGAATAAAAAGATAAAAAGGCTAAACTAAAAATTATCTTAAAAGTGGGGAAAAAAACTTTGTTAATATTCCTGAGTTAGTATATAATCAAATTTCAATCAATTACAAGTAATGACATAGTTGATCTAAAACTGATCTACTTTTACTTTATTTCATTATATGAAATAAGGTAAAAAGCAATATGATAGCAGGAGCAGCATGTTGTTTTTATACATTTGCATGTTGTATTTATATTTTGCATGTTGTATATATATTTTGCGTGTTGATGTCTATATATTTTATATGTATAAAATGCAACATATGGTAATTATATATAGAGAAAGTGTTGCCGAATTCGACCGACAAATTCAGAGGGATGATAGTAAGCAGCATGAGGATGACAAATCAACATAGAACATGGTGCTGCAAACCCCGTTAAGTCGGATTAATTAGCAAAATCAGTTATGAAAGGATGTGATGTCGAATGGAATGAAAAGAGGCTATAAGAGGTAAGAAAAAATACATTTATTAGACGTAAGGCATTTTTAAAATACGAACAACGCATCACAACTCGACTTCATAAATGCCACGTCAAGGGATTGCCATAGTAATTGTTCGAATTGGTGGTCACATACACTGGTGTCCAAAAGTTAAGCATAAATCGTAAAATGCGAAAAACATGGAGTAAATATTCGTAAAATTATTCCAAATTTCTTGGGGATATTAATTGGGTGAAGAAGAAACATTGGGTTTATGCAAAACTTTTCAGCCGACTACGTCCTGCGTGAAACACCAGCGCATGTCGGAATGCGGATAAACCGATTCACGCAGCATAGGCAGTTCAGTCAAGTTTCGTGCAACTGCTGTGCGAAAGAACGTTGTTAACCATCAAACAAGGTGAATGATGGCACAAAGACGCCAATTGGACATGTTTACGAAAGGAAGAATCATTGGAATGCTGGAATCCACACGATCACAAACCGAAGTGTCTCGAATTCTGAATGTGGACTCAAGACTGTGGCAGAGGTTTCAAAGAACGGGAGATGATGTTACCCGACAACCAGTATCAGTTCGACCAAGAGTCACAACCCCTCGCCAAGATCGATATTTGAAAATAAGTTTGCGACGTCAGAGGGGCAGTACTGCCAGAGCACTGGGTTCGGCGCTCACAGTCGCCACAGGAATACGCATTTCGAGACAAACTGTTCACAGGAGACTCAATCATGCTGGCCTGTATGCCAGAAGATCAGCAGTTTGCATTCCCCTCACGTCTGCGCATAAACGCGCTCGTTTGAACTGGAGTTTGAAATATCAACATTGAAGTGGGGGAGAGTGGGCCAATGTGATGTTCAGTGACGAGTCCCGGTTTAGTCTGAGTAGTGATTCTCGGCGGGTAACGATACGGAGAGAACGTGGAACACGTTTTGAACCAAGAAACATAACGGAAAGATATCTTTTTCCATCAAGGGGAGTATTGGTATGGGTAGGCATCTTGATGGACGGCCGCACAGACCTCCATTTCTTTGACACGGGGTCTGTGACTGCTCAAAGATACAGAGACGAAGTTCTTGAGCCTTATGTTCACATGTTTCGAGATGCTGTCGGTCCTGACTTCATATTTATGGATGATAATGCGCCATGTCACCAAGCGGTGCTGATTGATGATTTCCTTGAAACGGAAAACATTCAGCGCATATCGTGGCCTGCGAACTCCCCTGATTTAAATCCTATCGAGCATGTATGGGATATACTCTGGTGACAAATTGCAGCCCTTTCGCACCCACCAAGCTCCGTTACAGAACTGAAGAGAGCTCTTCAAGAAGCTTGGAACCGTTTGAGCCCACAACTCATTCATCATCTCATAGCAAGTATGGTAAATCGCTGTGCAGCGTGCCTAGCTGTCAGAGGTGACCCCACGCCTTATTAAACTGCAGCATCAGTATTTTATTTAATGTTTTCTTTCATTTTTTCTTTAAAGTGTGAATCCTTGCTATGCTCAGTTTTCTTTCAAACTGCTACTTTGGATAATAAAATTAATTATTATCATTCTTTTGATTTGCTTCCTTATTTTATAACCGATTTACACTCGCATAACCATTTTACCCGCCATTCGGATTTACAGTTTCTTCTTTATTCACATAATTATCAATTATGCTTAACTTTTGGACACCAGTGTAGGTCAAAGCATAGGTGGTATGGTGTGGACATCTCCTCCTCGGAAAGTATAGTTCTGGCACATTCTCTGTGCTAGGCATCAAATGCAATCGACTCGTTTATACCTGAGGTGCATATCAAGGCATATTCCTCGTTCTTGTAATGCAATATTTTTACCAATTACAGTTTAATGACCTCCCCCAACTATGATAACTTGTTCACCGATTTTATTCTTCCCAGACGAGCAAGAATTTTGCATACAAACAAGTCTCTTCAACCCTATCATGGCACTTCAATTTCTAGCATTCATTTGGCCACTTCCCTTGTCTGGCTCATCGTTCTCCCGACGGCTGGTATTATCGCGATTTTCATTGACTAAACATGGTTTGTGATTGCTTGTTCATGGTGATTGTCGTCCCCGTGTTGCCTAATATCAACCCTCTGAATCTGTCGGTCAAATTAGGCAACACCCTATATATATACATATATAATCCATTAATTATATTATGTTGTTTACTATTAGAAAGTTTTTTAAGTTGTAGGAAGGACAGTAAAATATCAAACCTTTCATTTCAGAAAAATTAAACCCTATTTTGAAATAACGTGCAAAAAGGTCTTTTCGACAAACATCTATTTGTATAAATTTGTGAACACCTTATAAGTATTCAACAATATTTATTATAAACTGATGAGAAAGGTAAGAAACACGTAAATAAATGGAAGGATCAGACTTTTCTGCAGAAATGGAATTGGGTAAAGAAATCAAAAAGAGCAAAGAAGCATTAAAAAAGGTTATGACTAAAAGGAAAACAGATCCTTGACATTCGAGACGAGCGAAATAGTATTTATGAGAAGAATGCCTAAAGGAACAGGAGACTTAACTGAAATACAGACAAAATACTGAAGACTATTGGTAATAACTGAAGCCCAACTACGCGATACATGTAGGGTATCTCAATTAGAAGAGAAGATGAAAGAGAGTGTATCTCCAATAAGACAGCTCCATATGAGTCAATTAAAATAGTGACAGCACACACATACACATACCTGGGCTAAATTGGAGAGGAGGTGGATGATTTAATTGATGTTGACATCATGCTTGCTTCAAAACCTTAAAGACACAAAACGCTAAGGAAAAAGAGTTTCGAGCGTGAACAATGTTTTAAACTCAAATTGGGATCTCGGCGTTTGTTTCTCAATAATTGCGCAATTTATATCCTTTTTTTTTCTTAGTTCCGAATATTGAAACCAATAACTTCTTGAATTTTAAATTATGTAGACAGCCTTTATTTTTATTAGCAAAAAATTAAGGTAAATATTTTTTTTAATTTGAACTATAAAATTAATGAAGTATTTATTATGATTAAAAAGTCAAAAAAAAGAGAAATTTGCCGAGTAGAAATGTTTGAATTGAAAGGACTTTGTATCATTAAACAAATGAGATACGTAAAATTCTGATTTTTTTTTTCATTACTTCTGCTTTGCAAAACTGCTCAAAAGCAAATATATAAGTATTGTATTTTATTTTATTTTATTTATATATATATTCGAGAAATACTTCTCGTTTAAATTCTTAAATTTATTCAGATCCAAATTACTTTCGAATTATGTGTGGTCAGTCTTGTGATATATATATATAAAAAGTCTTGCGTAATGTTTAAATTATTTCGTGATAATTATTTTTACTTAGAGCAGGGGTGGCCAACCTTTTTGAGAAGAGTGCCTTTATTCTTTAAAAAAATATATGCGTGCCACTATTTGATAAAATAAATTATATGTGCCATTTCCAACTAACACAATATGAAAAGTGAAAAAATGCTACTTAATGCCTATTATAAGATTGTTACGCAAATAACCCAATAGCCTGTAATGCAAATTTATGTAGTCAAGATTTAAAAATAATATAATAAATAACACAAAAGTACAAAATTTGGTTTTATTGTTAACAAATTTTTTACATGTTCAATTAGTTAGCTTAAGTATAAAGTAACAACTTTTAATTTGAATCATTTAATTCTGAATAATAATTAAATACGCAGTACTTAATGTAGCTTTTGAGAGAGAATTTCTAAGTCATCTTCATTAGTCATCTTTATTAAGATTACCTTTTGAAGGCGCTTAGAAAATTCATTTATTTTAGAGCACATCACTAGGTTTGAGTTAAATTAATTTTATTATGTTCATAACTGAAAAAGTTTATTCACAAGTATACTTGGATCCAAAGTTTGAGGCTTTGTCTGAAACAACCCTATCTCTCTCTCTCTCTCTCTCTCTCTCTCTCAATAAAATTGCAAAAAAAAAGATTATTTGTTATAATCTTTTCAAAATTTTTATTTTTTCAGTAAGTTTTCACGCGACACTGTTTCAACTCCAGCGTGCTGCCCTGTAGCAAGCGTGCCACGGGGTTGGCCACCCCTGACGTAGAGTAATAAATAGGGCTCTAATAGTAATAAAACGTAGAAATTTCTGATACCTTAGTTGCATATAAAAAATTGATAATAAAAACTAAGTTTGAATTAAATGCCCATATAAGGCTTGAGATAAACAAACTAAATGTAAACAAGAATTGGAATTAAAAAATAAATTACCAAGGCTTTTCGCTCTCATGATAATGATTGGTTCTGGGAAAACATAGTATGTATATAAGAAAACTAAAGTGTTACGGTTCTTCAGTATACAAACTCATTTAAGTTATTGTACCTAACCTTTTTTTATCGAATTCTGTATGTCAACCTAAAACATTATGACAAAGTTAGTTTGACACTTCTTGAAGTTAACTTTTTAATCATTTTAAAATAATTTTCCAATGATATATTTAATTTTTAACGAATTTCTTTGTTTTCAATTTTTACTTTTATAATCTTATTATTTAATATCTGAACACTTTCAAATCTTTTTTTTAATTAATGTATGTTTAGCTCTTCCAAAAACGAAATAGATTATTCGTGATATTTTACTGTTTGCAACTGGGGAGGGTGAAAAAAAAGAGCCAACATTTAGAAATCATAACCTAATAGATAATCTGCTAAACTCTTGTTTTGAAATTAAATATTTAAATATTTTGTGGACTTTGGAGACAATTAAGTAGAAATTTAGATTTAAAAGTTTTGGAGGAGAAAAATTATGAAAAAAACTCCGAATATATGCCATAAATTTTACATGTCATAATTCATTTTATATATATATATATAAAATAATTCCACTTCAGTTCCAAAAACATTTTTTACTTGAAAATTAATTTTTCATTGACTGATAGGAAAGATTTTCTTAGAAATGTTGAATGTAAACTTTTGTCTTCATAAATGTGTATAAAGCTCATTTAACATCAGTTGACTTTGCTTTTTCTGTAACTCATAACCTTTTGAGAAGAATTCAGTTAAATTTCAAATTTCACCTAATTTCATAAAGCAGTATTAATTATATGCAGAGATGACATACATAATAATAAAATTCCTTTTTCAGTAATAATATTTACTACATCAATGGAGATAATGTTGAATCTATTAACCTAGTTATTTGGCTTCATAAACTGAGATACTATCTTTGCTTAGCTACGTTGAAAATTTTAGAAGTTATTAAAGGTATGTTATCCTCTTGCCCAGTATTTGTAGTGGTTGTACCTTAATAGAAAAGATCACGTTAAGAAAAGTAAAATCAAATTCAGTTTGATCCACAAAATGTTATAGATAATTTCATAATTTGTGTACAATTGAAGTTTTCATACTTTATCAACTTATCTGCAATGGAAAGTTCTTCCATAAAATTTTAACACTAAGCAGTTTCTTTCCCAGTGAAATACATGGAATTTATATTTTTGTCCTTCTTTCCCCAGAAAAAAAATTATTTTTTGTTTTCATATTTATTTTTAATGAGGTAGAATGTTAAAAAACGGTTATTTACTTTAAAATGATATATACTATATTTATAGTTATGATAAAATAAATTAATTATCGACTATAGAAACGGTTTTACCCATAATCAAAATATCAAATAAGGCTTAAAAAAGCTAGTGTTAATACCTTGGTTGTGTAAAGTAATACGTTGTAAATAATTTTCAAGCATATGGAGAGAAATAGCTTTGACGTAAAAATAGTTGTCTGGTAAGATGTATTATATTTTACTTATATCCCCCAATTATTATTCGCATCACTATGGCTTGATTTCGTCCTACACGAGCACTAATTTATTGAAAGAACAACCATCGATTTTCTTAAGACATATTTATTTCTTTGTCAATGTCATCGACGTGTTCGCCTGATTTCTTCGATATTATTGATTGCAACTTCTCACCAAAAAGTAGTCGGAAATCAAAACTCCAAAACTTAAAAACAGATTTCTATACTCCTTTTATACAGCTTTTTTATGTAGTTTTACAAGTACACATGTTTTGTATGGAAGTTCAATGCTAATTGACATTTTGTACAGTGCAATTTTCATGCATGGATGCTTCGATCATGATGTTGCATATTTGATGGTCAGCAGTGTAGAAGAGCATTAAGCAAGCTGGAGAAAAGAAACTCTGGTTAATCTTATTAAAAATTGCAAACATATAAATATCTAATCTTGTTTGAGTTAAACGCAGATATCTAAGACCTTACATTGTTTATTTAAAAAAGAAAAATTGTTTCATAGTTTGCTACCAACATACAGAAATTATATATGGAAACTTCCATCGAAATTTCATTTCTGGCCACCAAGATAATAATGTCATTAGTGCATAAACAGATTAAGAATAGAAGTGGGAAAGGACCTAGAATAAATTAAATGATGCGTGGAAACAAATTGAACATGACGACTGCACAACACTAAACAGTCGCACATTTATCCGAGTAAACAGTTCCACAGACGCTCGTTGGACGTCTGGTGAAATCTGATGAGGCGGCTGGAAAGATTATTTCTGTAGATAGACTGAGAATTTAGTAGAAGCATTTTAGAGGCGAAAAAACATTGGATTCTTTCTATTTCGAATTCTGAATTAAAATGCAATGATTTCTTAAAATCTATTATACAGAAGCAGAATAATATATATATTTCGGATTTCAAGAACTCAAGAGTTTAATGTTTAGAGAGATAGAGTATTTTCTCTAATATTATATAGACTTTATTTATTATTAAATAGATGATTTATATATATATATATATATATTAATTCTATTTAGCAATAATTTTTGTGTTTATTTTTATTACAATTTTTATATATATTCATACGATTAATACTTTCGAAAACTGTTTAATTAATAATATTTTTAAAAGAATATATATAAATGACGTATAACTTTTAAAACAAATCATTAACTGTTTTTTCTGTACGTTATAAATACTTTTAAAAAGGATTAACAAATTTTCACATAAAATTATTGTCTCTGGCCATCCAAACAAAGATAAAGCTAAAATTCCTTGTTTTATGACTATACTAATCGAACTTGTGAACATTCAAAATGTATGTATGTTCTTGTTTCATTCAGATAATTTATTAACTGACATCGAATATCTTAAATGACAGAAACATTTAACTGCTTAGTTATAATGATAAAGCAATAAACATACTTTTTATTATATACTAGCACTTTATGCCATATATTTCAATTGTATTCCAATCCTATGAATAAAAATATTTTATCACTTCCATAAAATTTTACAAAACGTTTTACTATTAAACTATCGTAAAAAAAAATTAGAGAACATTTAATACGTGTTTTTGACCTTTGAAAAAGAAAAATATAGCAATCTCAAAACAAGCTTCCACTCTGCAATTGTATTCGATTGTGTTCTATTTTTATCAGAACATTTCAGCCTCTTTTCTGACGAAATATCATAAATCACAATTTTTTTTTTTTAATATTTGATATTTGGTTTTAATTGTATTTCAGAAAGGTTAATATTTAATAATAATTCCATACAAAAAAATTTTAATTTGTTGCAAAATGTTTGTAAAATTTAAATTTTTTTAACATTTTTTAAATCTCGAAGGCTTTTTTAAATATGTGTCTTTTCTTTCAAAATTTTTTTCCATGTACCTTATAATATACTACATAAAACTGAGCATGGGTGTTTTTTCTGCTGCTGCTCTTTAATTTTTTATTATTTTTTTTATAGTTAAACTTCCAAAAATTCCCCAAAAAACATTAATTTTGATTTTGAACTTTTTAGATAAAGTACTAAACATGTTAGAGCTAATTCCATGCACAGTTTTACAAAACATAAATTTAAAAACATTTATAAAAAATTTCAAACCCATACTTGAATTATCAAAAAAGCCTTAGGGTTTTGAATAACAGTATATGTACAAAAATTTAACATGGAGAAATATGAGTTTGAAGTTTTCATTCTATGAATAGCATGATATAATATTCATCGAATAGTCTGAAACTTGTATGAAATGCTAATTAGTTTATTTAAAACTACTTTCCATAAAAAATTGCACAAATGTAGAACAATTAAACAGTATACAGCCATAATGAATATATAAAAAAAACGAATGAAAAATCAATAAAACTTTATCTTAATAATTATTTAAAAAAATAAATACACACACTTCAGAGCTAATTCTACGCTCAGAGCTAATGCACGACATGTACAAAAGATGTTTATGCCTTTATTTTTTTCCATGATTTTAAAAGCCTTCGCATGTTAAATATTGTACACGAATCAAATAGCAATTTATAGGTAAAATACATCAAAATCTAAGAACTGTATATGTGCATTTGTTTAAATAAATATCTTGAAATATTTTAATAATAAAAGTGTTGAATCTCGCACACATGGGATATATATATATATATCACCAAAAACAAATATATAAAAATGGGAGAGTTTTTCTATTCTTGCGAATTAGATTTTTAATTATCTGAGTTATCAAAATGAGATTTAGTATTTGTGCTTTGGAAGAATCCGTTTTGAAGTTTTAATTTCATTCATAATAATATCATAAAAAGCACGCACAACTTTTAAATCCATTTGATCTTCAGTAAATAATTCACAAACTAGAATTTTTGCCTGGATTGCATAATTCTTTCTTAAAATGATTTATTACTGCATATATAATGTCAATCTCATTGATGCGCATTAGAAAAATTATTAATTCATTTTTTATCAGGCTCTTTTCTAGCAGATAATCTGAAATGTATGCGTGGTAGTTGCTGTTTATCATCAAATATTGCTCCATTACTTAATGAAAAATACAGGTAAAGCTTTAAAATTTTGCAGGCATATTTATAAAGATTCGGGGTATCAAATAAGCCAATAAAAAGTTTTTCGACAGTTTAATGATTTTTAGGGTACCATATCGCCTTAAGGAAGGCAAGGTAAAAACTATATTCATATAAAAAGTTCAATATTATCTTTGATTAAAGAATAAAAATAGTTACTTCTCTATTAATATAGGGGTCGGAGTTATTGTCCAATGGTGGTCACCATCATTGATACGTCTTGTTCTCCGAAAACTTCGTTGTGTCTTATTTGCATATATTGTTTTTGTGTCTAATAAATAAAAAAAAACTTAACTAAGCTTATTTAAAGTTAATAATTCTGTTTGATCTACGTCCAATTTATATATATATATACTTAAAAAAATATGAGGATTTGAAACACCAAGTTACTCAATAGAGATAAGAAGCAGACAGTATGTCATTTATTACTTTCTCTTTGCATTCTGGCATACTTTTTCATACTGATGTGTGATCAGATTTAATATTTAAGTTTGCAACAAGAAACATATCAATCGTATTTTAAATCACACACACATATATTACAAATATAAGTTAATATTTTACTGCCCTTACTCTCTTATATAAATAATGAGTTTTTGATTCAATTATGGTTCTTAATATTCAAACCTTAAGGTAATCGACTTAAAAATTTTTAATTCTTGCACCATTTTTGGATTATTTAGCTGTTAAGACGGGTATAACTTTTTCAGATTACCTGACTTTGATTTTATTAAATACTTTGTGAACATATATATATATGTATAGTTAATTATTATCTACTATATAGACACATAAATCAATAGAACAACAAAGATAAATGAAACTTATAAAAACATATATCGAAATTTTGAAAATTACGGATGCTGCAGTATTACAAACATTGCTGACTCAGGAACAGAACTTATATATATTTAATTTTTTTTTATAAAAGTTGGGTTTAACAAGTTTTGGCCAAACATTCTCCTTTCTGTTTATAATACTGAGCGCAATCCTATAGAAAATAATGGATGGAATTTTCTAAATCCATTACATGAAAAAGATAACTTACCTTAAATTGCATTCAAAAATGCATAGCCCACGCTGAATCTGTGTACAGTAAACTAATTGCCAGATTCTGGGCCCAAATACAAATTCAAAGCATAGTATTATTGTCAAAATTGTAGCACTTAGAAAAAAGTATAAAATTATTAGTACTAATATAGTTAAATATAGTACATGGAAATCATTCACTATAATTGAGGTGACATTTTTAATAAATTATTTAATGGCCTAATTTCTATGAGTTTAAGTCATTTCAATATTATCATTACAGCAACAAAATATTAATAGAACGTTTTTAATCTTGAAGAATTTCATAAATTTATATTACTAGGATTTGTGGGGCTCATTTTTAGTGTTCTACTTATTAATATTTGTGCTGCTTTAAAGCTGTTTTAAGACACTATTCCTCAGTTTTCGGTCAGCATCTCTCTCTCTCTTTTCTTGTTTTCTTTAATTAAAGTTGAAAAGGTTCTGTTTTATAACCATTTTGAATACATGAAACTTACCCAAGAGAACAAAAATGATAAAATATCCCAATCATGTCTGAAGTATAGTCAGTAAATGAGAAAAGTTATTTGGGTGATTAGTAGAATTTTTTTTTACATTTAAATAAAATCCTGAAAATTTTATACTGCTGATTTTTAAAAGAAAAACAAAACAGAACAAATTTCAAAGATTATGCTATTAAATTTTGGCTTTATATTTCATGTTTCTTGAAATAATTATTCAATTTTATATTTTAAACTCTCATAAAATCATGAAAATAAAGGTATTTTATTTTAATAATTTCACTTATCTTTCAAATTAAACTTCCATCTACATTCATTTGCTTTCACCACACTGGTTCACTAAATTCTTATTAATCATTTTTAATAAAAAATTTGATGCATATTCAAAAAATTTCTGCTACATTTCAAAAGCCATTAATATTGTGCTTTCAAATTTCATTTTTAAATTTAAACATTTTAGGAGGGAAAATGTATTCATCACTCTTTATTTTTTATTTCACAGTATTAAGTTTCTTAAACCCATTAATATTGGGAGCGCATGAATAATAGAGCAATTTTTTTCCAAGGCTTCTTATAGTTTAGCTCTAATTCAATATTATATTAAATTACCGAATTTAATAAAAGCTCATTGGAAGGAAACTGTTCCATTAAAATATTGCGATGAAAAGAATGAAAATTATTCAAATACCCGAAAAATTTAATACCCTTTTACAGTAAACTGTAATGGCATCCTTAATTAGTGAAAAGAATAAATTACTCATAAATCTCAGTTTTGGGAAATAACGGTGAAATTTAATACTGAGATATCATCAAGCATAAAGAATCAGTATGGTACTGCAAAAAAAACACGAACTGATAATTAAAATTCTGAAAGAATGTAAATTTTGTCAAGAACTTTCCTAGAATCTAAGGTTTTAAATTTCTACAGAAACAACTGACTGAGAGAAAATATGTTGGTCCCTTGCTTCATAATAAATTTTCTTGTCATTTAGGAAGCTCTAGGAGAACCTTGGTGTGTGACAATAAAATCCTTCTATTCCTATATAAAGAACAAATTTTATTTCACTGTAAATCTTAAAATGAAGCTAGTGTACTCTAATGAAACTTTTAAGGAGTCTTAACTAAATTTTACTGGAAATAAAATAGAAGACTGAGACTCGAAATGCATGGCATGAATATTCGTTATTATTTCAATTGACTTCTTTGCTACTGAATTAAGTCATCTACAAAAATAAACTGGAAATTATAACAATCTATAAAAGCTTCACATGAAACTTAAAAATTTATTTCAGACTGACAAATTATTTCCTTGCAAGATACGAATATGATGTGGTTAAATATTAACAGCCATGTTATTCTTAATAAATGTTCTTTGTATTATTGGATGGATGGTAGCATTCTATCTTTCTTCTGAAACGTGAATGTGAAGTTCTGATCGTGATATTGTCTTTTTATATGTTAGAAAGAACAGAAAAGAGAGTGAATTTTTTTTCTACACTCAGAGCATTACATAAGACAAATCCTCTTGCCCTTGCTTTAGACAGAGCATTTACCACTGAATGTCTGGCAAATAAATCCCTACACATACGCTTTTAATCAAAACACTAATTTTGCAATTGCATTGATTCTAATATAAACCTTTGTAATTGCCTTATCGAGCAATGGTTAAGCACATCGGTCATTTTTTTGAAGATTATTCCTTGACTTTCACAATCTAGAATTTTTATTCCCATCTGATTTTCTCAAATTTGAATTTATTTCAACACATTTATAAAACAGTATTTTTCCTTCACTTTTAATTAATCCTTCTGATGACGAAAGATGTTCTTCATTTAAGAGAGATATATAAGTTCAATTAGCCGAGTGTTTTTAAAAAAGGGCTGCTCTTCAATATAAATTAGTATAAAATTATCTACTTTCATCATGATAATTACCTAAAGTTTAGTAAATTCTTTCCTATATAATTTTACTATTTAACTATTTTCTGAAGTGTTTCGTATCCTAATAAACTATTTAAGTTTCTATCGAAGAATTATCTATATCAATCTTAATTTTCACAAAATTTTCTATTTATTTATTTTGCTTGTTAATAACAAAAAATGCGATTCTCTTACCTGCGTAGCCCTATTTTTTTCTACATGATGAGTGAAAAAATAAGAAACTAACCTCACACAAGTGAGCCTACTTTTCCAAAATCGTAAAACATGGGTTTTTGGATAGATGAGAAAAGATCGCATACTCCTTCAATAAAAAATTCAGAATATTATTTATGAAAAATATCAACGATACAAAACTTGATTACATATACATATATATATATATTTACTTATTTGTGAATAAAATACTTTCGAATATTCTTTCTGCATTATGTATTCACAGAAAAACTGTTTCTTTATATTTAAGCAACACTAATTTAATTCAAGAAGTTTCCTTCAAGAAATTAAATTCACCCTTATGAGATAAAGTTCAAATTTTTCAACTTCCGCTTCTTAATCTTGCTTCTTTTACCTTTTTTCTTCATAACAGAGAAATTTTTTTTATATATTATTTCAGAATACAAATTTCTTTTTTCTTTCTTTTTGAAGAATGTTTTGTTTATCGGAAATGTCGGAAAATTTCTAGTTCCTATGATTTCTACATTATTTTTGTCTTCTTTAAGTATTGAAACCACATAAAGCTCTAAGATTGATTGATTAATTGCTTATTAATGTCACATTTTGAAGCATCACGAGGGTTTTCAGAAAGCTCTCAGATTAAAATTTATAGTTAAAAATAAAGAAACAGCTATATGATTTTTTAATATTGGTGGACAAACTTTAAATTATTGTCGTATTTAGTCCTTTTTGCATTAAAACAAGTGTTGTATGTTCAAGAAGTTAAAGTAAAATCAAAATATTTATCTTAACTTAGATATATCCTTTACTCTTTAGCATTTATATAATATTTGTATCAATATGAATTATTATAAGAAACTTTGGGAGAGAATTATATATATTATAAAATCAATTATATTTTACTTACCATGCGCTTCGAAATTACTGAAAAGTGAATTGTAAATATATATATAGATAGAGATAGGTAGGATTTACACCGAATTGTATAAAAAAAGTAAATCAACATTTTGTTTCAGATTAGAACGTATTGTTTTAATATCGACCCTGATATTATTCAAAAGCATTTTTATTTAACATATGTCTTATATTCATTTAACATTTTTTCATTCACCATAAATTGTGAAATAAATTGTGTGTATAATTGTATTTATAATTACATAATAAAAATACATAAAGTAAAAAAATTAACAAATTTTATAATTTTAAATTATTTATATTTGATGAACTATACGAATGAATAATAACAAATTTCTTAATTTTGAATATCTAATGAGGACCATAAACTTTAACTTTTCAAAATATATAGCATTAATTACAACAACAAAAAATTTTAAAAGAACACCTGGCTTATTAAACAGGATAAGGTTTTTATTTAACAAGCATTTAATAAGAATATTTTAGAAGAATAAATAGGAGTTGCTGTTATCTATTTATCAATCTATCTTAAAACAATACAGCCGCTTTTTTTACTTTTCATACAGAATTACAAATAAACTTCAATAAAACCTTCAAAGATATTTATTATAGTAATTATATAGGTACTTAACACCCCTCAAACTTTTTGAACAAAAAAAATTTCTCGCAGTTCACTGATTGAATAGCAAATCCATGAAAACTAAATCATTAGTTATAGGTTCTCCCCAATAACCATTATTAAATATCAGCTAAGACCCTAAAAAATCTTCTTTTTCGTTTTTCTCATGGGTACTGTTTTCGTTAAAACTTTCACATATTCCTCAGAGAAATTGTTATTTTATGTTACATACACTTAGCTTTCATAACAATTCTGATTGAGTTTGCTTACTCATGATTTGTTAGTCTGAAAGACATACAAGAAGTTTTTCTGCGACAGTCAAAAAAGGTTTGCTATTAGAGCTATTCGATATCCTAAAGCTATTCTTCGGATCACTTTATTCAATCCCAAAAGTTTCGTTGTGGCTATTACTTGTTGTAATGTATGTGTTTACTTTTTTTCTTAAATAGACATTTCAGAGATTTCCTTTTCAATAGAAATTATTGCCAATATTCCTCGGTTTTTGCATTTTACACATTTACATATGAAAGAAAAAGTTTTCACCGATGAAAAGCTTTAAATAAACACTTCTGTGCCCGAATATTATACGTTCAATATCAATGAATGGCTGCATTTTGTCAAAAAAGTTAAGGAACAAAATGTCTTTGATTAAAAGACAAATGTATGCTAGTTAATTAAAAATATTAAATTGCAGATTCATTGTGATTAATTTTTAAAGTTTGAAATTAAAATTTAATTGAGAAATAAAAGTTAAAATTTTTTTTCCATAACGATTAATAGTTAAATGACTTTGATATGTATATTCGGGTATCCATGATTAAACTTGAAATTGGCGAGCAGTCAAAAGCAAAAACTATTCCGAGGAATTGCATGAAAAGTGGGTTATGTCAGAATGAAGAAATGGGAATTTTATCAAGAAAAAAAAACAATGAGTTTCAAAACCCACCCCTAGGTGGCGTATCATAGCTTTATTGAGAACATATAAATAACCTTCAAAGGTTTACAAAACATGCTCGATATGCTCTCCAACATTGTCTGCTACCATGTGGAAACGTAAAATCTCACGTTCGAATGTTGAAAGCAGCCTGAACTGGGGAATGTTACACACATGGCGTTCTATGCTTTCTTTAAGGTTGGATAGAAATGTGTGTGTGTGATTCGATCATAGTAGACCATGGCCTTGAGGTATCCTCACACCCAAAAGTTGCAATGATTCCAGTCGGGGGATCTAGGAAGTCAAGCTGTAGGAAAATGCAGGTTGATGATTTTATCGTCACCGAAATGGCGGTGGAGCACTTGTTTCACACAACGGGCGATGTGTGGAGGAGCACCATCCGGCACAATCACTATGGTTGTATCACACCGCCTTGCCTGCCGCTTCCAAATGGTAGCAGACACTGGTGGACATCATATCGAGTATGTTCAGTAAATTTTTGCATATTATTTATATGTTCTCGATAAAGCTATGATACGCCACCTAGGGGTAGTTTTTAGAACTAATTGTTCTTTTCCTCGATAAAACTTCCCATCGTTTCATTCTGCCATTTACCAATTTTCATGCAATTCCTCTGTATAGTTTTTGCTATAGATAGCTCGAAAATTTCAAGTTTAATTAGGGCACTTGGTATATATACTCTTTATAACAAAAAAAAACGTCACACCAAGAAGGAGTTGCCCATTTGTAATGAAATTTCGTGTGCAAAGACATTTATACCGAACATGCAAATGATTAAAATTTGGTATCCTATGAATGAAAAGCAGAAGCTACAATGCATCGGAACTTCACACTCAGCAGATGTCTATAAAAACTGATTCTCAATCTGATGGACAAAATTTCTGTTGCATTGCGATTTAGGATACCTTTCAGAGACTGAAAAAATACCTCACCACAAGATTTCGAGCTCATTACGAGCAACTGTCAGAGTTTGAAAGCGATCGGATCATTAGATTGAAAGAGGCAGGTTGGGCAAATCGGAGAATCATTCATCATATGGTTCGAAGCGATGCGGAAATTAGAAGATGCTGACTAGAATAGGTGGACAGTGGCAGATTTCAGCGTCATGATGGTAGCGGTCGCCCTAGGGCCGTCGGGAGAACAGATTGATCGTCAGATCAGCTGTCACAGCACTTGATTCATCGTTATCAAACATCAGACGTGTGACCCTCACACAAGTGTCTACCATGACCATTCACAGACGGCTGATAGAGCAAAATTTAACCTCGTACCAACCGCTACGCCACCTGCCGCTCACACCTGCATACTGTCGAGGCAGATTACAGTGGTTCTAGGCTCGATCAGGTTGGAATCATGTTGACTGGAGACGTACAATGTTCAGCGACGAATATCGCTTTCAACTGACGATCATCGAAAATGTGTTTTTTGACGCCCAGGGCAGCGTGCCGATCCTGCTTTCACTATTGCACGCCACACAGATCCCCAACCAAAGTTAGGGTCTGATGTACTATTTTTTTGACAGCTGGGGATCCCTTTGGTCGTCATTAATGGCACACTTACAGAACAATGGTACTTCGACGACATTCTGAGAGCTGCTTTGCCACCGTTCCTTTTGCAGTACCCTGGACTTATTTTTCAGCAAGGTAATGCCAGGCCACATATGGCACGAGTTGCTATGAACTGTATTACAGCTTGTCAAATTATTCCTTGGCCCCTGTCAGATCACTAGATATCTTTCCAATCGAGCATGTCTGGGATATGATGGGAAGGTGACTGCATCTACCAGGGAATATTGATGACCTGGCCCGACAATTGGAGCAAATTTGTTAGGAAATACCACAGGAGAGAGAGAGAGAGACCCTGACATTGCCTTATCACTCTATGTCATGCAGTGCGGCAGCTTGCATCCAGGCTAGAGGTGGATCACACACACACACACAACACCTTTTTTAGCTCTTTACTTTGTAAATATGTAACACTGAAGTAAATCATTCAATTTTTCTGAAATTTCAATCATTTTCTATTCTGTACCTAATCTTTTTACCTACCAGTTTTTGTCTTTATCTGACAATTCGTTCTTGGTGCGTCATTTTTTTGTTATAGAGTGTATATATAGTCTATTATTGTGATACCTTAAAGCAATGATGTTTAATTAAAAATGTAACATACATATGGAGATTTTTACTTGTTTCTACCAGAGGAGAAGTGTGTGTATGTTTTATGTGTAAAAAGATTGACTAACAGAATGAAAAGAAACTCCAACCTATTTTTTAAACATTGAGAGATGTTTTATATAAAAATGTCTTTCATTCAAACATAGTATATATTTATTGATGTATAAAATTATTTAAAATTTGATATTTCTTTTGTCAAAAATTGTAGTTTTGTTTAAAATTAAATAATTATTAATTTTTTTTTGTTCTGACATTTTAGCGAATTTTCTTCTAATGTATAAACTCAAATGATTTCTTGAAGAACTAATGAATTCGGAAGCACTAACATGTTTTTCTAGACTAAGATTTAAATATCTAATTATTATATTTGCAATGAAATATAGAAATTTATGAAATATAATGTTAATAGTCTTCGGAATCTTTAAAATCATAACTTTTCCTTTTTACAAATATATATCTTAAAAGGGAGGTAGCTACCGCCGTACCAGCTGTATCAATGATACGGGTCCCCCAAGGTACAGGGGCCCCAACATGTGTAAGCAAGGAATCGTAAAATGTTATCAATAGTCCCGTTAACAGAGTTCCCATTTTCAAAAGAAAGCCACCAAAAAATTTTGATACAGAGCCCACTCAGGAATAGCTACGCCAGTGTTCTTAACGTCAAACATCAAGAAGGAGCTGTAATATAAAAAAGAGCAAAGAAACTTGACTTCTGTTTTGAAAAAGACATGAATTTACCAAGATTATTGATACTTAAAAATATCGAAATTCCTAACTTATTATTTGCTCTATCAACACTTATTCTATATTAAAAGTATTAAACGACAATAAAGATGGCTTCTCAAAGTAATGCTTTTCGAAATAAAGATGCCTAGCTATTCACGACTGGAACTGAAATGAATAACTTTATTTTGATTAACTGTAGTTAGAAATAATTGCTTCCCGTATTGTAGCACAGTTCCTGCTTTCAAAATTATGTGAGCCAATAAGTAATAATCCACTGTTAATGGCAGTAATAGATGTAGAAAAGTCATTTTTGGTATTAGTGGTAGGAGTGTATGAGTGATTGTGTGCTGTTGTGTTAATGTGCTTAAGCATTCAATTCCAGTGATGATGATGCAATAACTGGTCGATTTCTCATACGAATAATTTAAACATAATTTAAAATTAAACTACATCATTTTTGTTGTTGCTTATTCCACCTGATCAACAGTAACATCAGATCAAGGTCCACGAAATTCATCACGGCTAAGGGCTAGAATTTTACTCCTGTCGTTAGCCTAAGCTTTTGAGCCCCCATGAAAGTGACAATGCGATTTTGCTCGGTACAACACGATAGATGGTGACACCACTCGGACCCACTGATTTAACGAGAATGTTCTCCGTATATACTCGGTGGGCATTTGGTGGCATCGGGCATCGAACCCAGGCCTTCCGGTCTGGAGTCCAATGCTCTAACCACTAGGCTACCCACGGCCCCGATATCATTTTAATTAATAGTAGCATTATTATATCTTCGGATAGTCGATGAAGACATAAATAAATGTGCCCTCGTTTTATGGTCATTTTTTATTTATTATATTAGTTTTTTTCCTGGTGTTCTGCTAAAATTTACAAGCTGTACTTATTAAGTCCCTATTCTCATTTACACACTCATTCTCATAGTTTCATGAAATGTTTCGACAGCTTAAAATAAAAAAAAAATCATCGTTTCAACCCAAATAGACACTCTTACAGAAAAACTACAGCTAATAGTTATTGTAAAATGTAGTACATTGCTTAGATTAATTCATTATTTTCACAAATTATGTCAATATTTGCGATAACTTTTACAATCAATTTTTATTTTGCTACTTACTTTCTCTGCTATTGGGCATTTAAACCTCACTCTCAAATTTCTAATCAATTTATGGGTAATCGAATCAAAAAATGATATTAATCCTAAATCTTTTTTTATTCAAAGTAGTTAAATAATTTAGAAGCAATCGGATGATTTAAACAGTTTTTAACTTTGTACGTTAATGAGTATGTATGTATGAGGATACATTTAAGTAATATTGAACTGACAGAATAGTTTTCCGAACTTAATAAGAGACTTTCGAGAACTAGGCCACAATTTCCCTTTTAGTCTTTAAACTGCTTCTGTGTAAATTGTAGACTTAAATATATGTTCTAATGCATATTTGTAATATTTAAATTTAACTTCAAATTCAGTTGTAAAGTACTGAAATACTCATAAAATAGTTTAAAACTATATGTGTATGCACTTTACATTTCAATGTAATCAATTTATTCTGGAACTTAAAATAGGAGACATTTTCCATCAGGAAGGTAACATTCCTGAGTAAAATTTTTAGTTTATCTTTGGTTTTTATATTACTAATCAAAAAATTATTTCATTTTCAAAGAACAAAGTTTGATGCTATAAGCCTTGAAACAAGAAAACCGTTTTTCAATTTTTATTTCAAGTTACTTAAAGTTTTATTCTCAAGACACTTAAAAGAAAAATGAACACCTTGGAAAAATATACTGTCTCTGTCTTAATCTCTTTAAGTTAACTTTTCTCTGAATAAGTAATTAAACATTCGAACTGAATAAGAAAGTTAGTATAATTAGGTTTTCTGGATTACAATAACAAAAAACAAAAGACGGTAAAACTCTGTGAGTGAAGGAAGCATGGATGGTTATTTTTTCGGAAGAGATCCTACAAAACATCAATTGAAGCAAAAGGAAATCAATTGGCTCAAGGACGGATTTTAGGTTTTAGTAAAACGAGATGCTCAATAAAGATAAAGCTTATGAACAATATAAAAAAAATGTTTGTGGCTTTAAAAAATAATCTAGAAAACTTCGTTGTTTTGTTGATTTAAATGGTAAACTTAAAAGAAATATCATTAACAATTGTCATTTGGTAATGAATAATCTCATGCCTGTTCTATTTTAAATTAGTTGTGCTTTGACAGAAATTATATTACAAAAAATAATAATTACAAATAATATAATATTTTAACATGAGATTTTTCTCTCATTTTTTAAATCCAAAATATAAACATATTTTTTTTAAAATTCTATATAATATTATAATACTGATATAATATCTATAAATCCCGAAATATCAATAATATTGTCCTTCCCTCCCATCCCCCCCCCAAATGATTTAAAATTACATTTACATACATCATTTCTATATGAATATTTATATACTAACAGTTTCAGTCTGCATGTGGCATAATTCATATGCAAGGAATACCATAAATTCCAAATTAAATTAGATGTGCTGTATTACCTTTCAAATTAAAAAAATAAGCTTGCAGGATTCAGAATAAAAATCTTTGAAAAATCATATTAAAAGGTAGTTTGTACTTGTAAATAGCTCTCATACATATAAATAACTTTACTCTGTTACTGAGTATATATTCCCTTGCCTCCTTGAAAAATAAAATAGAATTATTCACAAATTATCAATTTCACAGATATTCAAATTCAAAAATCATAAAACTTTTCACTCGAAAAATGTTACATTTATATAACTATCAAAAAATATTCATTCATATTTAATAAATAATTATCAGTTCATATTAGCATCACTGAGAATAAACTTCATTTCTCTTAATCATCAATTATAGCATACAGATTTATTTCAGGGGAAATATCTAATTTCATTACCATTCTTACTGTTTGAGATTTAATTATTAATTAAGGAAATGTCTGATTACACTACTGATTTAATGAAGTTTACTAATTGAATTCATTACCGAGAATTAAGTGAAAATGTCTGATATATGCGTATCAAATAAAATTATTTTAACTAAGGAAGATAATATAATTTCTAAACTGATTAATAAATCTAGTATAAAATGAATATTTTGCTGTTATAAATAATTAGGCGTTTATTACAGATTTTTGAGTCATCGGAGCAGTAAGAACAAAGTTAAAATAAAAAGCCGATTTCATGCTGCGTATTTTTTAATGTGATTTTTCTATGAATTTTTTTTTTAAATGGGTTGAGAAAAAAGATAAATGATTTTTTCTCTCCGTCGATTTTAAATAATCAGAAATGAATAATGGTTTAAGTAATAATCCTGCGTTTTGGAAATCTTGACTAAAAGGAGAAGGATCCTTATATTGATATTAGTGAGTAAAGATTGGTTAATCCCCGAAGTAGTTTGCTTTTTAAAATATCATTAGGGCTAAATAATTAATTCTTAATGCCACATGTATTGGAGTTTAGCAAATATTTGTTATAAAATTGCAATTAAAACATCTCAAACACATTACAACACAGATTCATTGTTTCTTAAGACTTACATTATCATAAATATTTCAATACCAAAAGTCAACGATCGATTCAAATTCGAAAATTGTTAAATTTTTGCAATTTATTCCAACAAACTTTTAAAACTACAGAATATAATAATTATCAAGAAATTTTTCGTACATATGCTGCTTGTATGTTAAAATTTCGCACTCTTTCTTATATCTCTATTTCATGTTGTTATATATCTTTTTATATTAATAGGAAACAATCTATCAATATTCTTCAAAATGCTCTACTGGAAATTGAAAGAAAAATTTTACTTTTCATTCAATTCGAAAAATGAAAGTAAAATAAAATGGTAACTTTATTTTTCGGGTTTCTTGATCCCTTAAAATGTATATAAATATGGATGTAAATTAAAGAATATATTATATGTACATAAATCTTCTGATTCAGTACTTCCATAATAAGTATGCAAATGTAAATAGAAATATTTACCTTGATTTAATTCCTAAAATATTTTTATGAGAAAAAATTCTTTGTTTTTACAGTGAAAAGAAATATGTATGAATAAGTAAGCGCACACATGCATTTTTTATAAACTAGAAAAAAAGTCTTAAGCTTATTCTGCTGTTTTTCCTAAAGGTAGGCAGTATAAAATATTCAGTATATTCAATAAAATCAATAAAATTCTAAATGGACAACTTTTAAAGTTTCTGACTAATATTGTTTTACTTGCTTATTAATAATACAATTTCCTTTATTAATTTAAAAATTACATATTAAATACAGTTATTTCGCATATTTAGAAGCGAAATTATTTTCCTTCAATTTAAAAAAGTTCTACAGATCAAACATCGACCAAATTTTCTGTTTCTGTTAAAAATAATAAATTATCATAATCAAAAATGAGTACCAATTACTATGTTCCTTAAACAGATGTATATTTTCTGAGCAGATATGCAGTTCCAAAAATTTCACAAATTTATTTAAAGAGTTTTAACAAAGCTTTTCAGAAATAGGAAACAATAGAATAATTCTTATATATATTCCTGTAATAAGTAAAATATGTTTTCTATAGTATATTATAACTTGTGTTACATCCAGAAAACCAATAAAGTATTTCACCATTTACTTTAAATATACTAAACATTTTATTGACACAAGTGTAGTTATGAATGCATTTAAAAAATTAAAACTGGAGCCAATGAAGATTGTTCCTTCAAGGAATAAAAGATAAACAACTTTCTGAAATATTTTAAATTTTAAGGCTTTTTTGAACTTACAATATGCTTAAAAGCACGTGAGTTTTGTAAATAATTGACTTCAATCATTACAGTAATATTCCAAGAAATAAAGCACGTATTTCAATTATAACTTTTGATAATAATTCTGGTGAGAAATTTTTATTTTTGAATAAAATATTTGAATAGTTTTTATATAACTTTTGCTGCTATATATTTATTGTTTTAACGCATCGTTAAAACAATAAATTAATAACATAATTATATAACAGCTACAAATAAAGCTCGAATAAAAAGCATCGCCTATAGTTTGATGTATTAACAAGTATTTTAATTCATAACTTCTGAAGGTATATTCTGTAGGACTTGATTTTTAATTTTTATATAACTCTTTATTATCTCCATCCACTTTTATAAATATTTATTCATTTACCCTCAAGGAACAAATTTTCCCACAAATTAAAAAGCAGAAATATTTGTTAACTTTTAATAATTTTGTACTTAAATATCTTAAGTTTTCAAAAATAAAATTGTTACTTCAGTAACTTAGAATAAAATAATAAAAAAATTTAAAAAATTCTCACTCACCAAGGTGTAGATGCCACATGCGTAACTTCCACTCTTTTTTCTTTTCCAACAGCAACAAGTATTCATAACAACCGGCATCTTGAAGCGTACTTCTTTGTGCTGTGCTCTCTTCTCTAGACTTCCAACAACTCGGAGTCTTCTGCTTCTGACAGTCCTTTTCATCCAGAGACTCTCGATTCCTATTGGCTGCCCCCACCTCCCATTTATCCCCAAGCGCCTACACTTATTTCAAACGCCTATCTTGTGCTAAAACTGCTAGACGAGTTTTAATAGAATTAACATTAAACCTGAATAGAATGTAAGAGAGAAAGATTAGAATCAAATTTTCTTTTGTATAAATTAAGAAATTTCCCTGCTTTTCAGCTTAATGGAAAGAGGTACTTCGCATTATCGATACATTATTAATTTTGATAGATAGCATTATTTATTAAGGAACTAAGCAAACAGCGCGAGTTTTTCATTACAAATTAATACACGACAAATTATCGGGAATTTTTTTTTTCGTTTATTTTTTATGACCTAAATCAACAATGGAAATATTATAGTAATTTTCAATTCGCTTCAGGGATATGGGAATTTTCATTAATTTTCTTGTTTTTACAAATAGATGTCACGTGCTACCACTCAATTTTGTTTCTGAATTATCTTCTAACAAATAAAAAGTACTTTAGAAAAAATGATATATTACTGTGGCTTGATTAGCAGATAATTTCAAAACTGCATTAAAGAGCTTATTTTTATGCGGTCCATATCATTATTATTATACAATAACACCTACTTTGTCTTCAAGTAAATGTGTTTCGGTGGGTATACACCTGCCTATTTTTATTGTAAGATATTTATTTTTAAAAAAATAATAAAATTAACACGTTTTAAAAGCAAAATGATTGAAATATCATTTTGATTTCTTAAAGACTTTTTTTTATTTATTACTTTTTTGAGCAGGTATGACTATAATTGTTTGCATGTTTTGTGAAATTAAAATACAAAAGTTTCTTAATGTCCCCCTTTAGATTCTTTAATCCTATTTTCTCATAGTTTTTTTTTCTATAGAAATTTCTTTCAAAGAATATTTTCTACACTTAGGAATACGACACATAATTGTTCTATATTAAAGTATAATTTTCTTCAGTTGACCATGATTTGAAGTGATAAATTCGTTGCCAGTAATTAATTATATAGTTTTCGGAGAGATATCACTCACAAATTAAATAAGTAATTAATCAATATTAACTGACAAATATCAACATACAAGTTTCTTAAATTCTTTATAAAACCATTAAATTCCTGAAATCTGGCATTTAGTGGAAAGTTAAGGTAAGATTTTAAACCTAAATTTTTAGAGTCTGATATTTTTAGGTCTCACATTCTAGAGTCTCTATTTAACTAGTCTAATTTCCATTCACATAATAACATCCTTTAAATTTTGTTTCTTAATTAAAAGTGAAAAAAAATATTTTAAATTTAATGCAAACACTCAAAAGAGTCAATTTAGATAGCTTAATGCACTATTATAACATTTTAGAAAAATATGTATGTATTAGAAATACAAAAAAAATTAAAAATCTGTTAAGAGGGAATTCATATTGCTCTAAATATATGCATTTACTTTTTGTAACTTAAGTATTAAATTTTTATTGTAGGTTTGGCTTCTTCCCGTATTAAATAAAAAAGTTCGTAACCGAATTGTTGGAATATAAAATATACAAAAACTTTCGAATTCTCTTCGACAAAAGGATTTTAGAATAAATAAAACTTTTAAAATATAGATAGATTTTCATGCATATAAAACTAGGGGACATAATGCCCTTTATAGATTACAAAATACTTTTTTCCTTTTCATTTCTTCAGCAAACAAGATTTCTTACTTTTAAATCAATGTTTAATATATCAAAATAAGTATATGCAATTTTCTATGATTTCTTCAAGACAGCGAATAAATTATATAACGAGAGAACTCTTTTTCATAGTATAAAATGCAAAGATTTTCTTAAATTTATTATTATACTCAAGAAAAGGCAAGCTTCAAAGTAATTTGCATTTAAAAGCTAAATAACTTCAATATTACCCTCACTAGGCCTTTTTTGCTGAGGCAGCAGAATTTATTAAAATCGTTGTGTTTTTTTTTTCCAACTTAAAATTTCTTATTAAACTTTTTTTTTTCTTTTTTAGTAAAATCAAAATAAAAACCCATTCAGGACAACATATAATAATTAATCTGAAAGCACTCAATTGGAATTTTTCGGGTGTTTATTATTTCTTTTGTCCAAATCCTGGTCAAATAAATCCAGAGTATTACTTAAAAGTGCCTTCTCAAGCAACTCAGATACTTTCACGAGTTTTTAAGTACTATTCTATCTGCCTATTCTTGCTTTTTTTCATCATACAAACGTTGATATTATGATCTTTTTTGAAAAAATATAAAGAAAGCTGAATAAAAGTTTTTCTGATAACGTAAATTTCAAACTTTAGTTTAGTCTTCTTCTCTTTAGTTTATTTCAATAATAAGGAAAGAGATAAACAAAAGAAACTCATCAATACAGTAATTACACACGCCTTAAATCTTTTTGAAATCTGATGGTCATCAATCTAAATAATGATACAACATAAAATTTTCTAAACATACATTCCTTTGCTTCTAAAATCGTCTTTTATTTTATTCTAAAGGAATCTTTTTCATGCAAAACATAATGAGAAATAATAAGAGAAGTTTTTTATGGAATAGGAGGTCTGATGAATCACTCTAATAACGATATTTAAATTACTATTTCTTCAGTACCAGCATTGCTTTACCAGTGATTAGGTGACTATGACTTCCTTTCATAACGTGATTTAATATACTACATATACAGAAGTATCATATTGACATGATAATTGTTAATATCCAGGAAGCAGTAGCATAAATTTATAAATGGGCATTATTAGGGCTTTCATTTGTACTCAAGTGATTTATGTGAAAAGTTTTCTGGAGTGATTATCGCAGCAGGACAAGAATTAACAGACTTTGAACGCGGAATGCTTGTGGGAATTAAGGACATGGAGCATTCTATTTCGAAAATCGTTATAGAATAAAATATTTTTGGATCCCCATTGTCAAAAGAATATATAATTTCAAACATTACCTCCTACTATGGACAACGTAGTGGGCAACCGCGTCTACTTAAGGACAGAGACCAGGTAGTATATGCGTAGAGCAGTCACAGTTACCAGCAACTCTGATAATTAACAGAAGCAATCAATGTGGCACGTACAACAGACTTATCCGTGAGAACAGATCAGCGAATCGATATGACACTTGAAGATCGAATCCAGTGCCTTTTTTAACAACATGCCACCAACTGCAACACCTCGGTTGGTCTCAAGAACATTTCGGTCAAACTCTAGCTTAACAGTCCTTGGTTAGATGAGTCTCAATTCTAGTTGGAAGAGCTGATGGTAGGATTCGAGTGTGACGTTGATCCCTCAAAGATATGGATCCAAGTTGTCAACAAGGTACTGAGCAAACTGGCTTTGGCTTCACAATAGTATGAACTGTTCTTACATAACCAGGAATCTTTCTTCTGGTCAAACTAAATCAACAACTTTCTCGAAATGACTATGTTCATGAACTTCATGTACTAAATAACCATTCCAGGATGACTCTGTGCCTGGTCACTGGGCCAAAACCATCAACGAATTATTTCGCCATCTGAAACCTCAGATATGAACCTCATCTAGCATGTATGGGACACTATGTAAAGGTCATTCCATGTACAAAATTCTTCAAAGGTAACAATTTTGCAATTATAGATGGTTGTAAAGGCAGAATGGTGAAATATTTCTTCAACGAACTTCTTAGTATTTGTTCACTCGATACCACTTTAATTTTCTGCTGGGCAAAAGGAGGCCCTACACAATATTAGGAGATACTTTCGGTACTTTTTTAGTGTAAATCTTTTTGCTTAGATGATTGGTTGTTCATTAGTAACTTCACTTTTAAAAGGAGACTTTTTCTCCTCCTTCTGTCATAATTATTAGTTTTTTTCACACACACACAAATTTACTTTCTTCTTTTTTTTAATAGTTATTTTTTATTCCATGAAAATAATGAATTTTTACGCGACTGTAAATACGGCATTGAATCTATGTTGTAGGAAATAATAAATGTACTTCAATATCAATTGTTGTAGAATATATATAAACAACAAATGTTAAGTAGCACCAATAAAAAAATCTGCTTATTTTCTAATAAATTAATAGAATCGATAATTATAACACCTATTCAGTGGAAGGTTATAAATGAATTAATTCGTCAAACAGCTCTTTTTGCTTGTTTTAACCTACATAGCTATGAATTTAAAATAATGGATCGTAAAGTATTAACAAATTTAGTATAACAATATACAGCATTTGAAATATAGAATCTAAGTAAAATAATCCCTAATGATACTGACTTAATATTAATAATATATTCAAGGAAAATTCATTTTGTACTGAGCTCCGTCGTTATTACTTTCTTTGGAGATTGATGCTAAATCAGCTAAGGATTGATAATCAACTTGCATTATAACTGTACTTAAAACCCAAGACAGGAGCGCTGATATCTTCTAGCGACTGAACGAGTCGAAAATCTGCAACGGGTAAGCCGTTGGATTCTATTTTCTCCTCAACGACATGGGAAGAAATGAGAAAAAGAAACTGTCTTGAAGCTGGCAGATTGGATCTTTCTGCACTTTTATTTGTCACCTTTGATTTGTAGGATCATCACCCTCGCTCCTAACAAATTACTTTCACACATAGGTTTTATTTTATTATTATTTTTAGAACAAGTGAAACAAATCCGAATTTTGAAACTTCGTAGGAGCATTAAAAAGACCGAAGACGTTTCACTTAACAAAGCATAGAATTTTTCAATTATTGCTTGGAAATATGGAGAATATTTGAATAACTGAAAATATTTGCCTCACATCGGTAATTTAAGAGAGGAACATCGACCAGAAAGAGGCTCCTAGAAAATTGTTTCCCGGCAGGGAGGAGTGATACTTTTTCAGGAAAATTGCTTTTTGTAATTTACGAGAGGCATTTTTCGGTATTATTTTTTTAACTCTTTTCCTATATTTTTTTTTCTCAAAAAATTTTTGATATCTTAGATTTTTTAAAATGTAGCATTCTTATAATGAAAAAGTAAGTTTTTTAAAACTTAGTTATTAAAAATATGCAGAGATGTGATTGTTCTTCTTTTTTCATGGACTAATAACAAGTATTTTAATCTTTTAAGGCTAGATTCTTAAAATTTTACAATATCAGCTTGATTTTAAGCCTAATTCACCCCTTTGTCTCAATCTTAGATTTTATGCATTCCTGAATTCATTGCTAAGACCTTAATAATAAAATATCCTGTGTCATTAAAGGAATATTTAGGAAACATTTTTATGCTATGGGAATTCTAGATAAATTTTATTTTTGAGTTAAAAGCATTTTAATGCAGTGAAAATATTTATCAATTTCAAATTCGTCAAAACTTATCTTCGTAAATGATAAATTTTTAGATGAATCATAAAAAAAACATAATGAATAAAATCTCTTCGATAAATTCAATTTTTTTTTCAGAACCACGAAAACTACGAGTAGATAGCTTACTAAGTATTGAAAAAAGTAAATTATTTGAAATTACAATCAAAATTAAGTAAATATATAACGAATGTGATAATTAACACTTTTCAAAATGTCTTAATGCCGCCCATCCGGTATAGTGGTTAGCGACGCTGACTGCGGTGCCGTAGGGACTGGGTTCGAATCCCGGAGAAGGCATGGATTTTTGTGTTGTAATCTTTCCTTTGTGTTGTAAGCCCCCGTGTTATATATTGTGTGGTGCTTGGGGTTTCTAAATGTTCTCAATAAAAAAAATGTCTTAATGGGAAAGCATTTTTTGAAAACAACGGTATTTCTTTGATTTTTATATTTCATTTGTACTGAACAAATACATAATTACATGCAAATTTCGAAAAACACTTACTATATCACGATAAGGTTCTCTGCATTTATAATAAGCTTCAAATTCACTGGTATCTGTCTTTGTTTCTAGTGTCCATCCCAATTACTGTTAAAATTTTAAATGAATCATGCAACTCCAATTCAAAATATTAGATTAATGAAAAATAAATCACGAAGTTATTTGAAAATTTCATCTTTTCTGTAGTGGAATTTATGGGAATTTTAAAGAGTAATTATTACATACATATACACAGTCGGACCCCGACTTAACGAATTCATAGGCATCGAACATTTTATTCGTTAATTCGGGGTTATTCATAATATCCGGGGTCCTAAAAATTACCATTGTTTTGCACTTACCTTTTGGAAATTCTAAAAGAAGAAATTTCACAAAAATAGAAATAACACACCTTTTATTCAGCAGCTATAAATACTATTAGTGAATTATTATACACCAGTTGAATTGTTACTCTGTTCCCGTTAGGCGGGTAGCTAATAATTAATTTCTTACGTGAAAGTCCTGACGGCTAAGTAAAAGCCTTTACAAATTAAAAAGGTGTTTAGATGAAATTTAAGGAAATTATTGTATAAATATTTATATATAGGCTAAGGCTGTGAGAGTTTGCTATTGTACTATTGAAGCTATCTTATTTTTGACCTATACTGTCTGGCTATACTTCCATTTCTGCTTTTCTTCTTTAGATTTATATCAGCTTAGTATATATATTTCCTTTGATTTAATATATTTTATATGAATATATCATTAAATATTAAAATAATATGTTGAAAAGATTTTGCAGAAAATTCTTTTCGAAAATTAAAAAAAAAATCGTTATTCACACAGCGGTTTAAATAAATATGTGAACGTATAAAAAATAATTTATGCCCATCTATACTTTTGAACTACATTTTTTAACTTTAGGTATATTCTCCGTATAAAGCGCACCTTTTTTTCCCCAAGAAAAAACCTGAAGTGTACTTGAGCCATTCTCTTATTTTTTTTTAAGTCTAGATATAACGGGTGAGTGGATAATAAAAGCATGGAATGAAATTGAACCTGAGATAATTAAAATGACATTTGAAAAAAACTGTGGTATATATAACAATCTAGCTGGGACGGAAAAAAGATTTTGGATCAAAGTAAGATAAAATGACCCGATCAACTTAGAAGATGTAACGGAAGATGGATAGGACGAACTTTTCATGTTACTCAATAATGAAAGCTCATATGATATGTCATTTCTTTTAAGTTAACAGCATTTAGATAAATGTAGAAATCTACCTTTCTATATTCAGCTTTACTTTATTTTTAGAGCTTTAATCCTTATACACGGCGTATAACGGGCGCCCGTAAATTTATTTCTTATTTTTTGAGATAAAAATACACGTTATGCGCTGGAATATATGGTAATTTGTTTAACTAAAAAACATTGTGAATAGTTAGTATTTCATGCATCTTCCTTGACCTACACAGCGTCACTCATATACGATATGGTCAATTGTACACATTCATTTTTCTGTAGTCTTCTTCGATGATAATTGCTTAAGCAGATTTCACACTTTTGGCGAATTAATTATTGTCCTTTGAAGCTGAATCCTGAAGGTTTTTCTTCATTAAATCCCCAATGTCCCCCTTAAGATGTAAATCGAATTGTTGGCCAAGTAAATAGATTTAATTCATTATTCTTAAGCCATATAGTGATAATATGTAATGTGTGACTAGGTACAGAGTTTTGTAGGAAGATAAAATAATCCTCAAACACATCTTCCAATGAGGGAATCATAAAATAATCAAGCACCCCTGAAGTATACTTCAGAATTTACTACACTTGTAAAAGTACTCAGCTTTCTTAGGACTTCGCACTGTTATCATTCCTCTTTAAATCATCAGAGAGATATTTAACCTCACTGAGAGAGAGCTTTCAAACTATCTATAGTTACAGCTTCTTGATTGCAAATGCAAACACGCATACTTTGATGGCAGTAAAAACACAAAGCATCGATTCATGTGTGAAAAGTACGTTATTCCAATATTGTATACTCCTTGCCCATTTTTACTTGATAGCAAGTAACGGATTTGTCTCGCATGATTAAAAATTTTTAGTTGTTTTAATGTGGTTGATGTTACGGCGTCTTTCTATTTGCTTTCGCCACTTTCTACTGATGGCCTTGAAGCGGTTTTTCCTTATGATGCGTATCCACAATCTGTTTTCTCTTAGTATGGTTACTTGTTTGCACGATTAACATGATTTTTTTTAATTTTGATTTTTAGTATAATCTTCAAATTTTTCTCTCAGTTCCTTAAGATAAAAAAAATTTCCCAATCGTCTGTTGATTAGGTTTTTATAAATCACAATATATCTTTAATTTTTGTTATATATTTGCTATGCACGCACGGCTTATTTTTAACTCCGAACTAACTAAAGATGACTTTCGAAAACTTTTTAACGCTCAAACAAGTCTTTATAAACGCATTAGCTTTGTAGAAGCTCAATTTAAATAAATTTTATCGTCAACGCTGAACAATCCCAAATTTTTCAAAGTAACATTTTCAACTTCAAGGAATATTTAAAACTTTCAAATAGTTTCAATAATTTTTATGAAACTACATTATTTTTAGACTTATGTGGACAATATGTCATACGTCCTCTTATTTGGAACGGCTTATAATTTATCTTTCATCCCTGCTGTTTATTTCTATTGATATTCAATTTATGACACCATGCATTGCCTTTTCTGTTTATTCTAATATTTTTAGTTATATTTGTACAATTTTCAAGAGAATATTTCATATTCTTCTATTTATGTGATGTAAAAAAAGAGGGAGAAAGGTATTATATCCTTTTCAGTGTAGAGAGAGAGAGTTCCCCTTATGAGTTACTCTACTGAAATTTCGAAACGTTTTGCTTAATTTACCTTTACACCACAATTTCATCAATCTATCCTTAATTTAAAACTATTTAATTTATCTTTTCTAAAATGAAATGAAATTCACAAGAGTCAATTTGAGGATCACATTAAGCATACTTGAGACTCCCGAATTTCATACGGGAAGCTATGACTGAATTGCCATCACTATAAGTCATTCGACGAACATTTTTAAATGTTACAGGAGAAAGCACGTAGATGAAGTGTAAAATAACCATAAAATCCAATTTTCATAATCACTCAAGTTTGGAAATTCGGCCTAACAGCTGAAAATTCATGTTAATTTCTAATCCCAATTGGACAAGACTGTTTGGATAAACATTGCATTTGAATTACTCAGCAATTACAGTTTAAGTTCACAAATATATTTTCTGCCCAAAGAGATGCACAAATAAAAGAGTAGATGCAGTTCTGAATTATGAAGGAAAATCAAATTCTGGAAATTTGAAATTTAATTTATTATTTTGCCTAGTAACTCAGATTTGAATAAAAAACATCATACCATCCGAACAAATAATATCCGTTTTCTTTTTCACGTTATTTAATTGTGCTTAATATACATGACATACATTCGCTGTATGTGAAATATATAATTTGTTTTTCAGTTAAATTGAATATATATATTATAAGTAACACATACTAATTAAGTCCTCATTGCGCAAAGAAATGTCAACAAGTTGCGTGTGTGTGTATTAAAGTTAGAGTTACCATTTTTTTTCCTCTAATCTGCACTCTATTGTGATATTCCTAATGTTTTTAAATAACATTATTTTCAACCTCATTGAAAAGTTTACTATATATTTTGAAGAGAAAATAAATTTTTAAGGTACGTGCTTCCTTTCGGACGTCATCCATTGAAAAAAATAGAAAACGAGATATCTCTTTTTCTCTTTTCTTTCTCTGTAAGAATGTCAGCAGGTATAGAACTGTGAGAAAATAAATGCGTAGACAACATGGCAGTTACTCGAATTTTGAAGGTTATCGATTGAAATTGCGAAATCTTTATGTCTAGGTTTTATGTTAGTCATGAATTATGTCTATGTTTCGTGCGAAACCTACATATATGTTTCCCAGCATTGGAACTCAAATCAAATTCGACATACATTTTACTTTTCATGCCCCTCTTTTTCACTCACGTCTTAAATTCTTCTTCCATACCACAAAAACAGTATATTTAATTAAACTTTCCATACCAATGTTCAATGTTATTTACAAAAGACAAATTTCTATGAAGTAATTCTTAGGCAGCTTACTAAAATAAAAAATAAAAAATAACTCGTAAACAGAGTGCTGTTAAACGAAAAATACTTTCAACCATTATTATATTTTTTTTTTACTCAAAAATGCTAGATACTTTTTATTTCAATGCAGTCTTTGAACTTCATAATAAGAATTTTCATTTCATTTCATTTCTTAACAATTTAAGAGCAAGAGAATAAAAGCATTTGTGTGTTTATATATAAGTAACATCACTCTAAAGTATAAGTAACGTCACTCTAATTATGTACATTGGACTCTACGCGAGAGTATCAAAATAAGCACTATCAAAGTTTACAGTTATATGAAAAGAATAGACATTTATAAATAGATACTTCTCCCCCTTAAATCCCACACCATACCAATAGGTAGTTGAGCATCGCTATATTTAGTATGGGCAATCTGTTACTCCATGCTGCAGTCTTAAATCCATGCCTACCTGGCCATCAGCCTATGGCTCTACCAGTTGGTTACTATGTCTCCGAAAACATAATCACTCATACAGTTGAAAACATCAGAAATTCTTAAGTTCCACGTGAGAGGCAGAATTCAAAGTGCATTTTCAAACACGCTATAGTTTTTTAATTTCTTTCCATTACTCTGATAAAAACGGAATATCGTTTTCTGAGTAAATATAATTTTTGATGATGGACAAATTACTTGCACATATGGAAAATGAAAGGTCATTTAGAAGAGTAGATAATATATTCGTGTTTAGGCAATATGGTATAAACTATTTATTTAATCAGCAAAATATTTTTTTCTTTCATTTTTATTTTCGTCTGTATAAGCTTTAACTAAAATTTATGTCGACTAAATATATGTTTGAATACAAAAAATAACTGAGATTAAAAAAATTTATTAATTAAAGTATAGGAAAAACACCGAAAAAAAGGAGGAAATGATGATGTCAAGGGGTCTTTATATGATTTGAATTATTTACAAATCATATCCATGTCATAATAATTAACTATGGATGGATGAAAAATTTTAATTTTTATGCTTTAAAATTTTCAGTCTCACTTATAATTTTGTTAGTATGAAATTCTGTATTTCAATTTATATTCTAGAAAAGCAATTATATTCTAGATAAATAACTGAATTTCTTGTTGCATAATATTTTACTCAGTAATAAAGATTAATTTTTTTTATTGAATGAACTAAATTCAGAAATATATTTCGAATAATTTCTGCTGAATAAAAGAAAAAAAAACTTGCTATAAAAAATAACTCACTTCCACACAAATGTAGGAAATTATTTATTTCTTAAAACTACTTTATTTGCTTTTCAAAGTAGCAAAAAATTAATTTTCCAAATTAAATAAAAATTCTCTTTTTATTGCCTTAAAAACGTAAATATGATACATTATCTGCCTAAATTTACTTCATAAAATTTTCTAGATTTATTGAAAAATTATCTAAATGTATTTGCATACCGTTTCTTTTAAAGTTCATCACTTTTTTGCAAATTGAAGAGTATGCTTAATGTTGAAACTATATCGTATTCTGTCTATATAATACAGGACTTACAAAAAGTACTCTTTAAAAAACTATAAATTTTCATCTTCGTAATTCAGTTTTAGTTGAACAAAGTTTCAAAGCAAATATATTTTATACAATAAAAGAAAATCCAACATAATATACTCTACAAAACAGGGAATCAATATTTTTTATAAAGAAATTATTATTTTTGAAGAAATTTTTCGTTCAAATCTATTTTGGAAAAAAGAAAGATAACACTTTACAGTTAAATTTTCACAGTCATATGTATATAAATTCTTTTTATGCTACTAAAAAAATTATTTACTTGCAAAATTGAACCTCTTTTATGGAAAAATATCGTGACACGTTTCATTCTATCACTGTTGATTGAATTGCCATTTTATTCATTTTTACAATTTCTTACTCTAATGTCACATTCTGCACTCGAATGTTATGTACTTCTATCGTTCTAAACTTATATTACTTGCTCAGAAAACGAAAAATCGATCTTGTTATCCATTTCGTGCACTTTATTTTCGAGAATTCAAATCTTGTTATTTTAACTTATCAAGCGCGAAAGAGGATTTCCTGGAAAAGGGGAAAAAATTAATTGATGAGTGCGGGTATAAACAAATATTTCCGTTGTCATGCGGGTTGTTTACCTAGTACTTGCTTGAATCTCTTTTGAATTATAGTAGAATTGTGTTTACATTGACTCCAGTAAGAAATGATTCAAAGATTCAGTTCTGTATTCATTAAGATCTATTTAAGTTATAATGATCTTATTCAATGAGCTAATTTTTATATTAATAATCACTTATAGCTAGAGCAATTGAAAATGATTTCCATTTAAGCTACCGAAGCACAACAAATATATATAAACGCTGGTGGGGGGGGGAGTCTAATCATGTAAAAGTATTGATAAAGGTAAGGAATTTATATGAATTCTAGCCCAGCCGTTAAGCGTGCACAACTTTGAATCACAGACAGTAGAAGTATCACAAGTTACTGATCGCAACATTCAATGAGTAATTTCTAGTGACAGGTACTTTTTAAATCCTTACAATGCAGTAATTCCTTCATACAGGGTCCCTCCCCCAGACTTTCCGATCGAGTTCCGTTTCAAATTATAAATTATAAGTCGAATTAATATTTTTTTAACATCATTTTCCTAATGAAGGGATTTTAATGAATTTAATCTATGTACTAATGAATGTACTAATCTATGTACTAATTTAATCTAATCCTAATGAATTTAATCTATGTACAACTAGTTGTTGTATATCAAGGGGAAAATCCAAATACGTGTTCTATTGTACTTATTGGGGCCGTTTGGGTAGCCTAGTGGTTAGAACCTCGGATTCCAGACCGGAGGGCCTGGGTCCGATGCCACCGAGTGCACACGGAGTACGTGCTCGTTAAATCAGTGGGTCCGAAAGTCTTGTGAGCGGTCGCAGCAGAAACCACTAGTGCAGGGGGCTGGAGAATATTTCCATGCCTAAATTGGGGAGGTGGAGATAGGTGGTGACGCCATCTATCGTTAAGAAGTTTAACCTGTCTCACAGGCTCTGGCAACTTTCATTCCTTCCCTTCGGAAAGGACACGACAACAACATTGTACTTATTATTGTTTTATCGAAGTAGAGTTACCTTCTTGAGGCGCGTGATTCCACGAAAGAGGTATTTAATTGTTTCTAGAATAAAATGAAAAAAATGGAATATAGGAGTGAAGCTGAAATTAAAATTTCAAAACATGAGGTACGCCCTTATATATATATATATATATATATAGCTGTAACTAAAAACAAAGAAATACATAAAAAATTTCATTTTATACTTTATTGTCACTAAGATTAGTTATATATTTAATATTTTAGATTTTATCCTATTTTTGCTCTGGATTATACAAACAGTTTTTAAAAAACAGGCTTGACTTTGATAAGAAGAATTTCAAGCGAATCAGAGACACACTTTCAAGCAATATAATCACTATTTTGAATTAATAATACAAAAAAATATCTTGTGACAAGTTCTACTAGTGGTACTTTTACTAATCCTCTTGATGAAACTATTCTTTGTGATTTTAGTTTAAAAACCGCTTTTCCTCTAGAGATGACTTAATTTTATGCAAATATAGCTGCTATTTAAACACTGACATTGGGAGGAGGGAGGTTAATCATGAAATCTCAGAATAATAGAAAGTGAATTGTGACTGTCGTGCGGCTTGAAATTAATATTCGTATTAGAATCCACGGAGAGTTGTGGAAGAAAATAGCAGTGGAACTGCACTAAGGAACTATTGTTTTTCGAAAACGACAGGTACAAGGTACTCTGATTTCAGTGAAGTCTTTTTGAATAATCTCATGCTAGATTAAGAATTAGGATTTCAAATTGCTCCCAGGGTTAAGTGATTAAGTTGTACATCATTCATAAAGTGTTCGATATAAAATAAAAGTTTCTATTTTTAAGATCATGTGTGCTTCTTCCTCAGCCCTCTTACACCGGTGACTTTTGGGTTGCGAGAACCTTACATCTTAAAACAAAATAATTGTTTCACATTAAAACAATTCGAAATTATCAGAAATGCATTTTATATTTATTATTTGGAAATTCATAGTACATGCAAACAATTTGTAAATTTAAAATTATAACTACACAAGCCGCGTTTATTTTTTAAAAAATTATAAGGTTTTCACTTATTTAAATTATTTGGAAACTTATATTAATATCATTAACAATATTAGAACTATATGTTAACTATATATTTGTCATACTTATTTTAGTGATACATATTTAAAAAAATAGTTAAATACTTCTACAGTTTCTGTGCTAAGTATTCAATATTTCATTTGAAATTTTGTGCTTACAGCGTTAATTGAGATGTTTTGACAACTCACCTTTTCTCTCTCGCTACTTCGTCTTTTATGCCTTAAGAGAAATATTCCTGAATAAACATTATACTTTACTTTCATTTTACGATAAATCTCGGGTAAAACTCCCAAAGAATTTTCCAAGTTTCCTATTCTAGATGTCAATTTAAGTTTCAAATATCTATGACAACTCCTGTCAGAAATAATTTACACCTTCCATATTATTTTGTCCTTTAGCTTAATCTTCATAACTGAAAGAGAATATTCAGGCATACTGTAAACGCAGATGGATGACAAAATATATTTCCTTATTCACAAAAAAAAAATTAAAACAACGTACCAAAGCAAATTTTCCTAAATAGGTATTTCTCAACACGCAAATAGGAATATTTTGAATTTCACTTGTACATATTTGAAATTTACTCTCTTTCTCTCTCTCTCTCTCTGTGTGTGTGTGTGTGTGTGTGTGTGTGTGTGTGTGTGTGTGTGTGTGTGTGTGTGTGTGTGTGTGTGTGTGTGTGTGTGTGTGTGTGTGTGTGTGTGTGTGTGTGTGTGTGTGTGTGTGTGTGTGTGTGTGTGTGTGTGTGTGTGTGTGTGTGTGTGTGTGTGTGTGTGTGTGTGTGTGTGTGTGTGTGTGTGTGTGTGTGTGTGTGTGTGTGTGTGTGTGTGTGTGTGTGTGTGTGTGTGTGAAAAGAGGAAAGTCTGAGGGAGCGAGATCTGAACTGTAGGGAGTGTATTGTGTATTCCACGATCACAAAACCCAACCTGTTGATTGCTGTGGTAATCATTCGTAATATCCATTGTGCACACAATTTATTGAAATTTAGTTCGTAGTGGGTAATTTCATAGGCAGACACGTGACTGACACTTGCTGATAAGCATTTCGAAATTTTTTGAACAATAAAACTTCTTCTTCAATGGCAAGAAAAAAAAAAGAAACTGCATGAAAAACGCTTTGGGGGAAGTGAACTTCAGTAACTCATTTAAGTGTATTATTAAGTCTTTCGTTACATAAATCTTGCACAATTAATATTTATAACTATTCATAATTATTTGACGTAATGCATAATGAGAAATCAGAGGAGAAATTATTGAATCGTCTTCATAATTTAATTGGCAATCGATCAACCATACTCCCACATTTCTTATTCTCACTTTATTTATATATTATTTTAATGTTTACAAGCGATTAATTTTAATTATTTGTATTTTATGTTTTATATAATTAAATAGCGATATTGTACAACGATTGTAAAAGTGATTGTGCAATGAAACATTTTGGCATAAAATTATCAAACATTTACTGTTACTTACTTTTATAATAAATTTTGATAATGTGTTTCTAATTTTCTCGCCAAATTGTTCTTGAAATTTAAAACATTAAACTCATAATTAACTTAAAATTTTCTCTTATGTCACTTCAACTCTAAAAACGCAGTATACTTTATTTTATTGTGTTTTAGTACACTTTCAATATTTAGGTGTTATTTGGGTTTGTAAATTTTTATTTTTATTTTTTCTTATTTATTTAATATTAACCAACATTACGTTGATCTTCATATCTGATTTTTTCTTACTCTTCCCCCATGGTAGATTTAGAAAGGTGGACTTCAAATTTTTTCACAATTCACGGAACCCCTAAAACTATAAGATGTTTTCGTAGAACTCCTAGAACTAGAAAGTACCTTTTGTGGAACCCTATTCCACACTCACACTTAGAAGAATATATTTTAAAATAATATTTAAAGTAGATCGAAACATGCTATAGGTACTTTATGTAAAGGCAATTAAAATAAGTATTGCCTTTATTATTAAAAAAATTCAATCTACGTTTAATATAATTCACTCGTTAATAATATTAATCTATTATCCAAGTGTCACCTACCCATGCATTATGCTTAGTAACTGGGAAATGTGCTTGTATTTTTTCCCACGAACTCTGTCGATTTATTGAGATTAACATCAATCTCATTACATATTCTGAGCTTAATTTTTTTTCTATAATTTGTTTATGTAGACACTCATGTTGAGAAATATTCTTCATCTTTGAATGGCATTAAAATGTTTATAGCTGTGTGAGAAAATATTGTTTATTTTACATGAATATGCAACCTAAAATTTAGGAGCTGTTCTTGCTTAAATTTAGATTTTTAACATCGAAATTGTTATTATGTCGATAAGTTGTTCCCTCTCCTTTATTGTAGGTTTCTTCCACAAATCCAAATAGGAGCATTTTCATTTGAAAACTATTTAGTTTTGCAAGACAGTGTACAAACGAATACAAAATTACCCGGGATAGTAAACAATAAAATATTCACAAACTAGTAGGTAGTACATATAAAGATAAAACATTTAATATTATTTTATTATATTATATTAATTGTCCAAAAGTATTGCTGAATATAGTTATTATGTATAAATAAAATTTTCAGTTTCTTAATGGCAAGGATGAGCCTTGCACATTCTTGTGGGTAAATAAACTTCAAACAAAACGTGAATCCATTTTGCATACACATTTATAAGTTTCTTTTCAATTTTTTATTGCGACTCGTGAAAACCTAGGGTTCCGTGTGACACGTTTGAAGATTACTGACTTAGAGTAAATCTGCTTTTATCCACAATTCAGTTCTTAATCATAATTTATTTTGCCATGAACTTTATTTCTAGATCATTCCTTTCATTTATTTTTAAACTTCCAAGAAACCAAAACAACATGTTTTCATTTGATGTTGCTGGCTTACAAGTTTCTTTTATTAATCGGCTTCATAAATTCCACTTTAGAACTAATTTTCAAAAGTAAAAAAGGTAGCTTTTTATTAGAGCTACGAATTAGCCTTTATAGTTTAAAATTTAATTAAATCGAATGATTTTCTCTGAAAAAATCTTATGACCCTAAGAAGTTTCAGAAAATTGCAAATTTCGTCTTCTCTAAGGTATTCCATAAAGTTTAATCCACAAGCGTTTAATAATTTATCCTTTCATCAGCATTAGCTTCCATGAATTCTATTAGAATGAGAAAAAATGCATACTTCAGTTTAAAACATGAATATTAAATTAACATCTATTAAATATTGATCCATATAATCTTGTAAATGATGAAAGAAAACACTTTTTTTCTAAAAAGCATTAAAAGTATTATTCTAGTTCCCTTCATGCTTTCTAAAAGCTTTTTTAAATGCTGTACGACGGACAATATTCTGAAATCAACGGTTAATCTTGTTTTTCTTGGTATTTTTATTGACATTTTTTCACTTTCACGAATGGAGTTTTAAGTAGTATTTTTGTATAATTTTAAGAAGTATCTCACAATTTCAAACTTCATACGAAGTGAATTCTTTTTAGAAAGAATATCGTTATGTGATACATTCAATTAGGTTTTTAAAATGATTTTTTGTGTAAAAAAAAGGATTTTCATTTATTTTATAGAAACATAATGTTGCTGATTTTTTTTTATTACAACTGCATTTTCAAATCTTGTTACACACTATTCTTATAATGTCGAATAATTTTCCTGTAGCTTGCAGGATTCTTTAAAGAATCAAATAATTGTGTAACCTGGATATATATTTATTTTGTTTCGAACTTCACATTTTTTCATTAAAAAAAAGATTAAATGACTTTTTTTGTTTTTTACGTAAGGAGAAATATAAATGAAATTTCTTTCCTATTTAAAAAATTTTATCTATCATCCCATTTTACTTTCTTGCTATTAAAGTCTTGGTAATTTCTCTCGAAATGTATTTTGAGATTTTAAAATATTATTTTTTGTTAGTATGTAAAAATAAATTGATATGTTAAGTTTCAGCTATTTAAAAATTTCTAAGTTTTTTATTTAAATTATTACTCTTTTTAAGACCAAACATATTTTGCCTGCTTGAAAATTTACCATATAAAAAACAACATACATTTTTATTTTCTAAAAATCAGTATTACCTTTAAAAGAGTTGTTTTAATAAATCAAAAAGTAGTTTGACACAAGCTGCCACACACACACATCAAAGAGTTTATTATATTATATATATATATATGATTATTTAGCACAAGCATAAACTTTGCCACAAAAGTATAAGCAAAAGTCTCGTCAGAGATGTAGTTTTACTTTTCACTGAAGCATCCCTTCTCATATACAAATTGAGAATATTTAATAAAGTGTTATCACGCCTTTCATCTTTAAATATGTAATAAAACTAACGAAAAATAGTAATTAATAATTTGTATTCAACCGTATAAAAAGTTTATAAAATTCCTTAGCACATGTGATAATTACCTTTTTAATATTTTAAATTCCATTAGAGATTTTAAAAAAAAAGTTTTCTTATTATACCTTTTAATTCAGCAAAATCTATCGAAACTGCAAACTCTCATAATTTTTAAGGTTTTGTAAATTGTGCAGTGAAAAAACCCTTTTGCAATAAGCACGTACTATTTTCTGCAGCTTATCTTTCCCTTTGAAAGTTATTGTGAATTTTCTTTCATTTCAGTAATATTTTTAGTATCCCTCTCTGTGGATACACTTAATATCTGCTAAAATGTTTAAAATTACTGACAGACTCCTAAAGAATTAGATGTTGAGCTGAACTGTTATTTTACTCATTACACAAATTTATGATTCTCGGCTTAAGAAGAAATAACAAAAGTGAGCCTCCACATTTAGCCTGAACAGAGAGAGAAAATGTATTATAGTAAACATAAAGGTACAATTATACATACGATACTAATTTTAGGTTACGATTTTTTTAAATCCATTATACTAAATCTAAACCCAATTCGGTTTATCACTCCCAGCATCAATGATATTAAATCAGAAGAGTGGTTCCCACAGCAGTGGTATTAATAGCAATAATAACTTCTGTAACTTATATCCCTTTATTCTACGTTGTCGCGTCTTTCTCTCAATTTCAGAACGAAACGCTTATAAAGGAAACTAGAAATTGCAATTCTCTTGAATTTTCATCCATTTCTATAGTTTGGAGAGCGTATTTCTCTCACTGGGAAGAAGTATAGTTGATAGATCTGATTAAAACTATACACAAAATACATAGTGAAAACAGGAATAAGCATTACAAATTAGTTTTGAAAAAATGCCCGTTATTAATCTAGAAAAACAAACACTGAATAGAAATCAAAATTAGATTAAAACTATAACCATTTCCTCAACGTTTCATTAAATTTTTTAAATGCTAAGAAAATTCTCACTTTTATAATCAAATTGTGCCGTAGATCAGGGTTCGAGGATTTTATGCAAATCAATCGCAAAGAGCAAGCCAGTTCTTAAGGAACGATTGAAATTTATTGTTGAAAAAACAATCCTTGAAATACAGCAGCCTATATTCGCAGAATAAATCTGAGAAGGCCTTCACATCTTCTACGGTGCACAAACACAATCATCAGTGTTTAAAATGCAAGTATTTTTAAAGATTATTCGCAAGCACAAGCTCGTCTTATTCTACAGCCGAAGTAATCGTTAAGCGCTTGTAGACTCTTCACGGCCGAATCAATACCAAACTAATTGCTAATCAAAACAAGTCTAACTAGTTTCAGCGAGGGACTATCTATTTATCGGCCTCACGGATCTTTCGAGAAAAAACCGTTTGCCTCATAAATCGTGATATTAGTAGATTTCTCCACTGATTTCCAGAAGAATCCATAGGAATACCAACATGGTCGCCAAAGTCACCTACAGGGTCATCAAAAATGATGCCAACTTGGCTCTATCGCCAAGATTTCGCTGTTTCCATTTAATCGTCATTATATTGTAAGGAACGGCGTTGCTTGCGAATATTACAATTTTAGCATAAAATAAATATAGTGTTGAGTAATATAAACCAATTTCACATCCAAATATAAATTATTTACACTATTTTGAGTTATCTTTACACAAAATTCGTAACAATATTAACAAAAACTTCATTAAAAAAAGTCACATTAAACTATATCACAGCCTAAAACAGACTGATTTCTTCATTTTTATAAATTTATTTTCTTACTTCCTGAGTTCCATTTACCATTAATCACAGCTCAAATATAACTCTCTCTTTAAGTTAAGCTAACGCCAAAAAATTTTCATAAGGTGTAAAATATGTTTCTTTACAGTGACAGACTAGATCTTTATTATCTGTTACGTAATGCATATTTCTATAATAAATCTAAAATTGATCGCTATTTGAAGTGCTTTTGTAAAGCAAGTAACGGCTTAAGGGTGCCAAAATTGAAGGGCTGGAAGATTTCACTTAATAAAGTAAAATGCTTATATTAACTATTATTCTTATAAGTAAATTCTCGAAAATAAGTTCTAGTAATTAAATCTTTTAGATGTATTAGAATTTCTTTATACATAAATTACGTAATTTTTATTTACAAATAGATCCTTTTAATTTCTATTTAACATTCTAATGTATTAAAGTTTCAAAACATAGTACAATTATAAAAACTTTGATTAAATTCTAACTATGCATTTTATTTTAAATATTTCTATCTATGAATAATTTTAATGCAAGTGAGCTAGTTTCTTTTGATGCATATTATAAATTAAAATACTTTTCCACCTTTTGTTCCAAGCTAATAAACCCTATAGTCTAATAAAATCTCTCCTAGTTGGCAAAACATATTTACATCTAAGTTTAATTGCTTGAGAAATTATTAATTTCTTATAGTTTCAAAATTAACTGAAACTTAGCGCCTATTTTTATATAATCAACCAGAAATGTAAAAATGCACTTTTGAATCGTATATACATTTAGATGAATGTGAAGAATGCTGTATAAAAAAATAAAGGCATAAAAAAAATGGTATTATTCATAATGTTTCAAACATCTTAAAATATTTCGGAGATTTTAACTCAAAAAATGATTTTGAAGAGGATAGCGTAGTGAAGAAAAGCAAATAATTTCTCTGAGATAAAAAATAATGCAACTAGAAGAAATTGTCAAAATGCTGCAAAAAAATCCGCGCAATTGCTTAAATGCTGATGGAAGAATAAATAACTAAATTTGACATTGTGAAATACGAAAACTTCTTTCATCAAAACCACAAAACTTTCTTGATTCACACTTTCTTTGATTGTTTTATTCCTATTATTTATGTGGTCTCGGTAGCCAGTGGTCAAGGTCACGGACTCGTGACTGTCGTATCACGAGTTTGAGTCTGGTGCCGCTGAAATCCCCCCGTGTAGAGGGGACCGTTGCACGTTAAATCCGTCGAGGTTCAAACGACCTCCCGTTGATGTGGTGTGGAAGTTAGAAGAGGGGATACCAGAGCTCAGGTGTCGTGCGCGTCACTTGAACAGGGTTCAAAACTATGAGGTCCATCACCAATAACCCTAGTGCAGCTTTATAGTGCGTCGTTAGTATAACTTTTTCTCATTCACTATTATTTATTTCTATAACCTGTTTGATCAGTTTCGATTATAATGATGATGTTGTGACGGATCTATACGTATCCTTCCACTAACCTCTGAGGAATTCTTTTGGGTCAGCATTTTCAGTCAAGCTTCTCCGAAGGGCAAAAAATGTGATATGCAAATTAAGTTTAATGTATATATTCTTTATTCGCGAGTTTGGGAGTTAGTGAATTGTGAATAGATTAGAAGTGAATTATATTGGCAGTGAAACGAATACGTAAACAAAGTAAGAAGCCAGAAGTTGGGATATTAAGAAAGTGGTTAGAATAGCTAGAGGGAAGTGTTAAAGTCAACTCAAAACAAGAAGACTGCAAGAGTTCAAGTACTGTGATCTTAAATAAAATCGATGTTTATAAAGTTAAACTAATAGTGCGTTCATTAAAAACGTAAGCTCTGTATAAGTTTATATTAAAGATAGAGCTGCATGATTGAATATATACTCCCTAACGCAATCTCGTCTCTCTCCCGTTCTATTACTGATTAGAGTTATCTTGTTTAAGTGTTGTTTGAGTCTGAGTTGAATAGAGTGATAAATATATAAAATAATTGAAGTTCATCATGTCGTATTATCCTTTAGTTCCTTCCACACCTCTAGCAGAGTCACAGGGAAGAAGGGGCGTAAATTCGTTATAATGCATCATTAACATTTTTCCTAATACAGCGTGCCAAATGCCTAGGTAAGGCATCATATAAGGTTTTTATGAAACTCTGTGACAGCTCATCTTACGTTTCTTGAACTCTGTCATACAATTCCTGCAATAGACAATTCTGTCATAGTATCCTATACATTCTTAATCAAGGACAGATCTGGTGAGAATGCTACCTACGGTAAGATATCGACGTGTTGTAGACAAGTTCTAGAGACGGCAGCAACATGTGATTGAGTATTGTCATGTTGGAAATGGGGTTGAAGTTAAGGTATGGAAGGTGGTGGAGTTAAAATGTGTATAGAACTGGCTTGTTGAAATCTCGTAATAAACACCAAAGGTGATATAGCATCCTACTCGTTGAGTTCAACGCCATGATACCAAGTATTCTGGACGTGTAACACCCTATTTTGAGTCATTGATCTTGGTTCTGCTCTACCAGACAGAGTGGTCATAAACACGTGGCCGGAGCTGTCGAATCACGGGGTTTGAGTTAGAGTTACAGTTCCTCTGAAGACCTGCCTTGTAAAGGGTTGATGCACGTTAAATCTGAAGGGGTGCAGAGTCCTGAGGCTGGCGGGGAGTGGAAACTAGGAGAATGGGGTGCTGGCTCAGTTGTCATCCTTGTGATTTGACAGTGGTTCAAAATGACGAAGTCTATCACTCATAGCCCTGGGTTGCTCTTTCTCTGCGATTTTAATAAATACTCATTCCTCCAAGACAGAAGCGAGACTCGTTAGTTAAGACCACAACATCCTATTCAAAGCCTCATGCCCATCTGTTACGAAACTATTCCAGTCTGCGATGAGGTTACACTGCTGCTAAAAGCAGTAATTGTAACTGTCATCGGGAGTAGCCAACCGTAGCAACACGTCGATTCCTCTCCAAGTGTTTTTAAATATTTCTGAGCCCGGTTGCTGCTGCTGGAATGTACCTTGCTGTATACACCACTACCAAAACCATACAACAGTAACATGACTGTTGTATGGTTACCAGCAACCAGTTTGCTGTACATAATAGATTTATTAAACAGTTCATCTGCTAGAAGACTAATTATTCGAATTTTTTCAATTGATTGCTTTTTCACATCACACTTCGAAGCAACACGTGGGCTATTTCCAATTAATCTCGTAATTTTGAACACAGCAAGTAACGAGGACGACACCTGAGCTGGCTCCTCACAATCTATATTTTTCACATCTTGTCACCACAGGGGCTTTGAACCTCGACAGATTTAACGACCATTAGCTCCTATTTACGGTGGGTCTTTAGTGACAGCAGAACTCAACTTAAGCAACGCCAACTATGAGACCGCGAGGTGAAGCTTTTTGGTCTTAGAGCATAATAAAGATATTATAGTTATATAAATTATTCTTTATGTTCCACATGTGAAAAAAACAATATTTATTTTGAATTGAAATGTCATATTATTCATAAGACTAATAAAGCTGATATCTATAAAAGGCTTGTATAGTTTGATGGTGTGTAATTTTTTTACTGTACATCCTTCGTTTACTTAATAATAAAATGTTCGATTATGGTCAAAATAACTGAACTCTTCGAAACCCCCCAAAATTTGTTGGAACTTCAATTCGAGATTCAAGAAATGCTAATTATACACTGCTGGCCACCGAAAATGCAACACCAAGAAAGACAAGAGATAGCACAACAAAATTTATTTTTTAGATAACATGTTGACCAAGTATCACATGATTAAATTTATAGACTTCTGTGAACTGTGGTTCCTGCCAGAATCAGTATCCAGAGTAGCCGCCATTGTTGGAGATCATCGCTGCCACACGCCTCGGCATTGATTCAAAGAGACTTTGGATGTGTTATTGGGGTACAGCAGACCAAGCAGCTTCCACACGTTGCTAAAGTTGATCTGGTGTGGCACCTGGAGGTGTAATCTGGGTCAATCGTTGAGCAACCATGGACCACATGTTTTCTATCGGCGAAAGATCTGGAGAGCGAGCCGGCCAGGGAAGCAATTCAATCTGGTGATTGACGAAGAACATTTGGACAATGCGTGACACGTGTGGTCGCGCATTATCCTGTTGAAATATGGCTGTGGCCAAGCCCTGAAGGTAAGGAAGGACAACTGGCTCCAACACCTCGGAGATGTAGCGCTGGCTGTTTAAAGTACCGGCAATTCGTACTAGAGGAGTGCGAGAGTGATATCCAATACCGCCCCATACCATAATACCCGGTGCATGACCAGTGTGGCGGTGCATAACGCAGCTGTTCAGTATCCGACCATCGTGGTATTGCAGACAGATGTGTGACTCGTCAGTACAGACAACTTCATTCCATTTTACCGCCCACATCCTTCTTTCATCACACCATTGGCGGCGGAGACGTCTGTGGTTCTGCGTCAAGGGTAGATCAAGCAATGGACGTCTTGCGGAAAGACCACTGCTGTAAACGGCGTCGAATGGTACGCGCAGACACTGAATGATGCGTTACAGACTCAATGTGCTGTGCCATGGTTCGTGATGTGACTGAGCGATCCGTCACTGCCATGCGCACAATTTGCTTGTCCTTAAGTGAAGTGGTGCACTGAGGTGGCTGCGATCGACCACGTCGGTCCGTCGTACCCTCCTGCATCCAACGGTCACATATCCGCATTACAGTTTTTTGGTTTCATCCAACACCACTACCGATTTCCCTGAAAGATAATCCACAATCTCGTAAGGCCACTGTCCTTCTTCTGTCGAACTCGGATACTTGATCAAAAGCTGATCGTTGTTTTCTACGAGACATATAACTGAACGTTTTTTGAAAAAACCACAAGAAAAACACAATTACCGAACTTGAAATCGTCGAAATCTCCAAGTTTTAAATAGCGCTTTTAGATGGCTCCCCAAGCGTGCGTGATGTGTGTCTGTGCTGAAATTCTAATCATTTGCGTATCTCACCTCCACTAAAGCACATTGTAAATTTCATGTTATTTGCGTGCTTCTTTCAGGGTGTTGCATTTACGGTGGCCAGCAGTGTATATTCATAAAAATAAAATTAAAAGCGTGATAAATCATTTAGAACAAAATAATGAAAGAAAACTGCTGATATTATAAGAAAAACGAAACTGTTTTCTTAGAATTTTAAGCAACCAATTTTCGGACAACATCAACCAAAAATTGCCCTGATGCTCAAGAATAAACTTTAAACATAAAGGTATTATTTTGAAAACATACTTATGTTCTTCCTTTCTATGTGTTTTGTGAATACTGAAAGGGGGGAATTATGTTTCTTTTTATGTAAGAAAAACGCAGCGATAAACTCTATTTTTAACATTTCGGTCTTAAAATTACTAAAATAGGTGAAAGTAGTTAAGTATTCTTTCTAAAAAAATTGGAAAATAAAATAATTTATCATTCAGGTTGAAAAGTAGAACACATTTTACCCTACATTTTGATACTATCTCTTGAGAGAGTGAGAGTTATTTTTACATCACACTATAAAGCTGCATGACGGCTATTGGCGACGGACCTCATAATTTTGAACCATGTTCAAGTGATGATCACGACACCTAAGCTGCCTACCCTTTCTCCTAACTTTCACACCGCATCAACGGGATGACGTTTGAGCCTAGAAAGATTTAACGTGCATGCGTGCCCTCTACATGGCGAGTCTTCAGCGGTACTAGGCTTGAAATCATGTCACGTCAACCACGAGTCCGTAACCTTGACTATTAGTCTACCTCTTTTTCTAATGTTATAGCTCTTCTATAGATATTAAATAAATTGTTCATTATTCAATCAAGTTATTCTATTTGAAATTGATATTTATTCTTTTAAGCGAAAATTGAACAAATATTTTATCCATTTAACTTTTAAAAATAATATGCCTTAACTTAACTTAGTTCTAAAACTCCCCCATGAGTGTTACAATATTTGATGATAAAAACATCATTTGTGTAAAGTAAATAAATAGTGAAATTTATCTCAGAGAAATAGAAATTTCACTATGTTAATCTTTCAATTTTCCCTTTAACTTTTCGGAAATTTTTCTTATTAAAATTTAAAATATTCCTCATTGCACTTAAATTCGTAGAATTTACCGACTTTAAAACAAATTCATTCCCATTTTTGTAATAAGAATTGAATTCAAATGCTTATTTATAATGAAATTAGAGAATGGAAAGACATTTAAAAAATTTTTCCTCTCGAGTCATATCGAACCAGTGTATCAATCTGGATGAAATCACTCATGTGGAAATGAAAAAAGTTTTCACTACATTTCCGACAAATTTAAGAGCACCGCTGCCAAAAATATCCACTTTAGACATTCCTATTCTAAGAATTCAATAGAAATTAATTTCATTTCCTTAAAGCTGGAGACCGACTTCGGGAAATGCTTCTTCTCCCCTTTTATTGAATGGCTTGCTTCTAAGGAATAACATTCAATGACACGTTTCTCGAAAAAGAATTTTTTTAAAGTAGTTTCAGGTTTTATCGGTTTTTTCTTGTTTTTCATGCAAAATAAGTTCTTAAATTAAAAATAAATTACATGAAAAATAAAATATAGTAGTAACTAATCTATACATTCTACTTTATAGTAAAATCAGTTAGGAAAGCAGAACAGATTATTTTAATATTATAAACTTGTCTTTTTATTACTTTTGGAGCGTGACGGATAATTTTTTTAAAAAAACTTTCCTTAAACTCCACACACACATATATATAGTTAATATTCTGTACTAGAGAGAGTATATATATATTGTAAATCTAAACAGAATTTTTTTCTGTATTTTTTGTCAGAATAACATCAAATTCCTAAGTTACTCTGAAATTAAAAATTTTATCGTTTTCAACAATCAGTGCTTTTCTATTGCTACCTCATGTATAATTAGGAATAGATTAGAGTAGTTGGGATCTCTTGGATCATTTTTACTTCGGATTCCCTTAAAGAACAAGTTACTTGGAGATAAAGCGTATATAGTTGAATATAATAAGATCTTATTAGCTCTTATAAGAGCTGTATTGTATTAATGAAAACTGCGTCTAAAATGCCACACGTGGAGTGGCAGGTAAATTAAGAGAAAGATGCCGTGTGAGGTTTACAGTTTTCTTACCTACCTATGGTTCGGAATTACAAATTCCTCATCTATAGCCCTCACATATTCTTAGAAGTATATTTTATTTATTTAGGGTGGGCAACTATTTTTGTTTGAAAGCCACTTTACGGAAGTGGAAAATACTGAAGAGCCGTATCTTTTTTTTAAACGATTGAGTTTATTAGTTAATTTTATCCAAAAAAAAGTAATAAATATGTTAAGGGGTCTCAGGGGTGTTAAAAATGTTTCGAGAGCACAAAATACGAACAATTTTCGACTAGGAATAATTCTTTGAGTTTAAAATGAAATAATTTGATTCTTTTACATATTTTTTATAAAGGAATAAAGTTTCAAAAAAGTATAAAATGTCTAAAATATAATCATAATTTTAAAAATAATAAGCACATAAATATAAGAAAATTTTTTGTAAGAAACAAATAGTAAGTTTTACGACGCGCATGATATTTTCTGAAATAATAATTCTAATTACTAGCAATAAGTTGATTTATAAAGTCAAATATATCCTTATTAGATGGTAGCGATTAGATATAAAAAGAATAAAAAATAATATTTTTAAAAAATAAAAAAAGTACATTTTTAAAATTTTTTTCAAAAAATTTAATTTTTTTGAAATTTTTCAAAAAATTACAAATATGTAATACTATAAATAGCTAGGATTTAAAGATTATGATAGAGTTTATAATTCTGTAAAGTTTTATGCATCAAAGTATGATAGTTTTTGAAACGCAATGCGCGTAAGTGAAAAAAACACAAACTGAGAAAAAAGGCTTTAAAGTTTTCAATTGAATTTGAGAAAATAAATTTTAAAACTTACATGCTAAAATGCTCCAGGATCATAAGATATGCCTTCCTGTTGCTTAAACAGCTCAATTTCTTTACTCTTTTCAAATTTTTTGGCTCTGCGAGTTTCAAACGATGATAATAAGCTCCTCTTTCTTGACGTAAAGATTCGATGATTGTCACGTTCAGCCAGGGACACACAAACATTTTTGTTAATTTTTAAGCCAAATTTCTCTAAAATAGTAATAAATATTTGATTTCCATCATTAAAAATGCTGGTTGCTAGATTTGCAGCAATCTCTGCAATCTGAAGGCTAGAACCAATCGTCTTAGGACAAAACTTCCAGATTAATGAATTTAAACTTTCATTAGGATTCTGTGTCTTACCTCCTAAACATTTCCTCAGGAGTGCTAGATGAGATAAGTCTGCAAATACAGGCTTAATTACATCTCGAACAGCTTTAGCAACTGAGGGTTTGTGTTTATAATTTTGTAAATTATTATTAATTGCAGCATTATACTTACACCATGTATTTGGATTTGTAGGACAAAACCAGTGCATCGGTTCATCATCGGTGCTGCAAGAATGACCCCAAACAGCCCAAATGGCTTTCCGCATTTCATCTACACTAGTAGAATTGCATCGAATAGCATTACCATAGTAATGCGTAAGCTTATTAATTAAACTATCACTTAACCTACCTTTACCGCCTATAGTTTTACCATCAGATAATTTCTTTTTACCATATACTAACTTAAGCTTCCTAAGTCTTGTACCCATTCTCTTTTGCACATGGCCTACACATTCTATTTTCTGAATAAGATGGTTATCGCCATACGGCTTCTTTTCAGAAAGGGCATTGAATGTTTTTGTGTCGCCATCTCCTATGTAGTTCGAATATTTCAGGTTGTGAAGCTTTTCTGACCGAATAAAAATCCTCAACATCCCGTCAACCTCCATCTTACCAGCAGAGCCAGAATAATTTTTTCTACATGAAATCTTATGCGCTCTTAGCCATTTATTGTACTTGATACCAAACCTTACCCCTTTATAACTGTCACATCCTTTGCAAAATGAGGACAACACTTCCCGATCCAAAACCTTACCTGTTTCGCTCCCTATTAGAGTACATACTCCAATCAACGATGAATGTCCTCTCGTCTTCCAGGTCCCATCACCACTTACCGTTAAAATGTTATCAGGTGACGAAGAATTTTCTTCGACAGCTGCCCTGTTCATGCTTTCTTCGGCGACTTCCTTCATAACAAGTGAAAGTTTATTATTAATAACATCATATGATTTTTGTTCAACAGGATTAGGAAGACTCATTACAGCACAAAAGGTTTTTAATGACTGTAAACCCTGACCTATGCATCTCATTGCTAAAATAGATCTTCTGTTAATTTCTGGAGCATTATTTTTATTCCCAGTGTTTTCACAGCTTGAAAAAGTACAAATACTCCCACAGTTTTTACAATGTATTTCAAAATTCGAACATAAACCACGAGTGGATTTTTCATTAATTGTTAATGGCTTATGACATTTTAAACAGCATGATACTGACAAAATAGATCTAAAGGTTGAAATAAAATCAAAAATACGATATTCTTTGAAGTTTTCACTTACTTTAACAAGATTTGACTTTAATGAAGTCTGAATTCCTGAGATTTTATTACTGGAAGCACACTTACGTGTATCTCTCCTTTCTGCAACATTTGTATCAGGACATACCTTCATGAATTGGTTCCCTCTAAATCTTCTTTTGTAAGGACGCTTACCTGAAGGCCTACGATGTATATTTTCCATTTCAAATCAAACGATAAATAATGTTTTGAGTTTCGATAACGATTTCAAACAACGTTGTTTTGAATTTCGATAACTTATTTCAAACAACGTGGTAGCGTTACCAAAACAGAATGTAAACACAGAAAAAATGAATGTGTTGAGTTGCAAGCTTCCTTCTGATCAACTCAAGCGCTTAAAATATTTCATGAGGCTTTTTAAGAACAGAAAAATGAAACGTTGCGGAAATAAAAAAAAGTGGGCGTGGCATGTGTCCATTTAAACACTGTTATTACTAAATTGCTGTTTGGAATTTTTTTAATAACTTTCAAAGTTTTTGTAGCACTATCACGTGGTTGGTATCAAAATGTTCAAAAGAAAATGAGGAACAACATATATTTTTTTCGAAAATTCGAAAAAATCCGAGATTAACACCCCTGTGACCCCTTAAGTAAAATAGTGACAGTTTTATTCAATTTATTTACTATTCTAGTTTTATATCATCTATAATTGCAAGCTCATTTACCCTATCACACTTATCGAGGATTTTTTTTAAATCAATAATGAGATTGCTTGTTGAAATAGCAAGCTAGCAAGTTAATGACAGCCAACTAGCATTTATATTTACTCTTGTTAATCATCATACACAAAAAACTTTTTTTTTTGGCTCGCACAAATATATGTTGACCAAATGCAGAGAACATTTTCTGTCTATTTGGTTTTTTGACTATCTTGACGGGCCACAAAAAAAAAACCTTTGCGAGCCACATGTGGCCCGCGGACCTCTAGTTGCCCACCCCTGTAATGTTTTAATAATACACTTTTGCTTACTTTTTTTAATTGTTGGTAATAGAAGAAACTCTTTAGTAAACCTTGAGCTATAAAATAAATTTGTGTTCCTTGATGTTTTTTGTCACTTCTAAGAAATGCGCATTCATTTTCCGTCATTTTTAGTTGTTTCTCAGCCATATAAAACAGATTTTTAAAAAAATGAGAATCAGAAGTTAAATAATTACGTTTTCAAAGCTAAATATTTGATTTTAAGTATATTCAACTGAAATTTCTCGATTGCAGCTTTTAAAAAGTAATGAGGCTTTTTTAGGTTAATTTCTGAATTGGGCTTAATCTCATCACCCAAACACTTATGGGCCACTTTTGAAGTAAAAATGCATTAGTGTTTTAAAGCTTGAACGGTTAAATATACTTCTATACGAGGTGTGACCCAATGTAATAAAGGGACACGCGGGGAATATGTTTTTAAGTAAGTCCACTAGTTAATTAAACACATTTATTGGACAAAACAAACATCAATATACATAACTAGAGAACTAATTACAATTGAATGGGATCGGAGCGCATGCTCATACGTCCGTACAGTTCGGAAGCTTGGCCATCACTGAAGATAGTTCAAGCCACTAGAGGGCGTGAGTCTTTCTGTTGTTAATATGTGAGGAGGGGGGTTATACACTTCTAATTATAAGTTTCAAAGGAAATATCTTTAATACTGTTTCTAAAATTTAATAAACATATTTAAATACAGAATATTGTAGTGAAATTTTTTTCTAGCTCAATGTATTTGAGAAAGAGAAAGGTTTAGAATAAGTGTATTGATAAAAATATATTAAAAACAATGAAAATAGTTCATACTACCCTATGGGTTTTATTAAAATTTTCTTTTTACACAGGATCGTATTTGGTTAGTAATTTTTTCTCGTTTAATACTAACAAACAAGTTGACGTAAGTATGTAATGAGTTTTGAGCTACTTTACTGCGTTTTAATATTTTAAGCTTTTCCATTAATATCCAATGTTCTCTCTCTCTCTCTCTCTCTCTCTCTCTCTCCTATTTCGCTAATAATACTTACGAAAAAAGTGTAAAGGTTTTCATCATATTTAATTGTCCTATAATATTGTTTAACATACTTTTAGACATATTTACTTTTTTTCAAGAGTTTTTTTAGAGCTTTTTGCTATTATACTTTTAAAAGAATTAAAGTAAGCCATCAGCACTAAAGATATTATTTTAGACACAAACCAAGCTGAGCTCAAAATCTAAAGCTCACGTAGGGCTCCATTTGAAATTTATTTGACATTTTTTTTCCTATACTGATAAGAAAATAAAATTTTGATTATATTATCCGAACTGCATAATTTACGAAAGCGTCGGAGCTCATTTCCATCACTTGCTTGTTAAATGGTATTAAATTACAATGCGGAAAACGGATTATATAGCGAAACAAATAATCTTGAATGTTTATATTGAATAGATATTTTTATCCATATTGAATAAGTTAATACAAATTATATATTATTGCTCTTTTTTTTCTAACCATCTGCTTATGAAATAAATCTTAATACATCATCCACAAGAAAAGTAATTTTTTTTTTAATCGGCTAGTAAGCAAATTATAAAAAAGTCAGAAGATAGTCTTCCTGCTTTAAGGAAAATATCCTCTCAAAATCCTCTAAGTCAATGGTAGTTTCGGTTTTTGATAGGTTATGACTGCCATTCCTCCCAAATTGGTTTAGATGATTCTCCGTTCAATTCCTACGTGACTGAACAAATTGCTTTCAACGCTGATTGCTTGAACACGTGCTCAGCATTTAGACACTATGATGAACCCTTGCAACGATATAGAACATCTTACGAACTAATGACATCATATCCAAATATTCGGCATCGTTAAAAGTATCTAAAAATAAAATATTTTACCCAATTTAGGCTTCCAATGATATTCAATGATATTTGTGAATTAAAAAACTTTACTTCCATTGCCATCTATATATTTAAACAACAACTAAATCAAAAGTCACATAGAGAAGTTAAAGTTTGCTTTATTTAATGCTGCAATTATTATCGTTTCTGAATATTGTTTTAAAATCAGCAACAGATAATTTTTTAGAAAAAAAGCTTTTTTTATCATTATTAAAAAATAATTTTTCTAAAAAAACATTCCCATTTTCTTCATCATTTCACAAGACAAGTAAGAATGATAAAAACATTATTACAATTTAGGACACAACATTTTTTCTAAAAAAGTCATGAATGTTTCATTTGCCTATGTTATTGACATTTTCACCTACATTAAAATAATTCTATCTAACTTTTTAACATAAAGAAGTTATCTTTTTAATAATTACAACCAATCCTCCTTATATAAATATTTTGAATATTTTACACTGCCTTATGTGTATTTTAAGAATTCTTGATAATTCCATCAGTGATGGTATTAATAAAAATTTGGAGCTATATCTATTCTTACTTTCTCTTTCCTTTTCAGATTCTTTTGAAACATTCACATTTGTTACCTGGTTATGAGTGTTCTCGGTATGAAATGAAACTTTTAACCGTCTGGACTTCCGCCATATGCTCTGACCATTAAACTAACCAACACGAAATATTTATGCTGTAATAAACCTTATAAAACATATAATAAAACTATTTTATAAAATTATATTATATCTTATATAATATAATTTAATTAAATTTTTAATTTAAATATTTAACTTGCTTTTATTGAGTAGATTTAAAAATTCACTAGAGAAATGTTACATTTTAAAAGATTTTATATAAGTTTCTAAAAATCCATACATTCATAAATATATAAATAGCATTTTAGTTTTTAAAATTGAAGAAGGGGAAAGGGGAAATTAACTTTTTTGAGAGATTTTGGAAATATATTATTTTGAAGTACATCATATTAATAATTAATATAAACCAGGTTCCCAAACTTTGTTAATTATTTATACATATTTGAATATAGAAAAATTACAATGTTTTCCTCTGTATGTGTTTATTAATAAGACAAATCTACCCTATATATATATATATTACTTATCGAAGATTTAATATTATCAATATTATGGGCATTGCCCAATGAAGTCATTTTGACTGCTTTTTAATTTCCAAATAGAAAAACAATTACGTATATAATGACACCATTTCTTAGAATTTTTTAGAATATATTTTTTTTCCAAGTGAAGTAAATTTTTTTATTGTTAATATTTACTAATAACTTGTTATATAATGTAAATAATATAAAAAATATTAAAAATTAATTTTAAGCAAATTTTTTACACATTAGTTATTTTTTCCCAATGCAGTCAATTTGACTGCTTTTGAGCAATATAGGTATATACTAAATTTCAGTCTTTCTAGTGTTAATATTATCACGTAACATGGTGTGGAAGTTTAGATAGTGATGTACAATCTCAGATGTCGCACTCGTTACTTGGACATGTCTACAAATGGCTAGATCTGTTGCCAATATCCTTTATTATCATTATTATTATTATTCTATGTGTTATGCTTAGATTCATAAATCAAACAACATTTTTAAGTAACAAGCAGATGACAGTTTCCTTTAACTTGACAATTTCTTTTTAACAGTTCTTGAGAGATATGAAATCTCAGCATTTTACTCTTGATATTTTACTTCCTGTTATTAGTGTTACTTGTAATTTAGCAATAAATATAATAATTTTTATTGCATACTTTTGATATTCTTAGTAAATTGCATCAGTAACTACGTGTACTCTATTGCTACTTCAGCATATTTGCTAGTAATTTATTAGAGTTGAGTTTTTTGTGATTTCATACTAGTTTCTAGATAGTAGAACGAAGCAGTCTCACTCCAAGTGTTAATGTATTTTAAATTAATATTTATTTAAATAAATATCCAGAAAAATTAGGACACTGAAAAGTTAAATCAGGAATGAAGCAACCATGTACGAATTTTACTAATCAATAAAATCGCCCGTGGCTGAAAATGCCCTGCTCTAGACTAGGACTTATAACTTAGAACAGGGTTGTTGTTCACAGTCCCATTTAGGATCCCGTATCTGAGAAAGTAGCAGAGATTTTAGAAACGTTATTTTCAATTTTTATTGTACTTATATTGCGTTTCTAAACACAAATATTGAACAAAAACGTCAGAATATTTTATGATCATGAAAAAATATCGTTTAAAAGAGGATCGCAAATAAAAAAAAGTGTTAGTCTAGATTCAAGATTCTAAAACAGATTGGTTATACCCTTTGGAGGGCTTTCAAGTAGTTTTTTTATCTAAGATAATAGAGGGATTTGGAATGTAACTGAGAAGAACTAGATAGGGTCACAATTAATTGCAACATATGTAACTGAAAAAGTCATACTGAGATTGTTACTGGAGTAAAACGTTTGTTTTTCGGTATAAAATATTCGGTAATGTTTAAATAAATATATAAAGATGTATAGATTGAGAAGTCAATATTAAACTTGTCTGATTAATATTTAACTATCATAATTTTAGTGATTTTCAGGAGTGCACACTTACGTACATAGTAACGACTGTACAAGAAATTAATAACATTTGTCGTGACCCGGAGCTCGTGGGTGTGAAAGGGTTTGAGGGAGATGCAAACACATGATCTCAGGATAACTAATTTTATTCAACTTTTAACACCTTACGAAATTCACTTTAATAGCTGAACCTTGAAAGCAATAAGAAATCCTAACCCAAATTAAGATAACTAAGTTGTGGAAGGTGCATATCTTGCTTAAATCTCCTTGTATGATCCAGCTTACAGCCTGATAGCTCGTTGTAAGGTTGGTGCCTTCACTATTCTCGGTGGATTGCCTCCTTCTACTATTAATCTTAAGATCAGCGACCACCAGTCGCTGTCTATTAACTCTTGGAAATCAGCTTACAATCAACGCTTAACCATTACCTCGCCTATTCAACGACTGGCACTTAAATAGAAGTTTCATTTGCATAAATCAAGTCATCTCTACGGAAAGTGGTTTTCGGACTAGTATCACTAGAATATTTTCCCCAAGAGGATTAGTGGAAAACTGGAATAGAACCCGTTACACGTTTCTACAAAGAGTTTACATGGATTCTTCTAGGTATTAAGCATATTCATTCTTTTTCAAGTACTTTTCGCAATAAAAGTAGTATTATGTACATTTATTCAGTTCTGAAAGCCAAGGTTTATTTTAAGTATAAAAAATATAAAGTGTTAAAAAATTCTGAAAATTTCAATTAGCACGCAAAATTTTACATATTTGTACACACCGACAAAAAAGTCAATTCACACATTACATTAATGGAACATATTACTTTAAGGATACGAAATAAGTTGGAAAATTTTATGCTTTCCTGGTGTTAAAACCTGTTTCAATTTCCAAAGGTCTTGTAAAAAACGTAATAAGTGAGAGAGTGTATGTAATTAACGTCGCACTGTAAATCTACACGAGGGTTATTGGTCACCGAGGACGACACCTGAGAAATGACCTATCTCTCTCTCTCTCTCTCTAACTTCCACACCACATTAACAGGAGAGCATTTGGGCTTAGATATATTTAACATGCGACGACCCCTTCTACACAGCTGGTCTTCAACACCACCAGGCTCAAACTCATGACACATTGGCCCCGAGTCCATGACCTTGATCACTAGGCTACCATGTCCACATAGAATAAATCAAAGTAATAAGAGAAACGGGCACATTTCTAGAAAGGCTGTAAAAAAATACTTCTGCGAAAAGAGGATAGTTTTGTCTATAAATGTTAGGGAACATAGGCTATGAGTGAATGAATATTAACCTCGCACTATTGAGCTACACTAGAGCTTTGGGCGATGGGCCTCGTAATTTTGAACCACAGTCAAGTGACGAGGGCGACACCTGAGCTGGCACCCCTCTCCTAACTTCCACACTCCACCAACAGGAGGACATTTGAACCTTTACATATTAAATGTATATCGACCTCTTTTGCACCGCGAACTCATGAAACGTCAGCCACTAGTCCGTTACCTTGACCCCTAGGCTACCATGACCACGGAGCATATGTTATAGCACAATGTTGATTTAGAGCAACAGCCTGGCTCTCTGTGGTCAATGTTCGAAATTTTAAACATTTAAGGATTATGAAATTAAGGATATGGAAAGTAATGAATTTTATTCTTGGAATCCCTGTTGAAAAACAGAAACTAATAAAAAGATTACAAATGTTTCATTTCTAACAGAATTTTCATCAAATTATTTCTCGTAAATTGGCATTAAATTTTATTTTGTAAGTACAAAGATATATTGTAGGAAAAAGAGCAGAAAAGCGATGAATTTAATTAAAAATCAACAAACCTCATCATGCAGCATTTTCCGATAGCGAACTCCTATTACTTTATTGTTTACTTTATACTTTTTTTGTACTATTTTATTCTCTCAACTTAATTCCCAGTAGATTTTAACTAGTTCCACAGTAAATTACAATTTACAGGAAGAAAGTAATTATCAATTGTCGAACAATGTGAATTAGTTGTAGTTTTCAATTCCTTTCTCTCTATATATAATTCGTTTTTATTTATCCTTGATCAATTATAGTTAGATAAAAAGGACGTTCTTTGTCTGGTCTGAGAAGTGTGGAACTGATGCGTAAAAGAAACTTAGATCAGTTGTAATGAATGACTAAAGTAAGAATAACTTTGTGGTCTTCCCGAGGGAATCACTATTTACTTGACAAGATGAAAGTAAGATTTTATCCAATAGCATGGTGTACACCTTTATTAGCTTCTATGATTCCGTCAGCTTAGGAAGCTATCTCCAGTTATAAAGTATTTATGCATGGAACACAGAATCTTCTGCATAAATATATATCGAGATAAATCTGACTGTAGGATGGATTATACTTCCTGATATTTATAATTAATACATGAAATAAAAATATAAGAATCCATTATTTAATATTAGAATGACCCTAAAATAAATCCTTAACAAGCCATGTCCAGCATTTTTTCTTTTTTAAACACTATCAAAACCTTTGAGTCTTCATTGAAATGTATATTATACAAATGAAGAACATGTTTTTAATTAGTTTACATGCGTATGTGTGTGATACATTAGTAAGAAAGTAATCCTTAACAATACAGATTTGCAGTAGCTAAATAATGACGGTAATTAAAGGTCAGAAAAAAACCATGCTCTATAAGCACATTCCTCTCAATAATATCCTTCTTTTATGAATACTTTTCTAAACGGGTTATATAACTTAAACGAAAGGGCAATAAGTACTATAGCGTATCAACGAATTATATAGACAGATTTCCTTCAAACTTTTATTTTAAAATATACTAAAATGAAGGTATATAATATAAATATTGCATAATAATTTTTGTTCGAGAAAATTAAATAAAACAATTTTTAATAATAACTTTTTCTCATTTTTTTCCTTATGGAAAGTAATTAGTTACATACAGTGCATAATAAATAGATTCTCAATGCTCTGTGCTTTTCTATAGAAAGGTTTTTTTATAACTAAAAAGCGCTTGAGTTTATTTCCTACTTTTCAGAGTAAAAACTTCATACTACTCGAGTTATTAGCTTTGAGTAAGAAATTCCATCACTGCTCGTTATACTTTCACCAAGGTTCTTATATTTTATGTATGATTGTGTTTCTTTTCTTTTAAGTTTACCTAAACAACTTTAACTACTAACCGCACTTAAATCTTTTTATTCAAAGAGTTTCAAAAGAAAGTGAGGTATGCAAAATATTTTCATCCGTTACCAAATGAAAATATACTATTTAAAGAAAAAGAAAGTAAAAAATATGAACTATATCACCATTTTTCGTCTTAGATTAAATTGAAATTTCTAAGCAAGTTCAAACAACAGTCAATAAATCTTAAGAAACGATTCTTATTCAGGAAAAATAGTATCTTCTATAGAACTATTTTTATTTTTGCTTATATTTGTAAATCATTACTGTGTGTCTACTTTTGAAAATAAAATGAGTTTACTTTTTTTAAAAATATTTTCACTTCTATTCTCAGAAAACTACTTTAAAAACATACAAGGTGAGACATAAAAAAAAAGAGACTAAAAGTGTAACTTGGAAAAAAAGAGGAAGTTGCCAACAACTTTTCTGGTGACGTCATCCCTCATACCTCCTGTATTCATGCGGTCAGTTTCGACTTAACCAATCACTCCAGTTGGGAGTACTGCGTCGTTGAATGAACACATTTAACTGCATTCTGCCGGAAAAATGTCTAATGTAAAAACCGAACAGCGAATCAACATTGAGGCTTACGGAGATGAAACTTTGTCTCGTGCACGTGTGTTTCAATGGCCTAAGTGGTTTCAGGGGGAAGGTACAGTGTGGAAAATGATGAATGTGCTGGGCGCCCAAGGTCAGCGGTTAAAAACTAAAACCTTGCCAAAGTTCATGATGTGATCCGGGGTGATCGAAGATGAAGTGTTCATGCAATAGTGGAGTTGTTTAAGTTGGATAAGGAAGCTGTTCGACGTATTTTAACAAACGAATTACACATGAGGAAGATTAATGCGAAGGTTGTTCAAAAGTTATGCCCGATGAACAAAAACAGTGCCTTAAAGACGTGTGACTGGACAGATTTCCCGATGCCCCAAAAAGCATGCATTTCAAAATCAAAATTAAAAGCAATCTTAATTGTTTTCTTCGGTATTAATGAAATTGTAATGATTGAGTGGGTTCCCAGTGGTCAGACTGTTAATCAACGCTACTACATCGAAGTACTAAAAAGACTTCGTGAAAAATTTAGGCGAAAAAAGGCCAGAACTGGGGAGTGATGAATGGCTATTGCACCAAGACAATGTACCCACTCACTCCGCCCTATCTCTCAAGCAGTTTCCGACCAGCAAAAACATTACTGTGATGGAGCATCCTCCTTATTCACCTTATTTGGCTCCATGCTACTTTTTTTATTTTCCACAGTTAAATCTTACTCAAAGGGAACCCATTTTACCTCAGTTGAAGTGGTTTAGACAAAAACGGAAAATATCCCGAAGGGCCTTTCAAAAACCTCGTTCTAGAACTGTTACCAGCAAAGGAAGCACCAAATGCAGAAGTGTGTGAAGGATGAAGGTACGGTTGAAGGGGGTAATGTAAGGGAGAACTGATTTTGTAAGTGCAATGATTTATTGTACCAGTTTCGTGTGTGTGTGTGTGTGTGTGTGTGTGTGTGTGTGTGTGTGTGTGTGTGTGTGTGTGTGTGTGTGTGTGTGTGTGTGTGTGTGTGTGTGTGTGTGTGTGTGTGTGTGTGTGTGTGTGTGTGTGTGTGTGTGTGTGTGTGTGTGTGTGTGTGTGTGTGGTGTGTGTGTGTGTGTGTGTGTGTGTGTGTGTGTGTGTGTGTGTGTGTGTGTGTGTGTGTGTGTGTGTGTGTCACACCTCATATTTATAATGAAAAATTGGAAACAAATTTATATACACAACAATACTTTCGAAAAGCTAAAAACTATCAATGCGTAACAAGAGATGTTGAAACTTTTTAAGCACAGGAAAGTTGTTCAAAAATTCTTTTTTAAATGTTTAGACTACGATCAAAGAGTAAATGATAAATATGTATACCTTTAAAATAATTCAAGTAATTTGAGGCCATTAATAATTAATAGTAATTTAACTTTTAACTTATTTCTAAATTTGCTTATTCTGCGCCAAATGCATCACGCTCTAAGCAAAGTTATTATTTAACCTTCCTTGTTTATTAATTTTTATGGGATAATTAAATTCTCATATCCAGCAGTTTATTTCAGAATTTTTTCTTTCTTTATCAATCATTCATAATATTTCAGTACATCTCAAGTTTTTCACGCTTACGCATCTTGATTTTAGAGGTGAAATAAAAAATATACCTAAATCGAAGCATAGTTTCAGATTAACATAGCTTTGCCAAAAAAACTTTCCTTTTATTAATTCTTAAGGAAAAGGATTTTGTGTGGAAACTTAATTTTTGTAAACTTTATCTTCCCTTACTGAAGTTTGCTAAGGCAGCTAGACTGACTGAAAAATAAACCAACATAAAATACCAACACTTCCATATTGAAATTAGAATAACTTCTATATCAATATACGTTCCCGTCCTACAAAACTAAAAAAATATGTAAACCTTAAACTAGAAAATGTCATAAGCTCTGAAAATTCAAAATATTTGTTTTTGATAACTAAAAAAAAATAAATATTTTACCATAAGAGATTTTATTAAGACAAAACAACATATAAATATTTGGCCGGTTATAAGATGTAATAAAACTGTAAAATCTACTCATTTTATAAAAATTAGAGAGATTTGTGGAGTATTTTAAAATTCTGAAATAACATTTTGAGTGATCAAAAACTCATTAGAAATCAATAATTTATTTTAATTTAAATCTTATGAACTTCTGTGGTGAAAAGTCAATTTTCCGGATCCCGGATTTCCTCTAAAAACGTTTCTTGTATTTATTTAGCTACTGTTAATTCAATAGATTTTGTTTTCTTAGGTACTAATATTCGTTTTTTTTAATATTAATGTTTTCAACATTTCCTATAGCCTGGTTTTCTTTTACAAAGATTTGTATTTTTCTATTAAATAGGCACGTTCGTTTTTTTCTAAAGTTTTTTTTTAATTTTATTTGTACATATCTTATATAATTTTCAAGACAAATTAAAATTGATACATTTACAAAATAGTTTAGCTGGCATTTTTAAGTGATACAAAATAATGTCAAATGAATATTAAAATCTCGAAAAGAAGTTCTAGTATATTATCAGAAAAATGTGCAGAATGACACCTAATTGTTACCGGAAATAAATTTTTTTAAGCTTATCCCAGTTGTATATCTATATATATAAAGGAGAAAAGCGACTCACTCACTGACTGACTGACTAATCACGATATCTCTGGAACTATTCAACCTACATACTTGAAATTTAGTAGACATGTTCCTTTCATAGAGTAGACATCAGCTAAGAACGGATTTTCCGAAATACGAAACGCAAGGGGCGTTATAAATAATTGTTCCCATGTTTAAACTACTCAATGTATAATTTTGAAATTGGGTTAGCAGATTCCTTTCATACAGTAGAGATCCTCTACAAAATGAGTTTGGTGAAAATCGTCCCCCAAGTGGCGTTGCAGGGGCTTAGTGGGCGTTATAGATAATTATTTTCATTTTAAAACTATTTGACGCACTGTCTTTAAATTTGATAAATAGATTCCATTCGTAGAATAATGATCAGTTACAAAACGGGTTTTGTGAAAACAGACTTCTAAGTGGCGTTGCGGGGGATTAAGGGGCGTAATAGATAAATATATCCATTTTTAAACTACTTCACCTACCTGCTTGAAAATTGGTAGGTAAGTTTCTTTCATGGAGTAAATATCCGCTACAAAATGGGTTTTTAAAAAATTGACCCCCAAGGGGTGTTGCGGGGGTGGGGGTTTAAGGGGCGTTATAAATTCCGATTTTTTAACTATTAGACGTATAGTCTTGAAACTTAGTAAGCAGATTCCTCTCATAGGGTAGAGATACGCTACAAAATGGGTTTCGTGAAAATTGCCCCCAAGTGGCGTTGCGGGACTTAAGGGGCGTTATAGATAATTATTTCCATTTTTAAACTATTAGACGCACAGCCTTTATATTTGATAAATAGATTTCTTTCATAGAGTAGAGATCAGCTATAAGAAGGTTTTGTGAAAACAGACCTCTAAGTGGCGTTGCGGGGGATTAAGTGGCGTAATAGATAAATATTTTCGTTTTTAAACTACTTGACCTACCTGCTTGAAAATTTGTAGGGATGTTTCTTTCATGGAGTACATATCCGTAACAAAACGGGTTTGGGGAAAATTGACCCCCAAGGGGTGTTGTTAAGGGCAGATATAAGTAATTATTTCTATTTTTAAACTATTAGACGCACAGTCTTGAAATTTGGTTAGCAGATTCCTCTCATAGGATAGAGATACACTACAAAATGTGTTTTGTGAAAATAGACCCCTAGGTGGCGTTGCGGGGGTTCAAGGGGCGTTATTGATAATTTTTTTGGATTTTTAATTTATTGGACGCACAAATTCTGTTAAGCAGATTCCTTTCATAGAGTGCAATTCCCCTACAAAATGGGTTTTGTGAAAACAGACACCGAAGTGGCGTTGCGGGGGCTCAAGTGGCGTTATAGATAATTATCCCCATTTTTAAACTATTAGACGTACAGTCTTGAAATTTGATAAGCAGATTCCTTTCGTAGAGAACCGCTACAAAATGGGTTTAGCGAATATCAACTACTAAGTTTAATTTCGGGAGATTACAAGGCGTAATCGATAAATATTTCCATTTTTAAACTATTTGATCATCCTGCTTGAAAATTGGTAGGCATGTTCCTTTCATGGAATATAATTCCTCTAACAAAGAGTAAAACGAAAATTGACCCTAAGGATGGTTGCGAGGGGTCAAGAGGAGTTACAGAAAAAAATTCCTGTTTTTAATTGTTAGACCCATATACTTGAAATTTTTAAGCATGTTTCTTTTGTTGAATAGGGATGCACTAAGAATGCATTTTAAGTAAATCAAGTTCTGCGGAGGGATGCAGGAGTTACTGGGACGTATTGACACAAAAAAAATCTTTTTTCGATCTACAAGGACTATAATAATGAAATTTGGTTTGCATTTTTCTTTTGTTGAATTGAAATCCACTAAGAGAGGTTATTTTGGAAAACGGCTCTCAACACACACGGGATTACGGGGATATTAATAGTAAAACTTTTGTTTTTTCTGTTTGATTTAGTCTTGAAATTTGGCTTGCATGTTCAATTTACGGAGTAGAGATCCACCGCGAAAATTGGTTTTGCGGGAATCCACTTGGTTTTTGGGTTACGAAAGAGCAAACATCATTCTATACTTCAATTTTAGAGATTTTTAGAAAATACAAATTAGATGAGTTCTACCCTTTTTATTTATCAAGAGGTGACAGTTACAGGTCTAAGTATATTTTTCAATACAATCGAATTCTTAATGCTAGAACTTAGATATCAATAATTTATACATATATATAAGCAGTAAAAATTTATAAAACATCATGAAATACCCAGCGAAGCGGGCGGGTAACGGCTAGTATAACTATAAATGAAGAAAACTAATTAAATTAATAATTTAGAAATTTCCCTGAATCATGGAGAATTAATTTCCAATAGTTCTGATATTATGCCAGAATTTCAAGAAATTTTGTTTCACGTTTCATCTTTTTAACTAGACATTATAATCCCGACATTTCCACGAAAGACGAATTTCAGATATTTCCGCGCATACTTAAAATCGTGATTAATAGTAAACCTGTCTATTTTCAAAGCTTATTGTCAGTTTTAATGCTATAAAAGCAAATATATAAATCAAACATTGAAAGGAATTAAATATTCTGTTTATTCAAAATTTGCTTTAATATTCGATGGTCATAATGGCACACATGGGGGGGAGGGATTTAAAAGGCTAATTGTTATGAATTCGAAGATAACGTTTTCCTTTTAGCATCCTTAAAATACACATTGTTCCTACAAATTTAAGATATGGTCGCGGTAGCCGACTGGTCATGATCCCAAAATTATGGCTGGTGTGTCCGTGTCACAGGTTCGAGTCCTGGTGCCACTGAGGACCCAAATATAAAATGGATGATGCACGTTAAATCTGTCAAGGCTCAAAATTCTCACGTGATGATGTAAAAGTCTGGAGAAGGAGGAGCTAACTCAAATGTCGTTGTCGCTTGACCGAGAGTTCAAAATTACTAGGTCCATCGTGTAATGACTTGAATCAAGCTTATCAAAACAATTTATTACAAGGAAAATTAACTTGAATATTTTACACTCGTTCCGAGATTGGGATCACAGTTAGTCTCTTTTACAGTAAAGTTTAGCTCGTCTCAAACATCCACCTTATCTTGAGAATCACGGGAAGTTGACACCTTTTTATCGGTAGTAAGGGCCAAAGTCCTTCGGCTTCACTGTTCAACTCTAATCGGGGGTGCAAACGCAGTGGGATTCTCGCTGTATATCGCTAGAGAGGCCTCTTAACGGTTCTCCCCCTCGAATTATCACGCCGTGCCTTTTAAAGCCCAGGTTGCTCCTGGTTCTTCTTTTCGGCTTTCCATTATCCCTTGTTCGTCGGCTTCTCAAAGTGTGGGAACCATCCGACGTACAATGTCGGCTGTCCTCCTCCAGACACGCCGTCGTCTCGGATGCATGAGAAACGGAAATTCCACACAGGCTGGGGAATATGTCCACTCCCGGATTCTAAGGAATGGTCGTGGGAACAGAGATCAGAATTCTTGACCACCCATTTAGGCTACTTTTTCCCAGCAATTAGGAAAAGGAAAGCTGGAACATCACAATCGCTAATAGCCTAGGCGTAGACGGGGAGTGATGTTAATAAAGAAATCAAAAAAATATCAAACCTTCTTTAATATTAGACACATCTATGGCATATAATTTAAAGCTACTAAGCTATAATTTGCAATATACAGGGTTAGCGTAAGGGATTCATTAATTTTGAAAAGGCTATATTTTCTAAAGTAGTACACGTACACACGTGAAAGATATATGAAATGTACCACAAACTCACCAAGTTTACGCACCTTCAACGCAACACACTTCCAGGCGGTAATGGAACTCCTTCCATACATTTTATAGCACAGTCCTGTCAATTGTCTGCACTGCTGCGTTCTTCAAACTCGACTAATGATTGCGATAGAAAGGATACATAAAGAAGGTCTTAAACCCGTATACCATTAAAAGAAATCGCAGAGTGTTAAATCAGGGAATCTAAACGGACGGGGAACAAATTAGGTCATTCTCACCAATACGCCCATCCCAGTGATGCAATAGTTCATCGTTTAGATAGTCACGAACTGGGATGTGTGAAGGAGAAGGGTCCGTCTTGTTGGAAAATGAATTCCCTGAAGTTAGCACTGAGTTGCGAACAACCATAAATGCAACATATTCATGTAACATTTACCAGTCACACTTTGCTCAGGAAAACGTCACATACATCTTTGTTTGTTACACTGTACAGAAAACATTCATCTTTGGCGAATTTATTTAATTGTCATGAATGAACGTGGATTTTCTTTGCTTCAGAATACACAACATAAACTTGGAGAGTTTTTATGGGTTTTTTTTCATATCATTCAGGTGTGTACGTGTAATACTTTTAAAATTATAGCTTTTTTAAAATGAATGAAACATTTATGCTAGTCATGTATAATACTTCACATCCGTATCTTAATTTAACAGCTATCCAAGCTTTTAAATTTTATATGAGTAAAATATATAAAGGGGGGGGGGGGTTGTAACACAAAATCCCAAATTTTTATATTGTTGAAATAATACCGGTAATTAATATTAACATTTCCATAAGAAATATGTACACTCACTTATGATGCAAAGTAATTAATAAAGAAATCGAAAAGAGCTCGCATTAGAATGATCGATTTTTTATTAATGTTACACTTAGAAACTACACGAGGGCTAAGTGAGTGAATGAATATTAACGACGCACTATTCAGTTTCTTGAAGGCCTTTGTGGCGACGGGCCTCGTGATTTTCAACCATCGTCAAGTGACGAGAAGGACAGCTGAATTCTCCAAACTTCAACATCACACCACCGGGAGGACCTTTGAGCCTCGTCAAATTTAAAATGCATCTGTCCCCTCTGCGCATCGGTTTTCAGCGGAACTAGGCTCAAACTCATGCCACGCCAGCCACGAATGAGTGACCTTGACCTCTAGACTACCACGTTTACACTACACGAAGGCTATTGGCTGCGGAGTTCGTTATATTGAATCACTGTCAAGAGGCAAGGACGACGCTTGAGTGGACCCAAGCACCTCTCCCTCCAAACTTCCACTTCACGTCAACGTTCAGACTTTGAGTCTTAACATATTTAAAGCGCATCAGCTTCTCTACATGGCATATATTTCTAGTGGCACTAAGATTCGAGCCCACGACCCACCAAAAACAACTTCGATAGAAAATTCTCAATCATGACCACTCGTCTACCGTGGCTACTTCTTACTCTGGAATATCGGTTTTAAAAGAAAACGCATATACTAAAAAATATAACGATTTTTTTTTTCCGAATTAAAAAATTAAGCTCAAAAATATTAGTCTATTAAACTCAGTTTTGACCTATTGCTAAAAACTTATATTGAAGAAGAAAAAATTTACTATAGATCTAGTTTAGATTATATTTAATACCTATTCCAAGATTAATAAAAAATAAATTGTTTATTTTCCAAAAATTATGTTAAATCTTATAGAATTTTCTTTCGACATTTTTGCACTGTCAGTTTTCGTTTTTACCTATCAAACACTAATTTTTTATTAGAATTGCATACTTGTTTTTAAGTAATTTTTCTAATTATGGTTATGCATGAAAAAGTTTATAACAAAAGTTGTTTATTGGGCATACAGTCCTCGTTTTCACAATTCCACCATTCACCGTTTTATTTTGTCTCTTTCTTTAAATTTAAGTTTATATTTATGTACATTGCATGAACTCTTTCTTAGTGTTACGACTTTCAGGATTGAGCGAGTGATTGATGAATTCCTAAAAATGGTGATTCCATTGTAAAACGTATGCCTTGTGCATGAAGGACAATGGTCCAACAAAAAAAGGTGTAACAAAACTCTTCATTAACAAATGAAAAAGAAAAGGAAAAATAAGCTACCTTTTAGGATATTGGAGTATAAAACTGATTGTGGTATAAATGTTGTTGTTGTTTTCACTTATTTATATAATGCCCTTCATTAAAAGTGATATTTCCAAAATCTTTTTATGTTTATTTACTTTGTTCTACCTTCATACATTTCAAATTTCATATGCACTCTACAACATAAAAAGTGACACACCAAGGAGTTATCCGAATAGGGCGAAATTGCGTATGCGCATAATTTACAATAAAATATGCAAATTATTGATTTTCTGCACGCTTTTGTGCAGTTTGTATTCGTGCTTCTCTAATACTTCTCTGATACCCGTCGTAGCCTAGCTTTAAGGCCGCTAACTCTTGGCCAGCGTGCCATGAGTTTGAGGCCTAGTATCACTGAAGACACCCACCATGTAGAGGGAATTGTGCGTGTTAACTCTAACAGTCAAGTTGTTTTGATGACTTAAATACATAAACTGTCAAATTTATTTTAAAATAAAAATCAAATTTTTTCGTTCAAAATAAAATATACTTTATAGTTAAAAATATTGATATTTTGAATTACACATGCAAAAAAAAAATTTTTAAGGTTTTGTAGTTTTGTAGCAACTGCATGTTCGCTTGAGGTGGCTGCCACACAGCATGGCAGGGGTAAAGTTCGTTTCTAGTGGAGTATTATTTTCTTTAAAACATAACAAAATATAAAAATGAATAGATATTAGTAGTTCAGTAATTCAGTTCTGTGTGGTATATATATATATAAATGGAAATATACAGTCCAACTCCACTATATCATTACACCTAGAATCGTGTTTCCTTCCTTCTCTTTTTTATCCATTTGCATCCTTTTTTGAGCAACAAACTTTGCACTGTCTTGTAGGCTCACGTTTCGCAGGAGTAGGAGGAATATAGAATATAAAATTTCGTTCACTAAGACGAGCCCTGGGTTATCTACTGCAGGTATTCTGCCATGATTCTTTTGTCCAGAAGCTACACCATAGTATTTATGTAAAAGCTCTTCAACAACTGGTACTCGAAATTCTAAGAATATAATACGTTTCCCAACTACATTTTTATAGAGCAAAAATCAATTCCAGAGTACCTTGTCTAATAAAGGTAAATGTATCTTTTTATAATATTTTTTCTGATGTTTTCGGATTGTCGGATGAAAGAATAATTCCTCATCACAACGATCTACACCACCGATAGTTAGATAGCAGTCAAAAATAATCTTTGGATTGAGTATATCCTCATTTTTTTTTATTTTTGAGGTTGATCATGGAAGTATTATGAATACTGCTCATCCAACACCACCATCTATTGAATGAAAAGCCTTAATTAACTTCTTCCGATACAGATTTGGGTTTGACAAAGAGATGAAGCCTAAATAAACTTCGCCCATATGTATTCGGGTATAACAATAAGATGCACTAAAAGAAAAATTACCCTGTATAAAACTCGGAAGTGACATTTGGAATCATTAGTGCCGTGTCCGAGATCATCTCGGGTATGGCAGTTAAAAGGTTAAATCTGTCGAAGCTCAAATGTTAGTGCGGTAATATGGAAAGGGGAGTCAGTTCAAGTGTCGTCCTCGTCACTTGATCGAGGTTCGTCTCAATAGCCTTCGTGTTACTTTATAGAACGGTATAAATAAATACTCACGCACTCAATACTTCCTTATTCTTCGTGATCTCGACCAACTCGTTTGGCTATGACGAGCAGTCATCTCCGATCGTCCCAGGATCACAAAGTTCTAACTCACCATTTAGAACCTATAAAGCAGATAATTCAACAGGCTCGGCCAGATAATAGCTTCCATCAAGACCAGATGTAAGCTAAAGCATTATAATGACTTTTTTTTACTCCTGTAGCAATATTTCCTGAATCTATTCAATTCCTATAATACTGCTAGCTTTTCGATTTCAATGCGTGTGCATCATATCTATCAATTTTTCTTCTATTCTTTTAGCTTTTCTCTGAGCGTCACTTTTTATATAATTGAGTATTTATTTTAAGAATAATCTGTTAAGATATAGGAATCACGTTTTAATTCCTAAGATTTCTATACAGTACGTTATTGTGAATTCCATAGAACATGTCATTAGGCTTTATTTTTATAATAAATTTAGGTCCATTCCAAGAGATAGCATAGAAAAACTTCATTTAAAAATAATTATCGTGGAATATTTTTCAATTAATTTTCTGGTAATATTCACTCTCTCTTTTTCAGAAAATATCAAAAATAAATCAACAAAAGTTCATTTTTGTGATAATTTAAAAGAAAATTCTACAGAGTATTTTATTTTTTTACTGTGGCGTTAAGTTTATGTGTATCAATTTAAATAAATCAAAAAGCTTATATTTGCCTTTGGGTTTCGCATTTTACTTTTTTTACGTTTTCTTATTTTTTAAAGAAGACTAACTGAAATGCATTATTACTCTTTATATAATGCTTTTTTAAAATTAAGAAATAATAGGTCTGCATGTGTGTGTGTGGTGTGGAAATCTGCAAATATATTAAATTTTAAATACCTAAGACAATCTTTATAATTTCTATCGTCAGTTTTCTGTCAAATGAGTGTATTTAATGTAAGATTCAAAGTCTTATTTAGAGTATAAAGTCGTAATTAATTATTAAATATGTAAGCATAACATTTCAACTTGCTGAAATAAAATAAGATATTCAACAAATCAGGTTCAAGGGATATAAAATCTGAATGTAACTTGAAAAATCACAATTTGTTACATTTCAAACAAGACAAATAAAAATTATTGCATCCGAATAGGAAAATTAAATAAGATATGGAATGGTGTGTATAGATTTTACTTAATAAAACTAAGTTCAAATATAATTTCTGCTATTTATTTGTGCTGTAAAAGTAAATAACACGGCAAAAAAATAATCCTTTATTTAAAAAATGCACTTCAAAAAGATTTTTAAGACGCAATCTCTATCAAAAAAGAAGAGTCAATAAAGTCCTGCACACTTACTGTGTTCGCGATCTTTTAGAGAAATAAAAACTTTAAAAATAAGTGAAAAACTAAATCTTCAAATCTTTATTTGGCAAAGTAAATAAAAATAAATTTAATATTTGAACGAAAAGTATTCCGTTCTCTTCGTACAGTATTTTCTAAATGGATTTCCACACACATTCACACACATATTTGAAAATTCTCGAACACGATGTGAAAAGAGTCTGTGTTATCAATAATATTGAAGAAGAAAAATTACTAATCAAATTCCACGTATATTTAATTTTATTTTACTTTTTGAAATGCATTTTTACTGTTAAGATATTGCAAAATTTTAATAGTAAACAAAATAGAGTTTCTTCTTTTTACTTGAACAAAACATTAATTCTTAAGGTGATTTTTGATAATGAACGAAACTAAGTATCTGATAGTGTATTTAGAATAGGGAATTAAAAATGTTTTTTTAATTTTATACATATCGTTATTGTAGTATAGTCTTTTGTTTAAAATCTTCGTGATCTGAGAAGGTACAATATTAATTTTTGAAATTTTTAACTATTTCAAAATACTTGAAAGATTTTTAAATACCTCATCAACATTTTTGATATAAACATTATCAGAACCTCATACTGTTGTATTCCTTTCAGCAATTGAAAAAAAAGGGAAATAAACCCATGCCGAAGTTTAAAACAACAAAGGCTGCACATCTATATATATATAAAGGAGAAAAGCTACTCTATCTTCGCAAAATCTCTGGAATTATTACACCTACAGACTTGAAATTTTGCAGGCAAGATTCTTTCATTGAGGAAAGATCCACTAAGAGCGGGTTTTGTGAAAATCTACCCCCAGAGGGGTTGAAGGGGCGTTATGGACAAGTTTGAACCATTTTTTGAACTTTCTGACGAACAGACTTGAATTTCGATAAACTTGTTTCTATAGTTGAGCAAAGATCCGCTAAGAACGGTTTTGTGGAAATACACTCCCAAGGCGAGTACGGGGCGTCATAGATTTTGAAAAACCTGGGTTTTTTTTTAACTACTAGACTTACAAACTTCAAATTTCGCAAACATGTTTCGTTTATTAGGTAGAGATCCACTAGGAACGGATTTTGCGGAATTCGACTCTGGCAGAAGTCCTACAGAAGAAATTTGGTAAGAGTGTTATTTTTATTGAGTAGAGATCCGCTAAGCAGGGGTTTTTTGAGTAAATCCACCCAAATCCCCATGAAAGGGGCATTCCAAGACGAATGCGGGGAGTGTTACGTGAAATAAAAAGGATGAAACATTTAAGAAATACGATTCTTTATGCCTGGACTTACGCTAGAAGAACGTCTTAAAAATTTTCTCAAACGTAACAAATTATATATAATCATGTATGTATGTATACTATGTATAATCAATAATAATATATGCTAAATTGCTATAAATCTAAATAAGCAAAACAAAAATATAAGTATAGTCAAACAGTATAGGTCAAAAATAAGTTAATCACATTAGTACAATAGTAAACTCTTAGCCTCTGGAACTATGATTGCAAATTTAAACTATGTTTTAAGGTTAGCAAGCCTTCACTAATAATTTGCCTATACTTTTGTTTGTAGAGTAAATACATAAAAGGAAGAGGAAGTCATCATTAAAACTAAGGAGAATAATCATAAAAGTATTTATATTATCCGTATATGTATTTTTTGTAAATTTTTACCAATTTTTTCCCATTTTAGTTATTATTATTTCTTTTTCTCTTCTTAACTTTAGCATATTTTTCTTAAGATGTACTAAACAAATCTAAAAACAACAAAAATCCCCATATCTCCATTTTTTTTATTAAAAAAAAAGTTGTCGCAAGTAGTCGGATACCTTAAATTTAGTACCATGAATTCGAGACCACCCTGTATAGTAATTTTTTAACCTACTATATTTAAACAACAATCTTTCAAACTATTTCAGGATTTAATTATATTTTTTTTTTGTTTTCAATAATTGTAGTCATTTACCATTATATTAAAATACGCTCGTCCTTTTTTTTATTTTATATGTAATATTCATGAAAAGTTATATGAGTTTTTCATAGTTCTCTACAATTTTTAAAACACTATCCCATCTTGTTTGTGTCAATTTTTGTATTTGGTACATATAGTCTAACAGATCATTAAAATGTTAGACATGTGTGGAAATATAATTATTTAAAAAATGAGATATGTCTTCATATTTGACTACTAATATAACTGCCATAAAAACTATTGAACACAAATTCCTATTTTTTCTCTCAGTTTCCTTTAACAAGTGATGCGATTTCCTTTAGCAGATGTATGTATCTAAGTTATTTAAGTTCTAAACTCTATGAGTTATTGTTTCAATTACTTAGTATTCTATTTAATAAATTAAAATACCATTTACCTTCTGTATATATATATAAATATATAATTCATAAATATACACAAAATAGTTATAAAACCTAAATTAACTAATATATGTAAAATTACTATAACTCGATGATTTAAATAAAAATATATATTTTTCTTACATTTTAAGGGATATTTTATTGCTTCTATTTTTCTGAAAGGAAATAGTTTACCTATAAAGCTCTTATATCTTAATAACAATAATTTTTTTCTTACAAAGTATTATTATTTCATTTCCAAACAAATTATGTAGTTGACAAAATTCACTAGCATGAGCATTACTTTGTAGTATTTCACAGTTCTAAAAGTTTAATGCCATGTAGAGCGGTTACTGTACATTAAATCTGCCACGGCCCAAATTCCTCAAGTTGATGTGGTGTAATGGCTTAAAGAATGAGGTGCGATAGGTAGGTCAACTCATTATTGATTTTTTCTGTTCTTGTAGCTGTATTTTCTGAATAGAGCAAATCAATTCGTATGATACTCTTAGCATTTCGATTTCGAATGCAATTTCCCTGTCCTTGAAGCTCGCTTTTTGTGATATAGAATGTGTGTATATTTTATTTCAAAGTGGTCCATCTAATTTTGAAATGGCGTAGCTTTAAATAAGTGATAAATTGGTACGGGAAAAATGCGATGCGTTTAATAGACAATCCGTTAAAATAAAATACGTTTGTCATTAAAATAAATCACTGGTTTCTCAATGGTTCGTAAATTATTCTCATTTATTTATCAGCAACTAGCTCACTCCGTATATACTTCTATCAGTGAAGATTGTAACATTCAAACTATTAAAGGAATTTAAGATCTGCGCGTCAGTCATCTTAAAACCATCGGTTATTGCCTGCAGAACAGGGCAGCATTCTAGAATTACATGATCTTGGTTTGTCCATGCGCTCGTGTTTGGATGGAATAAGAGTGCATTAAAATTATGTGTTGCAAGTTGTACACAAGATCATCTGAGATAACAGCAGATAAGCATTTGCACTAAAGATGCACTGGTGAACATATTCATTGAATGGTTCCATGAAATCTGTTGGCCACAACGCGTAAAATTCAAAGTCGTATAAATTTAAGATTCTATTATTTTAAACCATTGATATTAAAAATAAAAAAATTAAACTTCTTCAAAACAAGCTATGCTGTAACACCTATTACTTTTTCTAAGGAATGTACTATTTAATTTTGTTATTTTTTATGAATGAAGCAATACGTATTTTAAAGCACATTCCAAACCCTAAGTTCTAAAAATCCTTCCAAACATTTCAAATTAGCTGAAAATTATTGAAAACTGAAATAGTATTATTTTAATATTTTTGAATAATATCTGCTTAAAAATAAAAATCATCACTTTTTTATTTGTTTATTTCATCTTATAAATTTATATAAACTTCCTAAAACTCTTAAATGAAAAAAAAACCGATTCAGCTATAAATTCGTAGCATTTAAACAAAAGTTTGCCACAACTACATTTAAATTTGAAATAATTTCTTCTAATATTTTTTTCTCATTTTTAGAATTTGTATAACTTTTTTTGTAAGTTACATCAGTTGTCATTCTCTAAAAAGCTTTTGAAAATCTCTGTTCTAGTTAGTTTACAAGTGATCGAACTTTTAATCTCGAAGCTATTTTGCGGAGGGGGCCGATTCACGTTAAACATGTCGTGACTCTAACGTCCTCTCTTTGGTGTGATGTGCAAATTAGGAGCCAGTTCAAATGTCATTCTTGACACTTGGCCATGGTTCCAATTTACGAGGTCAGTCGCCAATAGCCCTCGTGTAACTTTATAGCGCGACGTAAATATAATTCTCACTCTTTCACTCCCTCGAAGTTATTTTATTCAGAATTTGCAGTAAAATTCTACAAGAATCTTTCAAACATGCTCCATTTATGTATCAAAGATACCTTTTCTTGGAAATTCTTTTTATATATTTACTTATACAAAAGAAGAAGTTTGAATTTCCACTATACAAAACATGAACAGAAATTTGTTTTTTACTTGTTGGTTTTATTCTTATCCTACCTACTTAAAAATATGTGAAATGAAATATTGTATTCTTCTGTATGCTTCATATGCGTACGTTATTTAATATTAAACAAAATAATGACCTGATATAAAATTAACTGGAATAAAAAATGATACAACACAATTAATTGTTAATAATATTGTAGCACAATTCTCTGTAAAACAACATTCTATATAATCCATAGCTAACATTCATCGGTACGACAAGCTGAATTTTTCGCGCACCACGCTAATACTGGTATATATTTTACACATTTTCTCATTATGACTTTACATTCTTTTTAAGTTATTATTATCTAACTCCAGCATTGTCTTCGATAATATCGCCTCTTGATTTAAAAAGGACAGAACATGAATTACTAAAACACAAGCATATTTATCATTTACTCCTCTGTAACCTCCTCCCTCTATCACAGTCGATTTCCTCAAATACCATTTTTAATTGTTTTCTACTCACTAAAAGAAACATACTTGCCAATTTTCTATGTATAAATCTAACTGTACAAAAACGCTAATTATTTATCTATGATGACTCCGTAACCTCTTTTAGGATTCGATTTCCGCAAAACCCGTTCTTGGTGGATATCTACTCAACAAAGACACCGTGCTTGCCGAATTTCAAGTTTATAAGACTAATAGTTCAAAAAGTGGAATTATTTTATCTTTACCCCTCCCCCGAAAACACCCCTTGAGAGTCAATTTTCCCAAAACTCGTTCTTATTGGATCTCTATTCAACAGAAGAAGCATTGTTTTCTAAGTCTGTAAGTCCAGTAGTTCAAAAACGGGAAATTTGTTTTATCAATAAAGTTTCCCACAGCCTCCACCATCCCAATCTCCTTTGGGAGCAGATTTCCACAAAAAAAACCCATTCTTACCGGATCTCTACTCCGTTAAAGGGTTATTCCTGCCAAACTTCAAGACTGCATGCCTAATAGTTCCCATCTCGTGATGAGTAAGTGAGAAAGTCCCTTTTCTGTATGTATATAAATAAAGAAGACAAGAAGTATCTGTACATAAATAGAACATTTTATAGAAATATTAAAAATTAATTTTATGCGTGTAATATTTTAGTATCAGAATATTAGAATTTCGCGCGCGCGTGAGTTAAGTTTTTATCTTTTATTCCATCAGATAAATGTAATAAAATGAAGTTGAAAGTACAACTTTTTAGTGAAAGCAAAATCCCAAATTTATTATATATTATGACTAAGTCATGTTTTAGTCATAGTATGTAATAAATTTGAGATTTTGTATTATCCCAAGTCCGAGTACTGTCAATGAGAAACGGTGTATAAACTAAAATATTTCAGCGAACACGATAAATTTTCTTAATATATTTTTTTTTCTTGATCACTGAATTCTAAATGAACCTTTTTTTGTAAAAATTATCCTTTTTTTCTTCAAACTAAATTTGAAGGGATGAAATATTCAGGGAATTAAATTTACAGCTCATATCAACAAAAATAATACGTATTTGGTTAGAAGATTGTTAAGCAATAAAAAGACTTGATATATTAATTGCTTTTCTTATTAGCTTTACAAATCCTCTCTCAAAAATATTCTACTCTAACAAATCCCTGATAAATCAAACCATCATATTTCTCAGAAGAAAGAGAGCTGTAATATGTCCATTGTATATTAACAAATCATAAAAATGCATTTCATTCTCATGGTAGGATATTAAAGAACTTTAAAAAAAGCCTTATAACGTGATAATTTTTTAGTCCCTGAGAGTTAAATATAATAAATCTAAATAAGAACTATTTCCTCTGAAAAAAGCTTTGTATTAAAAGTTATTACACTGCATTGTAGAATAAGATTATTAATGTTGTGCTTTTTTCGGAAAATCTTTCTAATTAAGGAGGCATCTACTTGTTTTCTTATTCCCAAAGTTAAAACGACATATTACTTGAGTCCTTACCTTAAAGAATCCTACTTCATCCTTTGTGCATATCCTCAAGACTCTTGCCTCTATATATGATTGTTCAGAAATATTATTTCATATTTATTCCGTAACTCCCAAGTTCAGCTCTAAAAAAATTTGAAACTTTCGGATATTCTCTCATTTGCAAATCCATTTTCTTAAAAGAACTTTAATGTGAACCGGGATATCATGCAAAATTTATTTTTCACTGTAATTAATAAGATATACCCTCTTCAAACCCAAGGTACACAAGGCTTTAACTTCTTATCTTATTAGATTCGTTCTTTCTAGATTTTATTCAGACACATTTATTTTTGTCACCAAATCTGGCAACATTTGGGAATCGAATTAGTTGCTTAATTTTTCACCAAGGTCACTCCAATTCATTTATTGTTATAGAACAATTAATCCTTCTTTCCGGCCACAATAACGTTTTGGAAGAGAAGCAAACAAAGTCCAAAGTTTCTGCAACAATATTTACTGAAAGTCAGTATAACCCTATTTCCATTCTGGCTGATCTTGATCGACTTTTTTCCATCTCATAAGTGTCCTGTGTCATAGTCACATTTATTCAAGTTGGTAGTTCTATAGATGTAGTACACGAATCAAATAATGGCTTCAAATATTTATATCTTTGAAGTCCCTTGTGTAAAACAATGAAGGTCATAAAGAGGTAGAGAAATCAAAAGAAATAAAGTACACGTTCAAGCATCAACGTGTCATCGAATTTAGTTTAAAATTCTGAATTATATGATGAATAATTCCTCACAAAGCTGTAAATCTATGTTAATTGGAAAGAAAAAAATATTTTTATATAGACAGTATAGTTTCTCAGTTAATGTGACAAACATAATTTGAATTAAATAGTAGCATGGTTTGTAAATTAAACGTTATACAAATAGCAGAAAAATTATTCCTTCAAAATGTCTCTTACTTTCAAAAGATAATTCATATTATTTCTATATCTATATTTAGCTCAATTTAGATGCTGTGAAATCTCATACATGTCTCTGGTATTTTCAAACAAAAAATTTGAAATTTTCATTACGATGAAGAAAAGAAAATATTTTAATGACTTTAAATTTTACTTTATATATTTCTAATTATTTTTCTTTTATTTAAAAATAACCAGCTATCACATTCCTAACCTTTTAAGGTATAAGTTTCATTTTTAATTCCGAATTTACTTATTCTACTCAAAAACCTCACGAATCAAAAAATAATAAAGAATTTTTTAAGAACTCTAGAATAGTTCCTTCTAATCAACCATCTACTTCTTTCCCTATTCAACCGATTTTTTTTTTAATTTTAAAAATAAAGGCAAACAATATCTACATGTAGCAAAATAAACCATAGATTCTAGAAAACAAAGTTTATCGAACAAATCCTTTACGTAAATAAAAGCTTTCTGTTACTTTGCTGCTTATATAGCTTAGCTCCAGTAAAATTGCATTAGAAAATAAATCAAAACTAAATTCCACTGTTTACATTTCGAAAGTAGAATAATTCCTGCGTAACTTGTGTCCAACCAATGAAACTAAGAATGCAACAAATTACAAAGCGTACCGAGGCCTTACAAATTCAAAATAATTATTTGATAAATAAAGAAACTAAAATATTTTACAGTAAAATACTTCATTAAGAGCAAACATTAATCAAATATTGGACCAGAGAAGTCATAAAACTAAAAAATCAACTCATTTTATAAAAATTTTTAAAAATCTATGATACATCTTACAAATGTAACTATTTTCTGAAATTAAATTTTGTACGATCAAAAACTCATTAGAAAATAGTCGTATGTTTCTATTTAAATTTAACGTACTGTGAAGGAATTTGGCCACTTTCCGGGTGTTGGGTTTTCTCAAAACACATTTCCTTTATTTATTTAACTAAATATTTGTCAGTAAAGTACATTTTGTGCCATTTTGCTTACTTAGATTAAATTCTCTTGATTGTCCTAAAGATTAATATATTCTCGACTATTTCTGTTACTTAGTTTCTACTTGGTGGAATTTGTGCAGTGCACCAGACTTAGTTTTCAATTTTGCATACATCATGCATATACACACAGGGTGGCCATAATTAAACTGCAAGTGCTCAAGGGGTGCTGGAGAGAAAACCACTGGGAATATTCCAGTGAAATTTGGTATCTACACTTTTCAGAACATGCGCAGGTCAAATATGCAAGAAAAAAAGTCACCGTTTTCACCCGATAGATGGCGCTGTTCTGTGTTTCAATGCTTATCGACGCATTTATGCAAATTTTAAGCTCATCGAACAGTATAAAAATAAGACCACATTGAGTAATGGTGAATAATGACTCTGAATAAGAAGGAAAGTGCATTGTTAGTGAAGATATTCTATCAGAATGGTAGCAATTATTCAGCTACTCTAAAAGGGCGTATGAAACGATTAAGAAGAGCTCCAATGAGTGTGTCATTGGATTGAAAAACATAATTTCTAAATGTGAAGAAACAGGGAACTGGGCATTATTCCAAGCACAAAAGGTGCGGCGAGCGTCCCGTAAACCCGGAAAGAGTGCAGCAAATTGATGACGTTATTTCTACTACGAGTAGCAGTTCAGGAGCCAATATGCTGCAACAAGTGAGCAGAAGTGTGGTTCGGACTTTATCTCTTCCCTGGTCAACTGTGTATAAAGTGTTGCGCCTCTTTCTTCTGCGTTATCCGTATAAAATTAAAATGTTTCAAGCATGTGATTGCATCTGATGGTTCGCATATTAAGCACATCATGTGATAATTTCATTGAATAAATAATGGTTTAATTGTTTTCCAAAGCGTCTTTATATATAGTTTAATTTGTGATCTTAACTTTCGTTAATTTTTGATTACGTGATACTGTAAGAAATTAATTAATGAAGTGTATTGTATGGAATTTTGATAAAATGTAAGTGATGATTTATATTGTTCATATGCCTCTTAGAATGTCATTATGCTCTGTCTATCAGTTTTGGAAGTTGTATATGCCACAAGCGAGCGTTGAAATACGATACAGCTCTATCTACAGGGTGGAAATGTCGATATTTTTTCTTTGCATATTTGATATGCGCATGTTCTGAAACGTGTAGATACCAAATATCACTAAAATATCCCCAATGGTTTTCTCTCCAGTACCCCTTGAACACTTGCAGTTTAATTATGGCCACCCTGTACTTTAAAATATAAAGTAAATAAATTCTTGGAAAAGCTTTCAAAATAATACGTAAGAAAATATTTTAAGACTTTTATCAAAATCTCAAAAATAAAGCCTTTGCGTTTAACAAAAAAAAATCATAAATATACTTTTTATTTTTTGCGGTAACAAAAAAAAAAGCTGAAATCTGAAAAATAATGCAAAGATATTTTCTTGTTTAAAGGATAACTACCTGGTATATTTCTTAAAGTACCAATTGATTTTAGAACAAAAATTTCATCCGTATTTAGAGTCATATTGATTCATCATTTTCCTTGATAGGCTCATTGTGAATATTTCCACATATCCTTCAAATTTTTACATATCATCACAGATGAAATTATAAAACATATTAATTCAAAACTGAAAAGAAATTAAAAGTAATATGCATTGTAATACAGAGTTATTGCAAGCACAGATTATTACTATTATTTATATATGTATTAGAATAATTAAATTATAATTTAACCCAAATTCTACTTCCAATTTAATCTTTCTTTTCCTGCTTTAACTGCATATAGTTTCTCACAGTGGCGTAACGGAAAATAATTGGGCCCCCCCCCGCAAGGTCAGGTCTTGGGCCCCAAGCCAATATATATAAAAAATACTTGCTAGAAAAAGTCTGCGTTCATCTACTACTGCGTACATAAACAACGAGAAAAAAAAATTTTTTAACCAGTATTTGATTTTTTTTTAAATTATATTTTATTTAGTTCATTCCAAGTATTGAGAATAACAAAAGTAAACTCGGTTTTTTTTCATAGATTTTAAAATAAAAACAGGTTTATAGTGATACCAACAATAATCAAGTAGAAAAAGTCTGCGTTCACTGTTTTAGTAGTAATTATAAAAATTATTTAAAAAGAACAATGAGCTATTTAATAGCTGCAGTGGCGTAACGGAAAATAATAAGGCCCACCCCCTCGCAAGGTCAGGTTTTGTTCCTCAAGCCAAATCTTACAAAGGATTACAAAATCAAACATAATGTACCGATACACATCACCTAAAAATATTTAAACATTAAACTTATAACTGAATACAAAATCAACCTGAGTCTGAATAAACGAAGTAAATAACCTTTAACATTAGAGAGTATTTATTGTATTTATTAAAATGAAAAATCTCTCTAACAACAGTCAAAAGATAACCTGGTAACTTAAATAAAAACAATACATTAAGAAAGACACGAAAACTGTAAAATGATTTTCGTTTTCAAATTCTTGCGAGATAAAAAAATATCGCTTACCTTATTCTTTGCAACTCCTTTTCTTTAGATAGAGTATCCATATCAGCTGAAGTGTCCGAAATTGTGTTTTTTATAGTGAATCAATTTTCATTTCCATGATTTGTTAATCAGGTTCATTAGCATGACAAAAATAGTACTTGCACAAGATTATGCACTTGCAGATATTAAAAATTTATCCAATTTTGCACATTTACTGTTTATGTTATACTCCTTTTCCTTTCGAATTTTTCGTTTTTGTGAAACATTCAAATTTTTTTTAACTCCACTCATTATAAAGCGCGTTTCTTCTTGTCCAATTGACTAAATACCATTTTTTGAACCAGAATATTAAATTCCGATAAAAAAAAGTACAGTTATAATTATGAAAGCGAGATGGAAATGTTTTTATCGTTAAGGAACACACCCTAAATTTAAGTGTATTGAATATAAAAATAGAGATGCCTGTTCTATATGAAAGCAATTTTGTGAAACATTTCTCATGATGCTTTATTTGATTGAATACTCATAAATCTGACCAAATTTTTATTTAAATGCTCTCTATGATTTTCCAAGTACCGTAATACTATTTCACGTCAAAAAAGCATAACAGATCTACGTTATTTACGACTTCGCTAAAAGAAAATGAAATACATGAGGGGGAGGGGGAACTAAAGTTGTCAATAAGTTACTCTTCAACTTCGGTAGAAAGTATAAATCATGTCTTTTTTTTTTCTCTCTCTACTGCAAATATAAAGTATACTATAATAAATAGTGATGATTTCTTTATCTTCCTAGCATTATATTCCCGATTCTCCATCTGACTTTTATTTTATCGGTTAATAATTTGGGTATGAAAAAAACACTACTAAAGAAAAGCATCTCTCATCGCTGGGATTACAGTACATCAAACAAAATGTTTTTTGATTTGGTTATCATTATGTGATTATTATCATTTGATTTGGTTATTATTATTGGATCAAAGATATCTTATGAGCGCATTAAAATTTTGATTTTGAATGACGTTAGATCGCCAATTGGAAAATCGCTTATAAGTTCGATTTAAAAAAATCGAAAACGAATTTTGAGAAAATCTACATGAAGCACGTCAGTCAGGCTTTAGGTCCCCTAGAAGCCTTGGGCCCCCCGCAGTGCGGGGGTTGCGGGGGTGTACGTTACCCCACTGGTTTCTCAGCAAAACACAGGCTTAAGATCCCAATCCTATTTTATTTTCTCTAATTGCCATAAAAAAAACTATTTTACTCACTGCCCTCCATTCGAAATCTCCATTATAAAAAATGTTAAATTGAAAAGAACTGAAATATAACTATGCACCCAATTCCAAATTAAATCAAGTTGGCGTTGGTTTGTGCTGCTGCAATCTCTGATACGATGATGAGCGAATAAAAAAAATTAGTAACTGAAAAGTCTGCATACCGCTTTCGAAACTACACAGTTAGAAACTGGTGGTATTCATGTACCTGCAAACGGATTAAAAATTTAAATTTAAAATTTTAAGGTAAAAAAATTGAGGCAAACAAGAGTAACTTAATGCAACCTTTTTTCTTTTGATGGAATTATTCGGGTTATTTTTAAGGATTATCTTGGAGTATAAAAACTCGACTTAACACATGTCAGTCATAAGAGGTATTATTATGACAAAAAAATTATGCGGGCGTTGAAGATATTCAAACCTTTATCAATTAATAAGACACGAAAGTACTTATTGAGGAATATCTGAAATCTTTTTCTTATTTCTTTAAGCAAATCGGATATGTATTTTTCAAAAAATTTGTCAAATAGGGCTGAAATTCTCCTCAAACATAGTGCCGTATGGTTTATTTTAATTATTTAAAGCAAATAATTTGTCTACATATCAAATAAATTTTAAGAGAAGTCAGTAGGGTAAAAATCTTGAAAGGATCGATTTTGAGTTTTTCATATTTCTGAAATCTGTAATTCATAACTTTTCTAGGGATATAAAATATATGCCATATTTTCAATTAGAAGTATGTCAAAATAACTTTTAAAAAATCATCAACTGGTGGGCCATGCCCACTTTTGACAGACATTTACCTTTTAAATATCTTGAAACAATTGCAAAGCCTTCTTTTTATTTATTCATAAACAACTAACTTTAGATAACAGTATAACTGTAAATTTAACTGTTTAATTTTGGAGCTGGATTCGTAGTTAGATATTTTGAGTGATTTAAATTAGAATTATTAAATAATGAAGAATAAATCAATGTTTGTAGAATACTTAGTTTGACAAGGTAAGATTTTTTATAAAAATTACTTTTTTCTAAAAATTACATTTTTAAAATTGTGTTTAAAAAATGAAATTCTTCTAAATTTACTGCATGTGAATACACTGGAAGCTTACATTATATATTCCTTTTGGATAATTGTGCATACTGAAGTGATATTTTGGAAACATTACAAAAACATTTAGCTAAAGAGACATGTCATGACAAATTTGAATAAATTCAGTGATGATAAGTAAAAGTTTTTTTTTAAAAGAAACTAAATATATTTGAAAAATGTCACTTCACTATAAATATAAATGTTTCTTTATTGTACAGACAAGTTTTTAAACTTAAATATTCAAAAGTTTCTGAAGTAATGGTACCTACAGATAATTGAGATGTGCAATACCATTTGTCGTTGCAAGAAGTTGGTTACATACATACAAATACATAAATATCATGTTTAAAAACATAAAAACAGTTTTATTTTGGCTGTTTCAGAAATCATTTGTCCAGTTTAGAGAAACTTTTGAAATTTAAAAGTTTTAGAAGCTTATGTTTGCATGTGAACACAAAAAACACTGCTGAAAACTTTCGAAATGATTTAACATCGTGTTTTCTCAAATGCACACCAAAACCATATAGATAAATTTTTTCACATTATATTTATGATGATATATGCTCTACTCGGATATGTGCAATACATAAATGCTACAAATTCTTCAAAAATTAATACAGAATTTGAGAAAATAGATGTAAATTTTACAAAATATCTCGTTAAACAGAAACTGAAAAATGCTATGTATGTATTTTCTGAGTATTTTAAAACTTTTTGTTTCCTATTTTACTTAAAATATCTTTACATGATGCTAATGTTGAATAAAATGTGGCAAATACATGGTGTAATTCATAATTTTTGTGATGAGAAGTGACATTTTTTATATAAAAATGCATTTTTCTCAAAATAATGTATTTCAAACTGTTGTGGGTAACTTTTTCTCAGAATTGACTGAAAGGATTCTTATGGAAATTTCAGTGAACATAACTGATATGTAACTATATATACTGAAGTGAGATTTTTTTAATATTTTCAAAATATTTTTGTAAAAGTTAGTTATCGTGAAAAAAATGACAATTTTCTAAAAATTCATAGTGATACTTTTACGTTGCAAGATTTTGAAGAAACTTAACTATATATTTAAAAAATCTCACTTCAGTATAAATATAAAAGTATAATTAATATACAGACAAAATTTGAAGTTTTTATATTGAACAGTTTCTGAGAAAAAAGGTACATAAAAAAGCTCTATTTAACATTAGCGGTATAGGGGGTACCGACTACCTTAATTGGAAATATGGTACTTAACGTAACTTGATAAATAAATTTTTGTCATCTTTTCCGTGAGATACAATAAAACATATTTCATTCCGACAAAAAAAAAATAAGAAAAAATACATGTATTTTAGTGCTAGATATTATATTCTAAATATATGAGTTTATTTTCATTATTTATCTGTTAATGGCAATACGAAAGTAAAACAGAAAGAAATAATCTTTGAGATAGAAAAAAGGAACTTTCAAAAAGATTTTTTTTTCATCCAAACTTACATAATTAAGGGTCAATCAAGATACTGCACTTGCTGTTCTCGATCTTTTTTTAGAATTTAATACTTTAAAATCACACAAGAAGAAAATGTGAAAAATCTTTGGATCTTTATTTGACAAGGTAAATAGAAGTAAATCAAATATTTAAACGAAAAGTATTCCGTTCCCTAAATAGACTTTTTCTTCAAAGATTTCGCTCCAAAAATTCTCAAACACGAAAAAAGAGTTTACTTATGTTATCAACAGCGCTGAAGAGGAAAAATAAACAATAAATTCTTTTTCTTTCCTGCTTTATACGCATTTTTTATTCCTTAAAAATTGCAAACTTTTAATCGTCGGGGAAAAAATTAAGTTTCTTTTACTTCAAAGAAAAATGTTTATCAATTCAAAAATCACTTAAAAAATTACTTTTGAAGAATGAATGATAGTAATAAATATTTTATAATATGTTGAAAATTGCATCATAAAATATACCACTTATACGCATGAAATATTCGACTTATCTTACTGAGTATTTTATCATTATAAAATATTTCATCATTTAAAATTAAACATTATAATCAATTGAAAATTGAATTAAGTTTTGAAAATTGGGACTAATTATTTTAGTTGTTTAAGCTACTTTTCATTATTTGCCAAGCTTTTAAATGAAACAAAAAAAAGCTTCAAAAATCAAAGAATACATAGAGACACTTTTTCTTAATTATTTATTTTAAATAAAAAAAATAATGATTCTATATTCATTACTCAAAAATTGTGTGTATTGCCCAAATAATTATTCAATATATTTACATTCATTATTAGTGTAGTAGCTAATTATTAGTTCATTTATATTATTGTTTCACGTGTTTTCTGTACATTTACAAAAATGAGAGAAATGTGTGAAAAAAGACATAAAACAAATTAGCTTTTTAATGATCTAATTTATCTTATTTTCAGTTATGTGACTATATTTTATTAAATTTTTATAGTACCATAACATTATGTAAGATATCAATTATCTCATAACTCTATTGCTTTCATTACTGTAAAATTCAAAGTCAATATAGTTTTTAAATAACACATGTTAATATAGCGTGATCTTAACTAATTCTTGTTTCAAATGTTCTATAATTCTTCTCATCGAGAATTTTGTACTTAAGAAATCATTAATTTCGATCGGATGATTTGTATACTATAATTCAGCAGTTTTTTTTTAAGAGATGGTGTTAATAGATTGATAAGATAATAATAAAGAAAACCAAAAATTATGTTGGAGCTAATACAAATGTGTTAGATTCATTCTAATTCTGAATTTTTTTAATCCAGATTTTGAAAGGCTTATAGGACCATACAATCATGCGAACAACCTAATGCACCATCATTTATTTTTAGACATTAATCCTCTTCAAGCATCATTAGGAAACCATTCGGAACTAACAAAAGAATCATGTATTAAAATGTAATCACCCACATATCGCTAATTCCTTAATATTAGGCTGGTTTTAGAAATCATCCAATTGTAGCGTTATTACTTGTATTCTTATTTTCATTATCTATCCAAAAAAATTTTGAAAAAGTAATAAATACTTTTATTTAGATTAATGTACGTGTATGACATGATCATATTGTAACATATCAAAGTAATAATTGTATTAACCGCGTGAGAATTATCCTACTTATTTTTCTCCATATTTTTTTAATCATTTTCAAGAAAACTGTCAAACTCCCAGCAATTTCATTTCTAAAAAAACTAACGTGTTCTATTATTCCCTTATAAAACTGTCGTGAATCAAATCCACACTTCAGACTACCATCTCCCCGTCTATCATTAAATATTTCTGGACGTGTAGGCGGACTTAAAAGATCATGAGACATAATTGCAAATCACTATATTTATTGATTCTTATAATCACAGAAGGATATAAACACACAATTCAAATTTAAGAGAAACAAAATACAGTGGAGCACGAAAAGGGGAATTACTACTAGCGGAAACAACAGAATCGCAACTGAATCCATGAAAGCTTAAACACGCACAATTACAGCTAAGCCACGTATGAGTATTCACAATATTTTAAATCACTGACCTTATCGTTTGTCATTGGCTGTTCCGTCGTGATGATATCTTCCTTGTTGACTGGATAGGAGAATGGAGAAGGATCCACACTCTGTAACACGGAATTTTTACCAACTTCAATCTACTTCTCCCGGCGTAGCTCCACAAGTAACTGCTATCTACTAATGTCAACAACTGCGTGTTGACCTACCGATCTTTAATTCATTTAACTTCACTCTTCAATCTCTTCACTTTACTTAACTTACTAACTCGCGAAACCCGAACTTATATAATATATCTCATTTGCATAAATCACGCTTTGGCTCCCGGTGGAGATTGGTTGAAATAAATAACATACTTTAAAGAATATTGAGAAGGTTAGTGTAAGATCGTATAGATCCGTCACAAAAATATCACACATCAGTTGAAAATATCTTATAGCTGTCCGTTTAAACAAGTAATTAGAAAGTTTAGTAGAAACTCTAATCTATATAATATTAAGGGATTTTTCGTTAAGTTACGTTCCTGTGATTTTCTAATGAAATTTTCTGGACTACGGGTTTCTTCCGACAGGTTTATATTTAATTTTTCTCACTAACAGTAAAACTGGAAAATTGAAATACATTTCGAAGAATACACACAATTCTCAATGAAAGCTCAACTCTAGCATAAGTATCTAAAGTAAATTCCTCAACCAAAAACATGAAAGGTAGACTACATTTCCGGCAAATTTAGGGAAAATACAGTAAAGAATAGCTTCTATGAATATTTTTCATGGCACTCCAAAGAAATGAGCTCAATTGCTTTGAACCGTAAAACAAATTTCTCAAGAAATGTTTCTCATTTCTTATTCTGAATTGAATGAAAAATTTCTTAGAAATAATATTCAATAACTTATTTCTTAAAAAAAAAATATTTTTTTAAAAAGAGGTTGTTCACAAGAAGATCTTACGCAAAAGTAGTTGCTCAAAGAAATATTTTTGCTTTTCTTTTGTTTATTGTGAAGAATGACCTCTTACTTAAATCCTCTAAAAATAAATTAACTAATTTTCATGCTTTGTAAACTATTTGTAAACTCTACTTCAAAACAGCGGATATTTAAATATAACATAGTACTTTTGCTGAAAAAATACAATCAAAACAATAGTTAGAAGTAAATTAAGCTCTTTTATACAGGAAGGAGAGATAGGGCAAGGTTTTTATGTTTACAGGTAACCATTTTTAATAAATTCTTTTAGGAGATAAATTATTAAAGTAAAAATTAAAAAAGCGATTTTTTCCGGCTTTAGCCACTGTTATGGTTGTTATGCGTGTTATATAAGGGCGATTCCGCCGTAGACGATTCTCGACATTAAATTTTAAATCACATTATTTGTCACTTTTTTTATATCAGTGCAAAGAAGAAAGTCAAAAGTTGATATATTCAACTTTTTTTTCGGTTTTACTTTATATTTAAAATTTTGGTGCTCTTGGAAATATTACCATTCTAAGAATCGGTATAAACTGCAAAATCACAAATCGGTATATCTAGGCAACAAAGGCACGAAACAGCTGTGTTACCGACCGTGAGGTTAAGTTTTATCGGCTACACGTGTAGTGACAATATTCATTTATTCATATGTGCCAAAAAAATGTAAGTACTTGTTATTATTTAAACATCATTGACTACAAGAAGGCTCTGTTAGCTTGTTGCACCCGCGATACAAAAGATGAAAAAGTTTGTTTTTACAGAAATAAAGTGCTAACGTTTTGAAACTTTGTAGAAGTAAGAAGAAATTAAATACAAACTTAAATCAATCGTTTTTAGAGTTTAATGTTTGTTGGATTAAAATAAACGTTAAATTGTTTGCACCTGCGATAGTGACGTTAGAATTGCGGGTGCAACTCCTTCATAACTAGCCTTATTGTATGATTTATAATATATTTCATTGTTTTGATATACCTTTAATAATAATATATGCTATGTATGATTAATGATATATATTTAATATCTGTGTTTATATTGTTTTCTGCTTTTATATATAAACTTTGACTAAAATGACAACACAGCAAAGCAAAGAGACTGATTCGCAGAAATATAGGCAAAAGTTTAAAGAGAATCCTGAACTTCATGCAGACCCTCTCCATCAAGAAAGGGCTCGTGATTCAAAACGGAATGAAAAAAATGGAGGCAGATTAAGACTTGAAAATATTGGCTAGAATTAGATCAAAAGAAAGAATACAGGCAACTACACTGCTGGCCACCGTAAATGCAACACCAAGAAATACAAGAGATAGCACAAAAAAATTTATTTTGTAGATACCATGTTGACCAAGTATCAAATGATTAAATTTATAGACTTCTGTGAAGTGTGGTTCCTGCCAGAATCACTAGCCAGAATAGCCGCCATTGTTGGAAATCACCGCTGCCACATGCCTCGGCATTGATTCAAAGAAACTTTGGATGTGTTATTGGGGTACACAGACCAAGAAGCTTCCACACGTTGCCAAAGTTGATCTGGTGTGGCACCTGGAGGTGTATTCTGGGTCAATCGTTGAGCAACCATGGACCACATGTTTTCTATCGGTGAAAGATCCAGAGAGTGAGCCGGCAAGTGAAGCAATTCAATCTGGTGATTGACGAAGAACCTTTGGACAATGCGCGCCACGAGTGGTCGCGCATTATCCTGTTGAAATATGGCTGTGGCCAAGCCCTGAAGGTAAGGAAGGACAACTGGCTCCAACACCTCGGAGATGTAGCGCTGGCTGTTTAAAGTACCGGCAATGCGTACTAGAGGAGTGCGAGAGTGATATCCATTACCGCCCCATACCATAATACCCGGTGCAGGACCAGAGCGATATGGATGAAGATGGGGAAATTAGAGTACAATTTTTGACGACGAATGATGGCAAACTTTTCACAGAAATCTTGAATGACATATCAGACATGAATTGTGAAGACATTATCGCGAAGTTGGAAGCCCCAAAGAAAAATACTGATGGAAATATAATGTTCATGGAATTTTTCAGCGAATATTGACGTATTTGAAAAGCAAAAATTAACATAAGTGACTAAGAAGTGTACTGGTTAGTAATAAACATTGTTTGATCTCTTATCTCGTTCCTATGTTAAGTTATATTGACGTTTATATTCACTTAAATTAGACGGGTTGCACCCGCGATAGCTTCAAAAGTGAATAATTCATCGTTTATTTTTGTGTTCTATATACTTTTTAATTTTTGTTCTTTATTAGTTTAATACCTTGCGAAATATCAAGGCATAACATAATAAATGCATCATAAATAACAGACTTCCTTGTTTTTTGTCTATGATCTAGGAAAGTTGAGCCAACTTTGTTGCACCTGCGATGGCACTTTGAACCTTCTTCCTGGCCTTTTAAATATTACACTAAAATTCATATAACCGAATATAAATTTAACATGTTAATATGTAGCTCTTGCAAGATTAATTTCATTAAAACTGTTTTTTATTTTATTATTAAGAAACTTTACATGCGTCTAAATGTTGCACTCGCGATAATGGAATGACCCATAACTTGAAACGTAACACCTATAACGTAAGTTGTTACTAAATTTAGAAACTACAAAAAAATAAGAAAATTTTTTAAATAAATCTCGAATTTAACTAAAAAAATTGACGAATAGACATTAGTAGTAATGTAAATGTTTTAAAAAAGAAAAATATTACAAAACTATCGTATTTACTCGAACCTACTTTTTTTTCAGTGTCAGTGCTGCTGAAAATCGGGTGTGGCTTAGAATAGAAGGTGGAAAAATCCGTTGGATCAGTGCCGCCTTAAGCTCATTTAAGGCCTTGGGCGCAAAAAATCTACAGGCCTTTTTGAAACTAGTGGAATTTATTACGAGAAAACCTGCTTATGTTCAGCTTATCCGGGCCCTTCCGGGCCCCAGGTCCTTGGGCACCCTCCCCAAGCGCCCAATAGACAAACCGGCACTGTGTTGGATGGAGAAATTAAACATGATACTCTGTACGTTAGAGAAATTGTACGTTCATGTATGTATTTAAAAGTTTCTAATACTGGTAAAATGAATAAATTCTTCACGTTCTATTAGTTTTCAATTTGATTTTTTTTAAATTTTGTAAATAACAGATATTGATAATTTTTTTTTTACACCATTTTTTATTTGTTCACAAAAATGCGTTGAGAATTTGGGGTACGGCTTAGAATCGATGGAAGCTTAGATTCGAGTAAGTACGGTATTAAAAATATTATGAAATAATAAAAGGAATTTAGTTTTTGTGTGGTGCTTATATATTTCGTGGCACTTCAATACACATTTACTCTTAAATATTTATAAAAAATTCATCTTAACATAATATATTCCTCAAATCTTTTATTTAAGGAAAACTTTATTATTGTTCCTCAGAATCACTTTCGCTATATTTCATCACTTTTAAACTTTTTATAAAAATCTGCTTTCTTGCAGAAAGGAGTATAGAAAGAAATTTTGTGAAAAGGAGTAAGTACACAGAAATCAATATAAGGGAAATATTGATTTTCAGTTCATTCACAAGTGCATCTTCTTTGAAAGAATTCCCTGGAGATGAACTGTAATTAGAAATGTGTTCTTCAATTAAACGTTATCACTTAAAAAACTAATTTATTTTCATTCTAATTCACTTTAAGAAATTTATGATACAATAATTTATAATTTTAGGTTTTTCTTGACGAAACACTTACTTTTAATGTAAAGAGGATCGAACTGAATTATTTCAGGAATTTTCTTAAGAAAATTTTATCTTAATTTTAATAACTGTTGAAAAAATTAACGTTTTCTTTAGATAAGTTAAATACTTCTTTAAATATCTTTGAAAAGCGTTCTATTTAAATAAAATAAAATATTCGTAGATATTCTTAGGGGGTTTTTATTTCAATAATTTCATTTTAAATTAAAAATTTCTATAATGTAAAAGGCGATGCACCAAAAACGAATTATCCTATCGGAACGAAATACACATACCTTATGATATAATTTGCTATTAACTATAACTTTTGACAACCAATGACTATTTAGAGCAATGACTATTTTATAAAAGAGCAACCGGATGATGTAGTTTCGGCGAAAAACAGGATGAAAGCAAATCCAGTCCTCCAACATTGAAAGTGGAGGAAGAAAATGTATTGCCATATAGTAAGGGGAGTGTGCAGCTATTTCCCGTAAGTTACATATGCGGTATTCCAATGTATAAAAAATCTTAAAGTGGATTATGTATTTTTATCCCTACAAAATCAAGACTGAAAACTTATTGTAGGATAGAGACTCATAGATTCGTAGAACTTTTGCACTTCAGTTGCTTGCTCGAATGTTGGTTGATGCCACTTAGAAATGGAACTTCCTGTAGATTAACGAAGCTCACTTGTGTCTCAATGGAAAAGTTAACCACGCAAAATTGTCGAATCTAGGTATCGTAAAGCCTTTGCACTATCCAGTAACAACATTTGCATTCTGAAAAAGTGATATCAGTAGAGTAGTTTTCCCGCAACTACTTTGATGGCTGGGACGAATATTTTTAACGAGATAACTACAAATGGAATCAAAACTTATTTTGTCACAGGAAGCTGGTACCGAGGTTGTATCCGTACTGTATCCCACAACTTCAACTTCGTGGTTGCTTTCAGGGTATCATTTTCATGTAGAATAACGCAACTCCTCTCATTGATCGTCATGTAGAGCAATAGATAAGACAGTATTTCACAGATACACAGATCATCAGCCAACATTTTCCTACAGCATGGCTTTCTCATTCCCCTTATATCCCCCCCAGAACTTTTGGTAGTGAAATTTCCTAAAAGAAAATATACACCTTAACAAGCCGGTGTGTGTGCCAGATCTGAAGGACAGCATTCTAGCGCTATGTTTTTGATATTTCGGCAGATTCACTCTGGTTAGCTGAAGAAAATATGGTTCTGCGATTAGAACACGTTGTTCAAAAATGAAGGGGGATATATTGAGCAATTGTAATGTTATGTATAACTTTTTTTTTAAATTTTCAATATTTTTAAAACATTTTAACATAAATGTTTTTATGCGTAGTGCAACACCACCTATCGGCAAGACAATTTTTAATAAATGTCAAGCGTATCATTTGATTAATTTGTAGCTCAAATTTTGTCTATTTTGGACCAATAGAACGCACTCCTAGAGCCCTCTGGAGTGAGAAACTTATTTCTTGCTTACCTCCCCCCCCCCGTGTGTGCATGGATGCGTGTGTAAACATATAATTAAATTAACTTTTTTTCTATAGCTTATGTAATTTGATATTTTTTCACGCAGTTTTTTATCCTACAGATATAACAATCCATAAGATTTTAGATCTAAAATAACATATGACAAAAGAACAAAGCATAAGAAAAGAATAAAATTATACAGTTAAGAAAAAGAGGCTTAAAGACTTATTTTTTAGTGTAGAATGGACAAAATTGATCGAATTATTGTGATTATATTGTTATTTTGTCATTATCTAAATATTCAGAACACAAGTTACAAAGGTGTCATATATGCTTACAGAAGCAATAATTTTTTTTTAATAATTATAATGCTAAATAAGGTTGAGGGAAAAAAGTATAGTTTACTAGGACTTTTGCCCTTTTTTTCCCTCTCTGACTTAATTTCATCTAAAAACTTAAGGTAAGTGAAAAAGGTTTTTTCTTTGAAATACTTTAGGTTGTGTTGGATACTTATTTAAAAAAAAAAAAAATATCGGAGATATGCAACCTGATTTCAAATGCCGTTGATTTTTAAACTGTTTATAAATAAATCAACTGCTTTCGAAACATCCAGAACATAATGCAAAAAAATTAGACAGTTACGGATCTCCTTATTGGATCATTTTAAACCATTTTACCAGTGTGATATTTTTAAAAAGATAGCTTGAGAAGCTTTTAGTTCTACAATTCCTTTAACGTTTTTCATTACTACTACTTATGCTGCACAGCATGATGCTCTTTAGTTAAACGAAAATTGATAATAGAACGTATCTCTTTAAGACTAGAAATATTTTTATCTTTAGATATTAAATTCGACTGGTTATTAACGCTGGATTGACCCCAATGACACTGGTAGAAATAATTTTAAAAATTTCGCTCCACCCCTGGAACGTAGAACGCGTAGACATTTGTAACAGCTAAAACTATGAAATGAATGCGTTCAAGAGACTTTGATGATAAAGAATGATCCAAAATTGTGTCATTACATTGCAAATATTTAAATGTTTTTCTTCATCGCTCTCATATGAACTGGATTCTCCTTTCAGTATACGTGATCCATATATTTTGTTCGCCGCATAGTCATCATCCGAGAGATCACGATGCTCAGAAGCTGATTTATTCATCAATTGCAAAATTTCTTTTTTCTTTTAGACGCCTGAAAAGTTTTTTTTTTAAATTTAGCACAGTATTCCATAAAAAAATAATAAAATGTACCAAAATACTTTATTATCTAAAAAATTTTTTAATATTTAAGCCACACCTTACCAACTCCCAAAGGAAAAGTCATATTTTTTGGGGGGGAGAGGAAGAGGAAGAGATATGAATGTAGATATCTGTGTAAAGGTTGAAAATGCCATAACCCTCAACAAATGTATGAAAGAGAAAATTAATTGCAAAAAAGTGTGAGTGAAAGAAAAAGGGGACTCGTCCATGGTAACCCCCAGGGAAATATCGTATTAATTATATAACATTATATTTCGTTTTTATTTAGGCTTCTATCGACATTACTAAAACAGAAAAGGAAACTCATATGGTAAGCACCTTTACAGCTGCAGTGATTCAAGTAACGCCCAAGTCGCCCGATCGTGCGGGTAACGAAATCCCGAGTCCTACAAACAACATTAATAGATTATAATTAATATGTTTATTGTTTTACAATAATTTAAACATTAAGACAAAAATGTGTATCTCAGCAATTAGAATTATATTGATAATTATCTTTTTATGACAGATAAAAAAAATACGTGTTTTCGTTGTATTTGAAAACAAAGCTAGATTGGCCAGCTGAAAGTAAAACATGGACTACAGCCAGCGTCTGTTGATAAAAAGTGATATTTTACATTTTCTGAAGCCCGCTCAATCGTTAGATTCGGGCTTTTCTTACATATGACTATTCCAGAAGCACAAATGTATAAGAATATTTAACCCGCACGCTCGTGTAGGCTGGATTTTAAAGGGATAACAAAATAAAATATGGTACTGTTGTAAACTTTGATTTTGTTGGGAAACACATGTTTTTATCTCTACCATGTTACCGCAATTTCCCATTAATTATAGATATTTGTTGTAGCAGAGATAACTAATTTTATAGGAAGGCCCTAATTACCCACAAGGCAGCCTATTCGTTTCTTTGTACTTTCGTCTCTTTATATTTCTATTTTCTTTTTTGTTCAACAAATGAGCTATTTGAAGACTTGCAAAAAAGCTTCATTTTGATGCAAAACGCTTTATTTGAAAATTTTAAATGTTATAATTGTGTATAGCATATTTATTTTAGCTAATGTTAATTTTAGAAAATACTTAAGATGAATACAAAGCTCTTGACTTTATACATTTTTATAATGTTTCATTTTAGTGTTTATTATCTGCTTTGATTACTCGATTTTTTACATTTCTATAATATTTCATACTAAATTCTGGAATATTTAAAAGAGCTAAAATAATAAAATTTACTTATACATCATTTTTGTGTTTTAATTGGAATCGTTAGAGCGAAATTAAAGCAAATAAAGATTAATTTTTTGAAAACTCAAGCAAAATAATTAAATCTTTTAAGTTTTGAAGGATACTAAATAATAAATTTCTGATATTTATTACTTACAATACCTTAATTTAAATTCACTCGTGTCGTAATTAGAAGTAACATTTTATAGAGTATTTTTTAAGAGCTTCTTGTTCTGAAGCCATTCAAAAATAATTACTGTGATATGTCTTAAGGAAAAGTATCCATCAAACAAAGTACTTTAAAAAAAAGTATGGCATAAAAATAAGCTGTTAAAACTAATTTAATGATATATAGTACGGAATATATATATACCACTTTTAAAGTAATGAGAATGAAAAACAAAAGTTCTTCAGCCACCTAAAGGTTAACATGAAAATATTCGTATTATATTTAAAACGAATGCATATTTTCTGATATCTTCAAACACACACACAAAACTGAGAGATTTTTGATACTTCTGATTTGGGGATTATATTTTATAAATTATCGTACAACACTTCAAAATAATACTCTCCTTTTTTTATTACTTCTTTTAGGAAAAAACATTTATTTTAAGCAAAGGAATCTGTGATAACCAATTATATTTCTTCTTTACTTATTTTATATCCGATAAATATATAAATCACATATATAGAATAAGTTAAGGCTTAAGAACTGAAGCTCATTGAATAAATCAAAATGTTGCCCTAGCTCTAGCTATTTAAAAACTTAATGGTTTGAACTCTATTTATAATACTTTAATTTTCTGAAATCAATTGGCTCATATAAGACACATTGATTAATTACTAACCCTAAGTGGTTAATCATCTATGAGTGTCAATTCACAAAAGTAACGAAACCCAAAGACTGAAGTGTAGGTGACGTCCAGCTTACTTTCTATTACACTTACTGATTGAAAATTTCACCTTTAAAGGTTCCTGAGCGTGTGACTCGTGCCATGAAAAGAATTAGGAAAACTGAATAACGATCATTTATCATTGAAAAGGAATGTTCAGAAAACTTCTATGTATCCACTTGATAGACATGCATAATAAATATGTATTATATCTTAGTCTAAGGGATGAAGATTTATTTTCCATTAAAGCAAGCTTCTTGAGAATTGTCTTATACTTTCTATTTGATTGGAGGCTCGTGTTCATAATGAAAAACATTTATGGGGTATTTATAGAAATATATATAATTTAAAAGTGGTCGAAAATATGTTAGACCTAACATAAGTAATTCAATATTTTGCAATACCTTTACAATTTAAATCTATGAGAGCTGAAATTCTTAGAACTAAATTGTGATCTACATATTGGAGATTCTATTACAGAATAGGTTGCAAAACAAACTCTTGAAATAGTAACAGTAAAATCTAAGTTGATAATAATTTTTATATATAACTTAATTAGTTAAGCAACCATTATATGTGTTAAAACTGCACATTAAATGTGAGTCTTCCTATATAATTAGATTTACTCTTTCACTGCATTATGTTTAATTTCAAAAAGGGTTCTGTCAGATTTCTAATGGCTTTAGGTTGTTATTTAGCTTAATTTCAGATCAAAATTAACTAGGCAGCATTTTATGATTAAAGGATACAAAGTCTGTTTTACATAGCGCAAAAGAATAATGCTGCCTTTGCTCTTTGCTAAAACTTTATTTTTGATAAATGTTGCTGTTGTTGCTTTTCAGTAAACGTATCAGTGCAAATTCTTCGATTCTTTAAATTATGCACTCACACACATTTGCGCAGGAAATGCAGACAAAGATCTCTCAAGTTTGTTCATTTGAAAAGAAACCATCGTATATGTTATCTTTCTTTTACCTGAACATGATGATAGACACATTGAATTTATTTTTAAAAAATCTTACAATAAATTCATTTAATACTAGGAAAAGGGAGAAAACATTTTGTTCCCTCTTTTCTAAGCTTGATAGTTTACAAAAAAATAATAATTAAATTAAATTTGTATTATAAAATATTTTAAAGCATATTATAGTCTGCGCAGAGTTTCTCAAAAATAGCGCCCATACTCTGCACAGCTAGATTCCTCGATGGAAGTACATAAAAAAATGCCCTAAGAACTGTAATTGTTCGATTCATAGTATACGAGAGAAATACGAAAAAGAAGTATGACGTCACAGCCGAATTAGATACTCAACAGTAGTATTTGCTCATATTTATAAAGACAGATGTTCAAAGTGTCCGCCATGCATATATATCGATGCAGGCTTGAGCACGCCGGGGAATGGATGAGTGCACATGTGTCGCGGCAGTGTGCTGGCCACCAAAGTACAAGCAGCATGCAAGTGTGCAACGAAGTCCATTTGTGTAGTCACTTCGTCTCAATACACCGATAATTTAAAAATACACCATAGAAAAACAAATACAACGGTATGAGATCTGACAATCGCGATAGCCATAGAATTGGGCCCTCACGTCCGATCCAGTGACTGGGGTATGTCATATCCATCCAATCACGGAGCCCCATCACGAACTACCATGCAGTATTATTCATTCATCGCCATGCACTTTCATTTGCCTTATTTTTCACATAAACTATGGATCATACAGGTACAGTTCTTTGGGCATTTTTATGTACTCACATGATAAATCTAGCTGTGCAGAGTTTTAGCACTATTTTTGGCACACCCTGCATTTTATGTAAGAAGCTAAGCAGAATTTATTTTTGTTTCCCTTAGGTTGAACAGATATTTTTGTTTATATTTAAATAAGGTACAAATAATGATATATGTATAAAAAAATAAGTTTTGTTCTTTCTTTTTCCTAGAGAAACCTAGAAATTATAATAAAACCTATATGAAGGAACCTTTTCCTAGAAATTTTAATAAAACCTATATGAAAGGCACCCCAAAATTCAGACAAAAAGTAATTTTGATAGAAATACAGGCTTGTAACTTTTTATTATTTCATGAAGTATAATGTCAGGAATAGTATATATAGATGTATTCCGCGGTTTCACTTGCACTTCCGCACCCTTTTGCTACATACCATTTTACCATACCCTTTTATTACTTTTACTCTTTTACCCTCATTGCCTTTTACTTTTACTCACACCCTTTACTTTTTTACCTTTTACTTACCCACCTTTTTACTTCAATGACCGATTTGCTTGAGCTCGATTTCCTCCTTCAAGGTGCGGATCCTATCATAACCCCCACCATTCCTTTCTCACGTTAATATTATCTTTGAAAGAATATCAGTAGAATTATACTTTAATTATTATATTTGAAGAGAGTGAAAGTTTTGTTTTGTTTTAATTTCTACATAAAGTAAGAGAGAGAAGAAGTGATGCTTTCATAATATTCCTGTCTTCATACGTAGATTTAGTTTTGTGTTTATCTTTTTAATGTATTGTTTTTTAAATGAATTCAAGCATCAAAATGATTTTAATGTTTCATAAAATGCTCCAACACATTTAAGTGCTCTAATACTAAGTAAATAATAACAATTATTTAATTCTTTATTATTCTTAAAATAATATTCTCATAATTTTGAGTAAGCATATATAATCAATTTTTGTACCTCTGACTAAATCCTTTTTGTAATAATATAATATTTCAGTGTTAGCTATTTTGATTGAAAAATTTGGAATAATACTTCACATCACTTTACATAAATCCAATCTCAAAAAGCCCTTTCACACAAACCTATACTTAAAAATATTGAAAGCTAAATTCTTTAAAAACATCACATACGCATAGATGAAACTTAATTTATTTTTTTAAGTAAAAATTTCAAAAAGGGATAAATATGTTCTGAGAACGAAGCAAAATAGGAATATCACGGAATAGATTTTCATTCCGAATTATTGCATATTTGAGGCTTATTTCAAAATTTTCATGAAGAATTTAAGGGAAATTTTGCTGCAGTAATAATGAAAAGCTTAAAGCTAAATGAAGAATGTTTCATATATTGCTTACAGAGCTTTCCAAAATGTGAAAAGTTTATAGGATTATTAAAGGTCTAGTTCATACATAGAAATACGCCTCCTTTATAATCTTTTTAATATGATTAGAGATAGTTTTTTTAGTAGGAATAGTTTGTTAGTCATTACTATTAGATTTTATCAGTTGAATTTGATAAAAATATGGTACCAATTCCCTCGGATTTAGCATAGCTGGAACTATTTCCAAAAGAATTGGTTAAGGTATCTACATTTCCACAACCTAGATATTATAGAGCAATTAAATTTGTAACGTATATCAAAGTAATAAAATTCCCAAAAGTATTTGAAGGCCTTAATAGAATTTTAATTGTGAAATTTACCTCTAACAATTTCCTTAAAATATAAGGAATGTACTTTTTGGGAACGCTTATAAATTTATGTAATGCTCTGCTACTTTTTGCTGCACTGCTGAATATACTGTTAAATTTTCTAGTAGATGTTAGTTAAATATTCATCTCTTAGCTTACAATAATAATTTTTTATTAATTAGCTCAATTTTCTTAAATCATTCTATCTATGAATAGAAAAGGTCTCAATAAAAAATACTTATAATTTCTGTGCTTAATATCAGATAAAGACACTAATAAAAATTTATTTTTTACCATTACGTACTTATATCCAAAAAAAAGATATATATTTATTGCATTTTTAAATAAAAACACTACTTTCTTTCCCAACAGAAATTAAAACCTATTTTTAGATCAACATATTTTTTTCTTCTTGAAGAATCTTGTGATTACAATGTGTACAATCTTGTGATTAAATTTGTTCATTCTGGACTACTTTTAATTTTAAAACAGATAATCTTGCCTCTAATGAATTATTGAGTTTGTTTCAGAGTCACAAAAAAGAGCATTACTCACAATTCTAAAATGAGGTAAGCAACTTAATCAAACAAAAGAAAAGTCACTGAACTTTTATTTAATTTCACGGACGAAAGAAAATAGAAAAGGAACGACACATTGTTTGGACAGTAGCTTAAAGTCCAACTACAACATTTGTATAAAAAATAAATTTGGTTCAGGTCGTCCCAAAAAATTTTTTGTCAATATAATAAGTATTTTCTTCCTTTTTATGAAATTTATATCAGTACTCAAAGCTAAGAGATATTATCTCTATTTTCCCTCGTTTTTTCATTTTTTATATTGTTTAGAGGAACCATCAACACAGTTTGGACAATAATATATTATTCCCTTTTCTATTTTTTGTTTCCATTTTTGCGAGAAAAAAATTGTTTTATTTAAATCAACGTTTTAAATATCGACTTGTATATATTTTCTTTTAATAAATAAATTGGCTTAATCGATTGACAAGTTTTTACCTCTAGCGGAAAAAGTTTTAATGTAATTTCATCCATCCGGAATACCAGAACGTATAATTATTTTTAAATGAATATATCCTTCACGTGATATCATGGAAGACAGTGTTAATATATCTCTCAAAATAGCACTGTAAGCATATTCTGCTAGTATTATATCCCCTTATTAAAGGGGTGAATACGTGTTAAATATGTTGAAGTTCAAGTTTAGCGTGGTGTGGAAGATTGGAGAGTGAGGTTCCAACTTAGGTTGCCCTCGTTATTCGACCACTAGTTAAAATTATGAGATTTGTCGCCAATACACCTCCTGTTGCTTCGTAAGCGACGCTAATAATCAATCAATTAATTATTCCATATTACAAATATACAAGGTATCCATAATTATAAAAAGCCATAACTTCAAAGTTGCCTACAGCCGAAACCAGCCACCAAAAAATTGTAAAATTTTATGCATGGCTTAATAAAGTGATAGAAATTTCTTTCAGAGAAAAAAGAACATTTGTTCCAAATATATCCGCCAGATGGCGTATTAATATGAAAACCCGTAATGCAAATGTAAATTGCTTCGACGTAATGCAGAAGTTTTGTTATAAAACCGACTTAACCCCCGAATCTTGTTATTTTAGTATGTTTAGTTAAGAGCAAGATGATCTTCAGTCGCGCTTTGCTGGCAAAATTGTTTTACCAAAACGCTGATTCCGCATTAATTGCTTTAAGTTCTAAGTTCGACCTGGAACAGGAACATTTGCCGTTAAAAACATATCTTGTAGAAAGTTTGGCATTTGAACTCAACTATATTTTAATTCTAAAATGTTCCATTAAGAAATCAAAATTTGGAATGTATTTTATGTGCATACCAATGCTACATACACATTTCAGAATATTAAACACTGAAAAACACTCATTAGAAGCAATTATGTTGGGGGGATATTGTTTGCGTGGACAACGCTGGCCTCCAAAAGGTAAAGTAAAAAATGTTTTTCGAAGGTCACTAATAAAAAAGTGGCAGTAACAATAAAATTTATAATTTATATGAATGGTGGTAACGAACTTTAAGAAAACTTATGAAAAAAAAATGATAACCACCACTTTTATTTAAAAGAATCGAATACTTATTTTGGAGTTAAGAGAAAATGTGAGTGAGACATATAACGTAGCACTATAAAGCTACACGAGGGCTATTGGTGACGGACCTCGTCATTTTATGCTATGGTCAAGTGATGAGAACGACATCTGAGCTGGCACCCCACTCTCCTAACTTCCACACCACACCAACGGGTAGACGTTTGAGCCTTGACAGATGAAACATGCATCGGCCTCCTCTACCCAGTGGGTCTTCAGCAGCGCGAATCTGGAACTCATGACACACAAGTCTGTGACCTCCACCACCAGGCTCGATCCTAGTACCACTAAAGATCCGCCGTGTAGGGGAGCGATGCACGTTAAATCTGTCGAGAGCTCCAATGTCCTCCCGTTGGTGTGGTGTGGTAGTTAGGAGAGGGGGTGCCAGCTCAGGTGTTGTCCGCGTCACTTGACCATGGTTCAAAATGACGCGGACCGTCGCCAAAAGCCCTCGTGTTGCTAATGAGTGCGACGTTAATATTCTCTCCCTCTCCACCACCAGGCTACCGCGGTCACAGAGAGAGAAAAAATGGGAGAAATCAATCTTTCACAGATTCGGGAGTACATTTTTACCCGATTCGTTAAGAGGGGAGGATCAATGGAAATGGGGTTGTCACAAGCTGATGCTGAAAAACATTTCAGTGTGTCCGCCGACAGTGGGTTCAGTTTGAATCGGAAGATTCTATGTCTGGAAGAGATACGAGTCCAGGTTCACAGTGAAGAGCTATACAATGCGTCTATTAACCTGGAAGGAACAACGTATAGATAGAACCACTTTATCGTGGTTGAAAGACAAAGTTGCAGAGGGGATGGAATCATGGTTTAAGCAAAGTTCTCTCTGGAGGGTCACACTAACCTTCACATATTCCAATGAGGAACTCTGACCGGTGTGACACATCGCTCTTTGATTGATACATCCGACACTTACTTTTGATAATAAAATCGTTCCCATAAATAATAATACGCGATCTCCACCAAGTTGTCCCTGTTTAGAACTATTTGGAGGATTACGGTTTGGAGTTCTTATAATGGTCAGCTCATTCATCAGACCGGAATCTGATAAGGCATACTTGGGACTATCCTGGTAGACACATTCATGCTTTAAGTCATCTTCAAAAATTGTTAAATGAAATGGAACAAATGCTGCTGTGTGTCTGGTCTTCGCTTTGTATTTCGATGTCCTACAACTTAACTGGCAATATGTTAAGTCGATACCGCAAATATATATAGATTTCAGTTAGAGATAGACAAATTTCTTTTTAGAACCCATTTTTGTAATTTCGTAATATTTCTCCACATAAAACTGTGATGTATTGCTTTCTCCAAGTATGGACTCCAAGATTGATTTTTTGTTGTTGTAGTTGTAAATCCCTGTTTTTGTTCTAAACTTATTGAAATTTCTATGTCAAATTAACAAAAAACTGTTTAGTACACTAATAAAATGCAATCAATGCAATATGTTTTTGTTCTCTTTATATAAAAGTGCTTTTTTAAAGACAAATCACGCATTTCGATTACTTTTCCGCAAAAATTTCAGTCAATATTACCTTATATAATTAATAGGAGTATTTTCATTCATATTCTTCATTTTTATTCCTAAAATTTTTACAGAAATATTTAGTTTTATTTCTGCATTTTATCAACAATTAGCACAACTTAAGAATAAAGGCAATTGTTTTGCTTATTTCACTATCAAAAATTCGCTTCCTATAAAAGACAAGAAAATGGAAGCTTTTACACTTTTCGCTGAACAGAAAACAATGTATGCAAGCTTAAGAGATTTTTTTCAAGTATAATACAAACTTTTAGAAATGAGTTTTCAGTTAAAGCATTCTTAAAATAATTAATTTATAATACAATAGTAGCTTCTCATCATAAGAAAGGCGAAGCTAAAAAAAATTACTTTCTCTCTTCTAAGATATTTTTTTCTTGGCAGAAAAAAAGCATTTTCCCACACTCATTAGAAAATGACTTGTATCAATTAAAAAAAATAACCGAATTATTTTTAATTTATGTTTTTTCAAAATCGGGTTATAAAAAAGCTTCTAAGACATTTGAATTAAATATTTAGCAAATACGTGCTGGTTTTCTTGTAATTAAATTTATCTTTTTTCACTTTAAGCACTGTATGTAATATTCATCAGCCAACAAATTAAAAAATTGAGAGAGAAATAAAAAAATAAAGATCTTGTTTCCCCTTATTTTCTACCAAGAATATTAACTCCTTTAAAGCATCGCAATGAATTTTAAGCAGATACAGACTCTTTATTAAACAGATATAAGCACTTTTTTAACAATGTATTTAATAAAATAGCGCATTCTTCTTTTTCTCTCCAATCACTGATAATCAGAAAAAGTATTCTTCTTTGGCTCCATTTATCTGAATATATTTGTTAGTCTTTTTTTATTTATAACCCTAATAATTAGCTTTATAGAATTAAGACTGGTTTTAATGTAATGCCTAAATGGTAATTTTATGAACAATTTAAGAGCTATAAAAGTTTAAAATATATTGTCATGTCATGTAATTCACATTTAAGTATAACCATCATGTCTTCAAATTATCAAATAATCCAATAAGTGGGGATAATTAATATCGAAATCATGTGTGTATGTTGTTGTTGATTATGCCACCTCATCGACAGTAACATCAGATCAATGTCCACGAAATTCTTTACGGTGAAGGGCTAGAATTTTTACGCCTGTCGTTTAGCCTAAGCTTTGAGCCCCCCAAGAGGGTGACAGTGCGATTTTGCTCACGCAACACGATAGATGGCGACACCATTCGGACCCACAGATTTAACGAGCACGTTCTCCGATTTGTACTCGGCGGGAATTTGGTGGCATCGGGCATCGAACCCAGGCCTTCCGGTCTGAGGTTCGATGCTCTAACCACTAGGCTACCCACGGCCCTCATGTGTGTATACAAAGGTTATCAAAATAATGGAAACACCTTAGATTTATAAATAATCCTTTATTTGTATGGTGTAAGACCCCCTTTGGCATATAATACAGCTTGGATTCACCTAGAAATCGATTTATACGTGCTAAATAGCGTTCAGAGGAATATTGTATCATTCTTTATAGAGATATTGTGAAAGTTCTAGGAGTGATGCCTCTGGAGGATATTGTTTCCGTATTAAACGCTCCAAAGTTATGTGACCATAATGGTTCAATTATATTGAGATCAGGTGACTGCGGGGTCCAAGGTAGATGTTTAACTTCATCCTCATGTTCATCAAACTACGATTGGACAGGTGCACCTGCATGGATGGTGCATTATCATTCTGGAAAATTCCATCTCCTGCAGGAAACAAAATTTGCATCATAGGATGGACCCGATCAGCTAAAATTTCTCTATACTTCTCCCCAGTGATCCTTCCTTTCAAAGTTACGAAAAGTCCAACAGAAAACAACCACAAGGCTGCCTATACCATGACAGATAAAACCTCCATGCTTGACAGTTGTAAGGAGACAATAACGATCATATGCTTGTGATGGAGTCCTACAAATGTGCACTTGTCCTCGAGTAGAGAAAAGTGTAAATGACGATATTCGTCAGACCATATTACTTTCTTCCGCTTATCAATCGACAAGGTTTTGTGAATATGATTCCCATATAAACGACGTTTGGTATTAATATCTGTGACAAGTGGCTTGGGAATTGCTACTCTAGCGTAAATGTTCTGTTTATGAAAGTGCCTTCCAACTGTAATCAATGACACTGGAGAATCCAAATGCTAATTGAGCTCTGGGGTCCCTTTGCTGCAGTTGTTCATTTATTAGATATAACCATCCGCTTCAATACTCGTCGGTCTACTTCACTGAACTTCTCTTTCAGCCCGCTACTTTGCTTTGCCGAGCTTGTCTTGCCGCGCTGAGTGTATACTGTCTTGACTATAGATACCTCACCTCTAAAAACGCCTAAGGGTTGGGATGTTTTGGTCACACTAGCTCGAGCTAAAAGGGCTCTTACAATTTAGCGTCTTTGAAAATCTGAGAGAGCCGACAATTTATCTAGTGAAGAAATCCAAGAGTTGTAGAACTTCAATAAAGCTACCACACACTACCAGGATACACACATTTTTATTTATGAAAAAAAATCTGGTCGTTATTATATTTTAATGTTTAGGAAGTGTATTCAAAAATGTCACTTTTATTCACAAGTGTTTCCATTGTTTTGATAACCACTTGTATGTGTTCATTTAAAACTTATGATAAATAATTGAATCAAGATTTTAAATAATTATTACTCTTATACATAAAGATTCGGCCTATTCTCTCTCTTTTCGCATTTAGATCGTTGTTAGTTTCAAAGTATTTTTTTTCTACATCACACTTTTTCTTCATTGATGTGGCCGCGGTAGCCAAGTGGTCTAGGCATCGGATCAAGGCTAGCGTGTCATGAGTTCGAGCCCAGTACCGCTGGAGACCCACCGTGTAGGGGAGCGATGCACGTTAAATCTGTCGAGAGCTCAAACATCCTCCCATTGGTGTGGTGTGGTAGTTAGGAGAGGGGGTTGCCAGCTTAGGTGTCGTCCGCGTCACTAATCCATGGTTCAAAATTACGCGGACCGTCGCCAAAGGCCCTCGTGTAGCTGAATAGCGTGACGTTAATATTCACTCACTTTTCTATTGATAAATTTTTGAGATTATTATCAGAGACATTAATAAAAAATTTAGGGAAAAACTACAAGTCACATTTTTATTGCAAACATCTCATTATTTAGTAGCAAATGCCTCTCAATATTCCCAAAAAAACTTCAATGTTTTTTTTTTTTTTTTTTTTTTTTTTTTTTTTAAATAGATATCATTGCTACCTCTAAAGAACACAATAAGTGGCCGCGGTAGTCGAGTAATCATGGTAACCAGTCTTAGCGCGACATTGTTTCAATCCAGATTCGTGTTCGAAACCTGATTACGCTAAAGCAGGGACCAGCAAACTTTTCCAGGGTACGGGCTACTCCTAACTTTTTCAAGGGGTTGCAGTCTATCCTATGGCGTAGGTGTGATGGGCTAAGAATAAGGTCTCTTCTAAAATGTTTATTATAACTTAATAATAAATACGGAATATCAGAGAGCTTACCTACATAACTACAATAAAAAAATCTTACTTTTTTAAGACCAAATTTAAAAAGCACAAAACGCAAGATACTAACATAATAATAGCCACAAATATAATAATATAAAATGATGCATTTATTATCAACAATTCAAAATATATTAAAAAATAAAACATTTTCATCCCAAGTTAGTTCTTGTAGTTATAGTAAGCAGAGACACATAGTTTGCATATTGTTAGCCAATCTTGAATATTTCGGTATATATAATTACTAACTGCTAATCTTCAGGCGGTCCACCGGTCGATCTCGATTGACCCCGGATCTAAAGATTTATTGTATAGCAGCCTTTTTATAGCCGCGAACTGGTCAACGTTTGACAATTTTACCGTGGACAGCTGAGGGGAGGTCGTTGATTGTTAATATTTCAGATTGTTTTGATTTAATAATTTTAATTTAATTGTATTTTAACTTGCCTTCAAAATAAAATACAGTTACACTAAAAATGAATATAAAGTGATTTGACATGGAATGTAAAGTGATTTCCATAAACAGTCGCACAAACCCGAGAGAAGTACACCACATTAAATAAAATAGATTTAATTTGGTGTTCCTTGCGGCCCGGTACTATTTGACCCACGGACCTGTATATTCCACTGCCTTGGGGTTGGGGACCATTTTTGTATACCATACCTGATACTAAGTATCGAAATGATGCCATAGCATGGGAAGTGGAGCGCCGACTCAACGTCATTTGACCTTGCTTCAAAATTGCGAGATGTGTATTAACTGTTATTAAAGTCTCCCCACCCCCACCCCAAGAAGATAGCCTGAACTCTTTACAATCATTTTCATTTTAGAAATATAGATCATTTACATTTAATATCATACACTATTTTAATCCATGATTCAGTTAATCATCAAATAAAAAATTGTAATGGTTAGTTTTTAATGCACATATCTTAAAAATTAAGCAAAAGTCAGAGTATTTCATTACCTGAACGTTCTGAAACAAAACAGATTTGAATGATTTATCACTCTCATTAAGAGTTTGAAGTTCTACTTTCATTCTGTTTCATTTTTCTTTTCCTTATCCAATTCCTTTATCAATGTGATGCCCAGTATAACCCAAATAAGTTTTACCGAAGAACACAGTTTATAGGAAAAAAGTAATTATCAACTGAACCTGGGCGTGTATTAATTGTGATTTTCCGTTCCTTCCATTATTTTGGAGGCTTTTTTATCCTTGATCAATTATCATTGGTAGATAAAAGGAGCTTTCTTTGTCTGATTGAGAAACGTAAGGTGATGCGAAGAGAAACTTAGATAGAGAGGTTAAAATGAATGGTTAAAGGAAGGAATAACAGCTTTCATATATAGTTTCTCTAAGGTTATCGTTGGCAACTTCATTGATGAAACTTTTTAAATGCTTTATTTTATTTTCTCAAAATACTAATTCTATAAGGGTAAATTCTTGAAAATCAAGATCTAAAAACATATTATAAGTTATGCCATTTCATAATTAAAGTTTTATCTTTAATAGGCGTATTTATGAATACTAAATATCACCTAGTGTTAATTAAACTTAATGATGGGTTATTTTATACATATTACTTCTTAATTTTAACAAAACTTTTCTTGCCCATTTTAATGAATATTAAATCTTCTATTACCTTGAAATACACTCACTTCCAAAAGTTAAGCACGAAGATGTAAAATGCAAAAAAATCAACAAATACTGCTTTGATTGACACGAAATTTGGCAAAAAAGTAGCATATATATTTATACATAAAACAAAATCAATAATTATATACAGAAATGAAAACAATATTAAATTTTTGTAAGTTATCAAATAATAACATACTGGAGACTTAACAGAATAATGTATAAAGTGAAAAAAAACAGCATAAAATGAAAAAAGGGCATTAATAGGGTATGGGATCCCCCCTCATCTGTATGCAAAGTTTACACCTTCTGACCATGCTTTCAATTAGTTGGTCAACCACCGCAGAATTAAGCAATCGTCATTCTTCTTGTAGAGCAGTTTCCAGCTCAATAAGAGTGGATGGAGGTGGGAAACGTGAAGATACAGCACGGCCGAGAGCATCCCAAAGATTTTCAATGGGATTAAGGTCGGGCGAATATACTGGCCATGCCATACGCGCAATCCCTTCACTCTCCAGGTAGTCATCGACGATGTCAGCTCTATGGGGACGTGCGTTATCGTCCATTAAAACAAAAGTAGGGCCAACTACTGCAGCGTACAATCTCACAATGGTTTCTAGGACTTCATCTCGATACCGGACAGCCGTCACAGAACCCCGTTTAAAAATGTGCAGGTCGGTGCGGTATCCTAATGAAATCCCTGCCCACACCATAATGCTTCCGCCTTGGAATGCGAGATGTTCGGTGATGTTTTGGGGCTGATTGCGTGTTCCTTGTTTACGCCATATCCTTATACGCTTGTCATCTGGCTCCAGAGAAAATCTTGACTCATCAGTAAACATGACATTGCCCCAGTCAGACACAGTCCTATTGCCATATTTCCGGCACCACTTTAATCGTGCCCCTCTTGATAGGACGGATAGAGGAACCACAAACTCGAGGTACCCGGGCATACAGTTCATTCATATGTAATCTTCGGCGGACAGAAGCTGCAGATATAGCCTTACCAATGGACGCTGTAACCTTAGATGCCACACGTTTGGAGGTCGCTATGCGATTCTGCTTGGCTACAATAGCAATATATCGATCTTCCGCGGGGGTTGTAACCCTTGGGCGACCACCTACGGGCCTTCGGACAACTGTCTGTGTGGTTTCGAATTGTTTCCATAAACGTGAAATTACAGAATGATGAACGCCGAAGAAAAGAGAAACATCTGTGATCGACTGTCCTGCTTCAATGCGCCCCACAGCACGATAGCGCTCAAAATCTTCCATTCGTTTTCTGGAAGTCATAGAAACACGTATGTTTTGAAAACAAATTGTACGAAAGTTTTAAACACCTTCTATCAGCACTTACAATCAACTTCTGTAACCCTTAATAAAGCTGGCTTCTTATAAGACTGCCTTTTTTGCATATTTCTTGACATGAAAGCACGATTGGTTGTTACCTAACATATTTGCCTCCTTCCATCTACCTCTGCAGCGAATTGCATCCTCTTCAATTCTGATTGGCTTCCGGAAATAAGCATTTTCCTCTCCGTGCTTAACTTTTGGAAGTGAGTGTATCTGAAATTTTGCACGTGCTATTATTAGGCTAAAAATTCTATTTTTCAAAATAGTTTTTTCCTACTCTTTTATATACACAATTATGTCGAAATTTTTTTGCTGAAAAGGAAGGTTAGGATCCTGTAAAGCAAGATTAACCTTATTTCACTGTCCTAAATCATCGTCAGCTCTAGAAAACATAGGAGTTTTCCATTTTGGTCAATTGACTTTTCATATGTTAACTAATAATTTGATTGGTTTTTCTAGGATTTCAAATCCATTATTTAACCATTCTTTGTTTTGTATGATTTATAATATGTTTATAATTATTTTATTGTACTATGTAATAATCCTAAGTAAAACTAGACAGTATAGTAAGAAATATTCTTCTTCTTCTTCTTCTTTAGCACGACAGCCCGGGGTGGGCCAAGGCTTTCCTCAGAACATCCCTCCATCTTGTCCTCCGGGAGGCGACAGTTCTCCAATTGGTCATTTTCAACACTTTAAAATCTTCTTCCACACAATCAGTACATCTCAGCTTGGGTCTCCCTCTGGGTCTGTTCGAGATGGGTTTATAATTAAAGATTCTTGATGTCATAGATGAGGGATCCATTCGACAGACATGTCCGCGAATCTCAAGCGGCATATTTTGATGTAGTTCACGATGTCAGCTTCCTTAAAGAGTCTGTTGAGTTCAAAGTTGTACCTGTGTCTCCAAATTCCGTTATCATTCACAGCCCCAAAGATCTTCCTCAGGACTTTCCTTTCAAAAATAACAAGTTGATTTGTCTGGGTCTTTGTTAGAGTCCAGGTTTCCCATCCATAGGTGAGAACAGGTCTTATAATAGTTTTATACAAAATAATTTTTGTAGATCTTTTTATCAATTTCGATTTTTAAAAAGTTCCAAGGCCATAAAGGCAGCGATTAGCAGCAAGAATTCTTCTCTTTAGTTCAAAGCCTATGTCATTACAAGAGTTAACATTGGAACCCAGATATTTAAAACTGTCAACCAGTTCGACTTTAAGATTTCCAATTTGAAGGGCCACAGGGCTCACTGTTTTTGTCACAGGCATGTATTTAGTTTTTTATCTGCATTAATATTAAGATGCATTTTTTCAGCAGATGCTTTGAGAGCGCTGAATGCTTCCATTAAGGCACTTTTTGTTCTTGCGATTATGACTATATCGTCAGCATAGGCTAGAATTTGTACAGATTTGGTAAAGATAGTGGCCCTCGTGTTGATACCAGAGTCACGAATGACCCACTCAAGAGCTAAGTTAAACAAAAGACAGGCGAGTGCATCGCCCTGTCTTACTCCATGTTCAATTTCAAAGTAATCCGTGATATTGCCTGACAGCTTTATGCAGGAAAGGGTGCGAGTCAAAGTTGATTTTATAAGCTGTAAGTATTTATTTGGCATCCCTAGATCTTGAAGAGCTTTAAGCAAGAAATCCCGATCAACACTGTCATATGCGGATTTAAAATCAATAAATAAGTAGTGAAGGTCGATATTGAACTCTCTTGCTTTTTCCATTATTTGTTGCAGATTAAAGATTTGTTCGCAGGTGGACTTCCCCTTTCTGTGAACCCGCACTGATATCCTCCCACTATACTTTCTACCCAGGGAGAAATTCAGTTAAAGAGGATTATCGAGAAGATTTTATAGATGCAGTTCAGAAGGGTAATACCTCGGTAGTTACCACAGTTTGTGGGATCTCCCTTTTTGTAGATTGGACAGATGATTCCAAGGGTCCAATCTGGGGGCAGAACTTCGTCATTCCAGATAGAGATAATAATTTTATGAACTTGTTCTGTTAGCAGTCTTCCTCCATGTTTGTAAAGCTCAGCCAGGATTCTATCAGATCCAGACGCCTTGTTGGACTTTAACGTCTTGAGAGCCAGTTCAACTTCATGGCAATCCGGTGGAGGTATCTGAATATCTTGATAGTTTTGATGGGGGACAAAAACTGCATTGTAGTGTGTGCAGCGTTTAATAGGTCAGAGAAATATTCCACCCATCTCTGAGATATTTCAATTGGGTTGCTAAGGATTTCACCATCACTATTTTGGCAGATTGTGACTCTGGATTTGAAGTCTTTTCGACTATTGTTGATTATCTTATAGAAAGCTCTGCTTTCATTGCTATTTTTTAGATGCTCAGCATCCTTAAGAAGCTCTTCATAGAATAGTCGCTTTTTCGCTTTGTGAATCCTCTTTTCATTTCTCCTGGCGGTTTTATAGTCTTCTTCTGAACTTCTGGTGAATCTCTTTTGGTGCATATCTCGGTAAGCTTTATTTTTAAGATCCGTTACTGCCTTGCACTCATCATCAAACCAGTCTTTTTTTTTTTTTTGTTTCTTTCTATTTTTCCCAGAACCTGTTCAGCAGTTGCTAGGATAGCTTCTTTAACCAGTAACCACTGATCTTCAATACCGGTGGGGCCCACCAATTCACTATCCTGAAGTTTGCAATTTAACATTTCTACAAATTCATTCCTAATCTTCAGATCGTTAAGCTTGGAGAAAATAAACCTACCTTCACTTTTATTATGTTTGTACTTGAATGTGGAAATTTTCGCTCTTATTTTAATCACAACTAAATAATGGTCAGAATCGATATTGGCACCACTGAAGGACCTAACATCCAAAAGGCTAGAGAAGTGCCGGGCGCCAATCAGCACGTGGTCTATCTGATTAAAAGTAGAGCCATCAGGTGATCTCCATGTCCTTTTGTGTATGTTTTTATGTTGGAACATGGTATTTCCGACAACCGTATCATGTTCAGCTGCAAAATCAACAAGCCTGATTCCGTTTTCATTAGAAATTTTGTGTAGGCTATGATATCCAATAATAATAATATATAAATATACGATAGGTCGGAAAAAATCTTCCTTTCCAACTTTGGCGTTAAAATCTCCCAATACAAGCTTAATGTCACCTTGGGGGCATTCACAACAGAGTGCATCTAATTCACTATAGAAAAGATCTTTAATTTCATCACTCTTTTCCTCTGTTGGTGCATGAGCACATATAATACTGTAGTTTTGAAACACATCTTTAATTCTAATTCTGCACATTCTGATTTTTTTTTGTCTTGAAAGGTAAGAAATATTATCCACAGTAATATTATAACAAACTCTTGGCCTTAGGAACCAAGAATGCAGGTTTAAACAATATTTTGAGGCAAGCCAACCTTCACCTGCATAATATATTGTCTCTCTGTGTGTGTGTGTGTGTGTGTGTGTGTGTGTGTGTGTGTGTGTGGTGTGTGTGTGTGTGTGTGTGTGTGTGTGTGTGTGTGTGTGTGTGGTGTGGAGAGAGAGAAAGAGATATAATTTTATTTTTAAAAACGTCATTAATAACCAAATATTTTTTAAACTATAAAGATGGTAAAAAAAAGTTCTTTTTAGACCATAATATTTATATTTTAGGAAAAATGCTTTAGTACCCGATTTCATGCATAACATTCACTTCCTTTTATTGTTATGTTTTAATTGTAAATAATAATACCTAGCTTAGTATTATATCAGTAAAATCTGTATTGAATTTTAGTAATAAAAAAAAACATGGGATCTCCGAATACCTAATAAATTTTTGCATAGATCTTTTATAAAAACTTTGTAAATCAGTATTCATTTTCTCTTATTTTTAAATTAATATCCCGTAATACTAATAAGATTTAATTATTTGATCGAAAATCTCTGGCTGACAAATGTATTTGGAGTGAGCGTTAAACACTTAAAAGTCAAAAGTTCTAAGTAATAGTAAATATTAATTTGAACTTAGTTATGAAAAGGACTGTTTGGGATATTGTTTGGAATTTGTTCGTTTGATTTGTTCAAACAGATGTTTAAAATACACAATTTTCATGAAGAAGTTATTTCCTCCTCTCGGAGTGTATGGCTATCTGATCATCAGCTACAATCCAGTTCAGGAAATTGCTGTACGTAAATACGAGATTTCTCTTTCTTTCTCCCTCTCGAAATTGCCAAGTGATTCACTTTTCCCTTATTTATCACCCATATTATCCTTCCTATTATATACGCATGACTAATATACATACTGAGAATATTCCAAAAATAATTCTGAGGTGTTTTTTTTTGGCATTTTATATGTCCAACTCACTGCTCTCACTTTTCCTACTCATTAAAAGTATACTCATGTCCAAAATTCAGGTTACAAACATGTTTTTCTTCATAATTTTAAAATGCCTCCAGTAAAACTATAAGAATTTGTATTTAATATATTTTGAAAACTAGTAGCGCAATATCAACCTTCGGTTTAGTAAAATATGTTGTTTAGTGTTAGTTTTTGCAGAACTGCTGGATTGAGACCTTTCAAGTACATTGGAATTTTGCCTCCAGTTTTGTGGATAGTGCATTAAAAAAGTCTGTTTGCAGTGAGAATGTTCTCATAATAGTTTAGATTATTCCTTGAGATGGAGACTGTTTTAAGATTTCAAGCTGGTCAGTCTTAAGCGGAGGTGGCTCGATGGTTCCAAGTGGCCCGAAAGGGATCTCCCGGTTTCAGAATCAATTCCAAACAAGTGGTACAGTCACCAGGAATGTCGGCCGAGGTCGCCTCAACGCACGGACATCTGCACAGGATCGCTACTTGACATTAAGCGCACGACGGCATAGACGGATAACGGCTTTTCAGCAGCTTGCTCGTGACCTTGCTGCTGTATCCGGAAGAAGAAATTCCAGTCAAACAATCTACAGCCATCTAGCAAAGACTGGCCTTTATGCCTGAAGTCCAGTCTGGTGCATCCTTTTGACTGCATCCAGCAGGAAAGACCAGATATTGTGGAACTTAAAACATCAATTGTGAACACCACAAGAATGGGGGCTAGTTCTTTTCAGTAATGAGTCGAAATGTACCAGACAAAGTGATTCTTGTCGATTCACCTGGAGAGAAAGTGGAGCTTGCTTTCATCCCTCCTATGCAACAAAAATCGACAGATTTGGTGGCAAGGGAATTCTTCTGTGGCTACATAATGTTGGGCAGTTGTATACTACTGTACGTTTTCGATACTGATACTGTGAACTTCACAGCGCAAAAGGGATGAGATTCTGGAAGCCTATGCGAGGTTTTTATGGATGCTATGAGCCTGGACTTACATTTTTATGGACGATAGTGCGGGGCCACACAGAACTCACATTGTTAATGAATTTCATGAAGGAGTGGATATTCGCCGTGTGAATTGAACCTCGAGGTCTCTAGATTCTTATTCCATTCAATATGTTTGGGATGGTCTAGGAAAAGCCATTTCTCAGCGTAGTTACTCACCCAAGACCCCCAGGAATTAAAGGTCCTGCTTTTGGAAAAATGGGCTTTGTTGCCACAAATACTTATTGGCATCCTCATAAACAGTATGGCAGCTCATGAGACTTGTATAGTAGTTTACAGTCGGCTTCTCTTCATATTAGACACTTTTCTCGAGGTAAATTGCTATATCTCTAATTCATGATTTCACACTTTTTTTATATGACTTGCTTCTTAATTTGCAATTAAAATCTTTTCCATATTGTTATTTTGCTATATGCTTTCTGATATTGTAATATGTCTCTGTGCCAAATTTCTTGGAAACATAGAGAATAGTTCGACAATTTTCCTAGATTTTATGTTTGTGATCTTTAATTTTGGACATGAGTGTATATTATCAACTGCGTGCGGAATTCGTAAATCCGAGATACGTGAGTGCAAAATAAAAAATAATTATAGTAAAAGAAAAATAATTTTTTTTCGATTATAATTAATATCTCTAAATATATGCAATTGAATTCAACACATTTGATTTTAAGTTATATATATATATTTTTTTTTATTCTTCAGCTCCTTTCAGTCAATTTAAATTTTGAAGAATAAATTTTATTGCGTCCTAAAAAATTTCTATGGTCTTTTGACTTAATCCATATTTTTTACCATTTACTTTAGTGTCTTAGCATTCCGTATCAAAGGAAAACTTGTGTTGAATTTGACTAGTTTTTCCTTGGGTTCACGTTTATATTCGAGTTTCGACTGTCAGATGATTTCTGCTTGATTCAACTGATTTCTTCAAAATCTCTTGAGATAATTGTACAATTAGTACTAATATTAAAGTATTTTGGAATAACCAGCTGTTCTAAAATTTGAATTATGCTATGTAATGCCATGCTATGTCATGTTAACACCTGTTGAATCTAGAATTTTCCATAGTCCACTACTACCTACCTTCATTAGATTCCACAATAGGTGAAGACGCAAGAAAAAGAATAATTTCAAATACCATGGATCTAACACTTTCCTTCACTGATAAGAGGGTTTTGATTTTAAAACCAACATTAATGCAGAATATAAATATTTACTTATACAAAATTACATTTATCTCTATGTAAAACATTTATCTCTACCTGCCACTGAACACTGATATGAGTAAGTGATGATACTATATTTATTACAATCTGATGACTTCCTCCATCAAACTAATTCCTCCCGAAGACAAACTAAATTCTACTTATTTAATTACACATGTGTGTAAGAAATAAGGAACAAATATATTTTTGAAGCTTTTTCAAAAAATACGGAACCTCTTTTAATGCTTGTGGTAAAAGAAACTTCTTAGATAACAAGAATCCATTTTGTATACACATTAGTAATTTTTATTTTTGTTATTGTGACTCTCTCTCTCTCTCGTAGAACCCTTGGGTATGTTTTGTGGGGCCCCTGAGTTCCGTGGAACATAATTTGATCGTTGGTGCTAACAAAAATCTCGTATCGCCATCTATCGTTCATTTTTGGAGTGTTTTGTTATCGTTATCAATATAGAAACCATCATTTCATGAGTGTTCATTTTAATTTTAAAAAAATAATACATTACAGTTCATAGCATGTCTAAAATTTGTAAAATATTTTTTTAATATAGATATTTTAATATCATTAAATCATATAAAAATATCAAATAATTTATATTAAATGTGTGTGTATAATCGTAATAAAAATTATTACATTTTTGAAAGAGCAAATGTAAAATTATATACATAATTACAAATGCGTAAAAAATTTAAGTTTACTTAATTATTTTAAGTTAGAAAATCTGCAATCAAATTTGCCATTATTAGTTTTCAGAGTTATATATCGAATAATCTGTTTTATTAGTACATAAACTATTATTTTTAAAATATCATCGTAATTTTGTACTCCATTTGATAAAATCTTTGTCATATTTTGTCCGATTTTTTTCACTTTGAACCAGTCTGAAAGTTTTACTTCAGAAAGACGAGAATATAATTCATTTTAAGTATGCAAAAAAAAGTGTTAATTTTATTAAAAATTAAAAATGGAATGAAAAACTTTTTGATAATTTTAGAAATTAGAATCAACTTACAAATATTTTTAATTTCTTTTAAATCACGAAAAATCATCTTTACAATATTAATTTCACAATAATGTATTCGTCAACTATATTCATTAAAAGAAATAAAAAGTTATTTTTATTAAGTATAAATATATATATATTAGAAACATTTTGTAAATTTGTAAGTTAATTCTGAAAGTGTTTTAAGAGTATATGTGTGTCTTTTTTATATATATTTATTTTATGTATATGATTTTTTTATAAAATTAAATGGTTATTTCTATTTGGTACAATATTTTAAGAATATCTCAAGATAAATAGCTTAGATTTTAATTTCAACAAATATACTTATGACAACTAAAACGTGAAGGTGCTTCAAATTTTGCATTTTTTTTTAAATAGAGGGCACTTTGCTGCATCCATAACGGCATTATTTATGAGAATTTGATAAATAGAACGCTAGAAAAATAAATTTTGAAATTGTAAACAAATGTGAAGTAACTGTAATTCAGGTACACCTTCTTCAAAATCCGTATTATATTTAATATCTATTGTAAATAACTAATTTTTCTATACAAAGAATGTGATTTTCCTATATTATATGTTCAAATTTATTGAAAATTCTACATTTTTTGTGCAAAAATTACAGAAAATTTAAATGATAAGTTACAAAATTTTAAAATAAAATTCTGTTTTTTGAAATGTTAATTATGTCTAATTCTGAATTTATAAATACTTCGTGTAGTTCTTAAACTATAAATCAAGTGGATATAGTACAAAGGGGATCTTGAGGATTACTCTAAGTTAAATGCACAGCTTGTAAAAGAGACATTTCGTTTTTCCTAACTGCTTATTGTTAACATTTGAATGATCATGAAGAACTCTATATGTTTGTTACTTTTCGTTTTACATTAAAATAAATAAATATTCATATGTATGAATACAAAAACAGAGATTCTTTTGTTATAATTTTTTTAAAAACAGAGTTCCATTTAAATTAGACACCAAATTAACTTCGTAAATTCGTCGAAGACATTTTTGTGTGTGTGTGTATTTTTTTAACAATAAAAATATGTGCAAAGAATTTTGTAATATCCGGAAATGATGATGTTCAAAAAGAAATAAAATACTAAGACTTTTAAAACTTTGGTATTTTAAATGGAAGAAGATGTGAATCGTTGATAACACGTATTGATGAAGTAGAGAAAGGTTAATTAAAAAGACTTCTAAAGAATCTAGAATTTTAAACATACAATTTAAAAACTGAGAAATGATGCATTTTGATGCACTAACTGCATTTGAATGTTCACGAATAACTCTATATGTTTATTACAGTTGGTTTTATTTTAAAATAAATATTCATATGCATGAATACAAAAACAGAGATTATTTTGTTATAATTTTTAAAAGCAGAGTTCCATTTAAATTAGACATAAAATTAACTTCTTGAATTCCTCAAAGACATTTTCTTTGCGTATTTTTATAACAAAAAAAATATGTGTAAGGAATTCTGTAATATCCTGTAATGATAATCTTCAAAGTAAAAATACTAAAACTTATAGACATAAAACTTTGGTATTTTAAATGGAAGAAGGTGTGAATCGTTGATAACACGTGTAGATGAAGTAAAGAAAGAGTCATTAAAAAGACTTCTAAAGAATCTAGAATTTCAAATTTACAATTTAAATCTGAGAAATAATGCAATTAATATAGTATGGCTTCATATTACATTTAAAAATATTGTTTTACAAGTCATAGAGGGAAACTTTCTTTGTTTGTAATTTCTCAAAATACTTTTTTTTTTTTTTTTTTTTGTTATACCGGTACATTTCCTCAAAATCTACTTTCCCTATATTGCTGATATTTTGTATACTATCAAATCCACAAATTTTCAACGAAGTGAATGAATTTTATTTTTAAATGAACATCCACAAATTTTAGATATTATACAATTTCTGCATAAAATTTAAAGGAAATTTGAATCACTAAATTTAAAAAATTTTAAAATCTTTATAAATTTATATTTTAAAATTTAATTTCATTCATTTTATGGATTGTTATGTTTACAAAAACTCTGCAAAAATGTATAGCTATATATGCAGTAGATTTTATGCAAAGTGTACTTTTTAAGGTAAGAAGATGCCTTGAAAATAAAAAAAATAGTTATTGAATAATTATTGCTCTTACAGATTTATTTGCAATTTAAAATAGAATTTTTTTACATTAGCAGGTACAGAACTACTAGTGTATGTATTATTTATTTATAATAATTTAATACGTTGAGATAGAAAAAATGCATATTTTTATGCATATATGTATCATACCATTTATTAATCAATACAATTAATCGGGGTTTATTTCTTATTTGTTTAATACAATTTATTTTTCTATTTTACAAATTTTTTATATTGACTTTTTGATTATCATTATCAAAAGAGGTGACTTAATTTGTAGCATCTTATTGTTAATTTAATCTTATTTTTTCAAAATAGCTACGAGTACAAACGAAAATGTTCTTTAAAAAATACTATAACTTTAACCTCAAAACTTTATTCACTGGTTTACAAAACAACTTATTATCTTCTAAAAATTACAACTAGTATAACTCTCTCTATTTCAGTAAATAGTTAACTCCGAATTAAGAAATTTTGGATCACATAGTAACAAAAAAAAATGAAATTTTCCTTCTGAAGCAAGTTCTTTTACTTTGGCAGAATATTGTTAGATTTTCCAGATCAGGAAATCGTTTAATCATTTTACCATTCTATTTAAACTCATGAATTCCTTTCACGCTTTCATTACACAAAAATATTCAACATTTTCCTTATATATTCTTTTGCATTTAACATTGCGTTTGTATGCAAATTTTCTAAGTTTTATATTGAAAGAAATAAGGATTTTTTAAATCGAATAAAAATGTTTACACCAATATGATATATATAATTATTAAAAATTAAAAAAATCATCAAAAATAAAGAAAAATTGGGACTTTTTATGCATGAATTTATATGATTTCGTTTTAAAAGAATAGCTATCAAAAAGAAAATTTACCCATTATTGATATAAAAAGAAAATAGAAAATATAGAAGAATTTTTAAAAGTAAAAGTTTATAAATTTGTTGTGAATTATGGACCAGGTGGTCTTAGTGGGTGAAGTGTAGTTGACACCACCCTCAGACCCCACGTGGTCTATCTCGATAGAAACCATATGTAACGGATTCTGTCTCAGTTGAATCTTGAACTTGGCTTCGGCGCAACGAGATGTGCTGTTGTTTACTCGTATATTTTAAGTCTTAATATTGTTCTTGGCTTCGGCGTACCAGGTGCCGTTGCTTACTAGGATTTTTATCTCGAATATTAGAATTTTTCCTCTCTAATATTTTCAGTCTAATATTTTAATTTTACAATTTAATTTGTTAAAGATTGTTACAAGTTTATATTGTTGAAAGTTATTGTTACCAATAAATCTAGGAAAAAGACAAATTCTAGGACTCCAGAATATTATTTTTTATAGCACCACTGAAGAATGGAGAAATAAGACAAGTACTGGTTTCTAAGAATGTCGGGTGGCTGCGGTAGCCAAGTGGTCTAGGCATCGGATCATGGCTAGCTTGTCATGAGCTCGATCCCAGTACCACTGAAGACCCGCCGTATAGGGGGGCGATGCACGTAAAATCTGTCGAGAGCCCAAATGTCCTCCCGTTGGTGTGGTGTGGTAGTTAGGAGAGGGGGGGTGCCAGCTAAGGTGTCGTCCGTGTCACTTGACCATGGATCCAAATGACGCGGACCGTCCCCAAAAGCCCTCGTGTAGCTGAACAGTGGGACGTTAATATTCACTCACTCACCCAAGAATGTCGGAAACAAGAAGGACCACTACAATATCCAGGGAGCACGTCATCCGAGATCACCAAAAACAGTAAATTTACTGAAGGAAAAAGAAGTTAATTCGAGTAACTCTAGAGGTCATAAATTTTCATTCTTACTTTTAAAAGGCAAGCTTCTGAGAATGAATGAATGAGAATGTTACATTTGCTTCACACTATAAGGCCCCACGAGCTATTGGCGACGGACTTCGTAATTTTGAGCCATAGTCAAGTGACGAGAACGACACCCGAGAGCCACCCCACTCTTCTAACTTCCACACCACACCAACGAGAGGATGTTTGAGCCTCGATAGATTTATCGTGCAACGGTCCCCCTCTACACGGTGAGATTTCTGCTTCGCTAGGCTAGAACTCATGATACGCCAGCCACTAGTTCATTATTTTGACCAGGCTTGTTTCTGAAGCGCTGATTAAAAGAAATTTCATTGAATTCGTCAAAATAAATATGGCAATTCCGTATAAATATCGCATATAGTGAGTCTACATTTATACGTAAAAAATAAGATATATATTAGATGAAAAACATTAGACTTAACAGGAAAAAAACCCTAAATTATATATTTATCTATATATATAAAGGAGAAAAGCGACTCACTCACTGACTGACTGACTGACTGACTAATCACGAAATCTCTGGAACTATTCAACCTACAGACTTGAAATTTGGTAGACATGTTCCTTTGATAGAGTAGACATCAGCTAAGAAAGGATTTTCCGAAATTCGAAACGCCAGGGGCGTTACGGGGGGTTAAGGGCTTTAATAATAATTGTTTCCATGTTAAAACTACTTGATGTACAATCTTGAAATTGGGTAAGCGGATTCCTTTCAGAGAGTAGAGATCCGCTAGAAAATGAGTTTGCTGAAAATCGACCCCCAAGTGGCGTTGCAGGGGCTTAGGGGGAGTTATAGATAATTATTTCCATTTTTAAACTATTTGACGCACTGTCTTTAAATTTGATATATATATAGATTCCTTTCGTAGAATAATGATCAGTTACAAAACGGGTTTTGTGAAAACAGACTTCTAAGTGGCGTTTCGGGGGATTAAGGGGCGTAATAGATAAATATATCCGTTTTTAAACTACTTCACCTACCTGCTTGAAAATTGGTAGGTAAATTTCTTTCCTGGAGTAAATATCCGCTACAAAATGGGTTTTGGGAAAGTTGACCCCCAAGGGGTGTTGCGGGGGCGGGGGGTTTAAGGGGCGTTATAAATTCGTATTTTTAAGTTATTAGACGTACAGTCTTGAAACTTAGTAAGCAGATTCCTCTCATAGGGTAGAGATACGCTAAAAATGGGTTTCGTGAAAATTGCCCCCAAGTGGCGTTGAGGGGACTTAAGGGGCGTTATAAATAATTATTTCCATTTTTAAACTATTAGACGCACAGTCTTTATATTTGATAAAGAGATTTCTTTCATAGAGTAGAGATCAGCTATAAGAAGGTTTTGTGAAAACAGACCTTTAAGTGGCGCTGCAGGGAAATAAGTGGCGTAAGAGATAAATATTTTCGTTTGTAAACTATTTGACCTACCTGCTTGAAAATTGGTAGGAATTGTTCTTTCATGGAGTAAATATCCGCAACAAAATGGGTTTGGAGAAAATTGACCCCCAAGGGGTGTTAAGGGCAGATATAAATAATTATTTCTTTTTTTAAACTATTAGACTCACAGTCTTGAAATTTGGTTAGCAGATTCTTCTCATAGGATAGAAATACACTGCAAAATGTGTTTTGTGAAAATCGACCCCAAGCTGGTGTTGCGGGGGTTCAAGGGGCGTTATTGATAATTTTTTTGCATTTTTAATTAATTGGACGCACCAGTCTTCAAATTTTGCTAAGCAGATTCCTTTCATAGAGTGCAATTCCCCTACAAAATGGGTTTTGTGAAAACAGACCCAGAAGTGGCGTTGCGGGAGCTCAAGTGGCGTTATAGACAATTATCCCCATTTTTAAACTGTTAGACGTACAGTCTTGAAATTTGATAAGCAGATTCCTTTCGTAAAGTAGAGAACCGCTACAAAATGGGTTTTGCGAATATCAATTACTAAGTTTAATTTCGGGAGATTAAAAGAGGCGTAATCGATAAATATTTCCATTTTTAAACTACTTGATCATCCTGCTTGAAAATTGGTAGGCATGTTCCTTTCATGAAATAGAGTTCCTCTACCAAAGAGTAAAATGAAAATTGACCCTTAAAGATGTTTGCGAGGGGTCAAGAGGAGTTACAGAAAAAAATTCCTGTTTTTAATTGTTAGACCCATATACTTGAAATTTGTTAAGCATGTTTCTTTTGTTGAATAGGGATCCACTAAGAATAAATTTTAAGCACATAAAGTTCTGGGGGGTTGCAGGGGGTTACTGGGACGTATTGACAAAAAAAATTACTTTTTTCGAGCTACAAGGACTATAATAATGAAATTTGGTTTGCATTTTTCTTTTGTTGAATTGAAATCCGCTAAGAGCGGTAATTTTGGAAAACGGCTCTCAACGGGATTACGGGGATATTTATAGTAAAACTTTTGCTTTTTTCTGTTAGATTTAGACTTGAAATTTGGCTTGCATGTTCAATTTACGGAGTAGAGATCCACCGAAAATTGGTTTTGCGTGAATCCACTTGGTTTTGAGTTACGAAAGCATCATTCTATGCTTCAATTTTAGAGATTTTTAGAAAATACAAATTAGATGAGTTCTGCCCTTTTTTTTTATCAACAGGTGACAGTTACAGGTATAAGTATATTTTTCAATTCAATCGAATTCTTAATGCTAGGACTTAGATATCAATAATTTATACATATATATAAGCAGTAAAAATTTATAAAACATCATGAAATACCCAGCGAAGCGGGCGGGTAACAGCTAGTATATGTATATTATACTATGGAAAATTTAACGAGCCACAAGTACCATTTCAGTTTTTTCATCGTACTTCGCTCTGCATTATATTCCTTACCAATAATTCAGTAAAGCATTGAAATGACATTTGAATAACTCATGATATATATATTAAATAAAATGTATTTCTAAATAGCCATAAAATAATGCTATTTTGTAGAAAAGAATTTCTAAATAGCATCATTTATCTTGAGCATCACTTATGTTTTCAAAATTAATTATCAATAATACCTGACGATTCTATTTTCAAAATAGAAAGTATTTATTTAACTTTTTGAAATTTTTGCTATTAAAAATATTTAAATAAATGTGTATTAATTAATATAGAAATGGGCTGTCGTAATTAATAATAGTTGTTAACAGAAATTGTTTAATAAAATTAATCTATTAATATTAAACTAAAAAATATATCATTTTTAATATTTTATAATTAAAAATAACAATAATAAACAATAATAATAATTAAAGGGGAAAGAGAAGATTATTATATACAACCACATAAAAAAACATTTCATTTAATTTCATCTCATTTTTCGGTAAAAAAAATAATTAAATGTGAGTAATATTATGAGTATTGCTGTGTTGAATTTTTCAACATTAGCTTTTTTTCAATAACAAGTTGAACACAAATAGCAAATAAAATGACATTTTGTTCACATATCGTTCAGTTTGTTTAATTAAATAGTTTTATACAGTCTCTCTCTCTCTCTCTACTCTCTCTCTATATATATATATATATATATACACACAAGCATGTAAATCAGTGTATGGCTACAAATAGGAACAACTTAAAATTTTAAAAAGTGGAAATTTTACAATTCATCAAGCCATTTAAGAATATTCCTTAAAAAATTTCTATTGTTTCGAAGAGATCTTTAGTTAAGAATTATTTTCAACATTTAGCACACACACAAAACCAATTAGAAAATATTAATTTGAACTACTAAAAGAATTCAGTCGTGCATTTTGTAACTAGTGTGTGTGTGAAAGAGAGAGAGATTTCTATCAAATTTATAGAGTTTGATATATAAAAAAAATGTAATTTAAATAATATATACTTAGTATTTTACGGTACTTTTTTTATTTCTAAATTATTTACCGTGGAGAATTTCATAAATAATCAACAATCAAATAAACATTTCGTTGAAAAATCAGCTTTGATGAAAATTCATCTTGAACTATTTAGTTTCACTTTTAATGTTTTTAAAACGAAACTTCCACTCATTGGGTAGATTAAACGGCTACTCTGACGCTAACAAAATAATTGCGGCAATCAGTATGAGGCCCATGCAGGGTTAGGGTTGACTCATTTTTGCCGTAGAATTTTCATTTTGCTTTTTGGGGTTGTTGTTTCAGCTATTTTGCTTTTCTTATTTTTTGTTGACCTTTTATCGAACCTGTTTCGGGACTGTAGCTTTTACTTATCGTGAGCACTAGTAATACTACAATATAAATTGTGTTTGCGAAAGAATCTAGCACTGAGAACTGGATTTTTCTTTACTAAGTTCTCGGGGAGCATTATCGAGAACAATTCACACCATTCCATTTCATTTAGCTTACATTTATAGATTCAATCAGTGTTTCTGTTTGCTTCAAAATGACTAAAGAATACGATCCATATATATATTTGTTCATTCTCCCTGCCGTGCTATTATTAGGTTTTCTTACAGCTTCCTGGTAAGTATAACTTTTAATTGCATTATTATTATTATTATTTATAAATATAAATGAATCATTTTAGTCAAAAGGAGCCTAAGCATGAAACCCAATGGGTCGCGCAATTTTGAACCAAGCAATGTGATGTTAATTATATAGTTGACGATCTTATTATTGACTGTTATGATTTTTTTTTAAATGCAATTTATTTTATATTTCTTAAATTGTTATATATATAGATGATATCACGTTTTCTAGCACTTAATTTGAATCCTTATTTATTGAAATTCCTTTTGACATTTTGTCTGGTGTTCGATTGTGTAAGTAGTACCTGTTTCTCTACTTAAATCTCATTTGGGTACGAACGTTAATTCTAAACACCATCTCTATTTTTTTTTCTTTCCTCAAATACTTTAGGGAAAGCCATTGATTTTCACTTTTTAACAAAACTTTATAGTCCTAAAAAATATTATGAAAACTCGTTTAAAAAATTTTCAACTTCATTTTTCTTGTAAATGTTATAACAATTACTGGTTTAAATTGAAGTGAAGCGTTTCCTCACTTTAGACCAAAGAAGCGGAAGCATTCTCCCCCCTCCCCCGAGCTCAATTTATCCTGGACTGAAAACTGTTTAACGTAATATGTTCCATATATTTCCCTTGAATATTATTTAACACATTGAAAGAGAGTCCATCCTAAATATCCATCCAAAAATCCATCATAAATAAGAATTACTCGTATCATATAATTATATTGGAAAGGTTACGCTGCGCTGTAGGAAAACTTGTATATTTGATTAAAAATAACAAAGAAAATAGATGATTATTACTCCTATAAGAGAAGATGTTCCTATAAGAAAAAAAAGAGAATAAACTTACAATATTCAAATTATTTTAAATTTCCTTTCTTTTTAAAAAACTAAGAGCAATTTATATAGTTGTATGTAGTTCAAAAATATTAAAAACATGTTAAAATAATTCAATTTTAGCTTTGTCTGTAGGATTCAAATATGCAATACACTTATAATACTTGCTTATAATTAAAATTTCATTAAGTATATTCTTTTGTTCGTATTCCTGAGAACGATAAATACAAAATATGAAATATATATAATCAACATAAATTAATGTCTTTTTAAGAAAAGGAAAAAAAGATTTAATGAGCGATTGGAATTTTATTCTGTGAACAGGATTTTTAACAAATGGAAAAATAATTATTGCTGAAAATTTTGTTGGAAGGATTGCATTATTCAGTATTCTAAATTTAGATACTAATTGTTGGTATTGAAAGTGTATATATATAAGAGCTTATTTTTTTTAAGAATGTTCAAAATTTTAAAATTTTATTTTACTGTAGCTTATTACTTCAAATTTTTTGAATTAAGAAACTGTACTGAAATGATTTGATACCACTAAAAGGTACGTTAAATTTTTTTTGAATAAATTTTTATCAAATCCAAACTTAAAAGCTGAGGAAATTACCATGTATCGATTATCCGTGAATCTTTAGGCTGAATGTGTGGATTATTTCTCATTATTATAACTTTAATTAAATTTGCAATAAAAGTAATTTAAAGAGGATTTTATAAAATAGAAATAAAATGAAAGTTAGAAAAATATATTTTTTAAACTAATTTGAGCTAGATCATTATTCATTTCAGCTTATTATCCATTTTCAGTTCTATACTGATATCTGTTCTTATAAAGCAAGATCATTATAAAATGATGGACATAATGAAAAGAAACAAGTTAGTTAAGTGTGTTTTCACTGAACATTATACATAAACGACAAAATTATTTGAGTTATAATGCGTAAAAGAGTATCACCTTCATCACTCTTGATACTTTCATGCACATTTATGAAATTTATATAGAGAAAGTTTCTTATATATATAAATTCTAAGTAAAAAAGACATCTCTCTCTCTCTCTTAATTTTAATTCATAAAAGTATTTTTTGAAGCTTTCCTTATTAAGAAATTAATATTTGGAACAATAAACCTGTTCACTTGGTTTATGTAATAATAGTTTTGGTTGTTATAATAAATGTTTTCTTTTTTGAGAGAAAAAATGCGTAAAATAACGAAATTTTCAAGGTTTAAACAAAAACTATTTGTACACGCCGGAATTTCTATTAAAGTTTTGAAAAAGATAGGGGCGGGGACAAAAAAAATATTAAAGTTTTCCCATAATTCTTTAATTCTAATGAATCCATTCACATCATAAGACTTCTTTCCGATTGCAGCCATTAAAATTTATGAGATTCGTTATTGCTTTTATAACTCCATTTTAGCAAATCGTATTATTATTATACTTAAACTATTCTCTTATTATGTCAGAAATACACTTCATGGTGCCATAAAAGACTCATCGTGCATAGGGGTTGAGGCGCGCTAAATTTGTCGAAGATCAAAGTCAAATGTGACGTGGGGTGGAAGTTCGGAGAGGAAGTGTCAGCTCGAATGACATCCTCCTCAGCTGATCGTGGTTCAAAATTACGAGATCCGTTTCCGATAGCTCTCATGTAGACTTGAAGTTAGACATCAATACACAATTATAGTCTATGATTTTCTTTTATTCTATGGTACCTACTTCTGAGGGATAAACGCCATTGTTGTTTCAAATTCCACAAAGCCATATATCAAAGAATCTTCTTGAGAATCTTGCACGGAAATCACATTCCTTCTTCGAAATTTACGCTAGTAAAAAAGTATTGAGGAAAAGAGGAATTTTCTTCTTCGAACAAAAAGATGAAATTCTATAAATTAAATGGATAGAGATGAGACCAAATGAATGACAGCGATGAAACTGAACAACTTGGTTGACACACGCATTCAAAAAAATTAAGTACCTTCATTCTTCAAAGCAACGCTAATATTTTATTGCGAGTCCAAGAGGTTATGTGAGGAATTTTACAAAGCGTGCATTTAGGAACTAAAGTTTAGATCAGGGGTCGGCAACCTTTTGGCTTTAGCGTGCCAAACCAATCTACCGATAGGATTCAGCGCGCCACACAGTAGAACATTTTGGAAACAATTCAAATTCCGTGATAATGGAGGCTGAGTGAGTGAATATTAACGTACCACTGTTCGGCTACACGAGGGCTTTTGGGGACGGTCCGCGTCATTTTGAACCATATTCAAGTGACGCGGACGACACCTGAGCTGGCACCTCCTCTCCTAACTACCACACCACACCAAGGGAGGACATTTGAGCTCTCGACAGATTTAACGTGCATCGCTCCCCAACACGGCGGGTCTTCAGTGGTACTGGGATCGAACTCATGACATGCTAGCCACGATCCGATGCCTAGACCACTTGGCTACCGCGTCCACGTGATAATGGAGGCAGAAATAGAAAAAAAGAGGTCGGCATCATTCAAGGACATTTCTTAACATGATAATAAACAGCATGAAATATAATAATTTCTTCAACAAAAGTAAAAAAAATTGTACATATATTATATATTATTAGGCATATTTATAAAAATAAAAAAGACAACCTAAAATATAAGTATTTCTCTTCATTACAGTTAAATCAAAAGATAAATAAAAATTTGAATGCGAACCAGCGCTCTCTGCTTTCACATCGCACTATCAAGGATACAATGTGTGACTTTCAATTCAACACGATTCTGAACATTCAGTTGCTAAACAATTTCTTTGCGAAATATTTTTCATATGAGAAAAGGGTTTTTTACTTTGATATGTAAGAACCAAAAGCGGAAAGCAGAGTACATGTAATTTTCTCTCTTCAAACAATTAAATCTCACCAGTAATGACATTCAATCATTTATACAAAATAATTGTAAATTTATCACTTTAAGAGTGTTCATAATTGTTCGAATGTCGTAAATGTTCATAATTCTGAAGATGTTTGTCAAATAAGGTCCATTACAAATTTATCAACTTCTATCTACTCAAAAATTGACAAATTTGTGGATTAATGCAGAGTGCCACTGAGAATTAAACCGCATGCCACATGTGGCACGCGTGCCATAGGTTACCGACCCCTGGTTTAGATTGACATTTTTCTAAAAGTGGAAAACAGACCAGAAGCCAAGAAGTTTTAAGATGGTTGACTTGTGATGAGATTGAGTAACTTGATATCCCGAGAAATGAAGTACCTTCAGTGTGCGAGCGTGTGTGCGTGTCTAAAGACCCGCCGTGTAGGGAGCGATGCACGTTAAATCTGTCGAGAGCTCAAACGTCCTCCCGTTGGTGTGGTAGTTAGGAGAGGGGGTGCCAGCTCAGGTGTCGTCCTCGTCACTTGACCATGGTTCAAAATGACGAGGTCCGTCACCAAAAGCCCTCGTGTAGCTGAAAAGTGCGACGTTAATATTCACTCACTCTCAGTCCAGTAGCTTTAAAGATAATCAACCAAATCTGAAAATTCTCCAAATTTTTTACACCAGTGTATTTATAAATAGGATTATATCAGTATTGGCCAATGCATTTAATAATTAACTTGTCAATACAAAATGAAAAATTATTTTAATAAGTATTAATTACTTGTCTTGTAAAAAGTTGATCTTTCCTTCTCGCAGACGTCTCAGTTACCTTAACTGATGAACATGTCAAAAGGAGCAATCGTAAAATCTCGCATAGAAACCGAAAACCTTAGAAAAATAATTCGCTTTTTCTTAGAAAGGAATTATTAAAGAGCCAGAGGTACCTTAAAGTAAACGTACTGTTACAGTGGCGCGTTCATAAGGGTTGCAGACAAATTCTGTTTACCAGCGAGAAAATTTTGGACATCGCACAATTTTTCAACCACAAAAATGACCATAAATATGCAAGAATTGCCCAAATATATGACTGTCCAAAGAGACAAAGTTCGTGTGAAGTCAAAAGGTGATCATTTTGAATAAAAGGTGCAATATGCTAAATTTAAAGGTAAAATAAAACTTTATGGTTATTTAGTTTAAAGTTTGATTATAGTTTTTAAAATTTTAACTCCTTTATAATTGTATCAGAACATAAGACATGACTAAGTATTCTCATTTATCCCCAATAACTGTATGTTTGCCATTCATATTGAAAATTATTATATCATTAAGTTTAATCATTGTTAAATAAATATAAAGGCGAGTATTATTAAAGGAACTACTAATTTTTTTTTATAAATACACTCCTCAAAAGTGAAATTGCAATACCAAGAAATAACGCACGTGGCTTCATGTAAATTTCAGGAGCGATAGTGGTGAGGTGGATATGTAAATGATTAAAAAAACAGACAAATAAAATCATTACAAACCAATTTATTCAATATTTGATGAGCCCACCTTGGGCATCTACACAGGCATCAATCCGGAGAGGTATTCTATCAATTAGTAAATTGATGGTTGCCTGAGGAAACCGTTGCCAAGCCACATCCACTGCAAGCTCAGATCATCTACAATTTTCACGAGTTTGTTCAGGCAATCTCCATAGTTTGCTTTAGCTTGCTCAGTCAATCTCCACAGTATGCTTTAGCTCTCAGGCAATTTCCACAGTTTGCTTTAGCTTGCTCAGGTAATCTCCACAGTTTGCTCGGTCCCTGTCTCCTCCAATGTGATCCTACATGTGTTCAATGAGAATAAGATCTAAAGAGTTTACCGGCCAGGGAAGGATGTTGAATCCAGTCAGATTTCTAAAAATTTAAAGTGAGACATGCGACCTGGTATTGTCTTGTTGGAATACTGTATTGAGTGCGCTCTGCAACCAGAGCAGAACAGCAAGCTCCACAACTTGTGTGACGTAGTGATCCACTGTCAAACGACCGTCAATGTGTACCATATATAGGCATCTTGTGATCAAACATTATTCCACCTCAAACCATAATGTCGTCGCCCATCCGGTATAGTGGTTAGTGACGCTGACTGCGGTGCCGTAGTTTCTGGGTTCGAATCCCGGAGAAGGCATGGATGTTTGTATTGTAATTATTCACACACATGAGTTTAAATTCCTGCGTAATGTGTGCTTCATGCTTAGCTCCGTAAGTCACCGTGTGATACTTTGGGGTGCACGGGGATTTCTAAATGTTCTCAATAAAAAAAACCTAATGTCCGGTGTAGGGACCGATTTGACGCTCGGTGAAATGAGTTGATTCGTAGTGTTCTCTAGATCACCTCCATACCCGTCAATAGCTTTCCTTCCTCCACAGACAAAAACGAGATTTATTCGTGAACAATACCCGATGCCATGTATCTAGCCCTGTTTGGAGTGGTCGACGGTACTCCTGTTGCAGGTACCTGTGCACGAAACTATACTTCATACAATCTGTCGTATATAGTTTGGGTGGACACAGATCCACCTACTTCAGGAAGCAACCGGCTTCGGATGTTACGTGACGCAGAAAAGGGTCTCGAAAAGCCAAATGGTGAATATTCTGGACTGTGCGCTCTGACGTGCGTGTTTATCACTTCTTCCTCGGCGTGCGCGTAGACCTTCCAGCATTCATCGTGTGACACAACGCTGGATGTCACTCCCATTGTGCCCAACACGAGTTGCTATTGTACACAGAGGCAAACCCAGTTCATGCAGTTGAATAATGCGGTCGCGTTCCCCGGTAGTTAACTGATGGTATTGAGCTCGCCGACGTCTCTGAGCCTTCTCTAGGCAAATCCCTCTTTCCTAAATCACAAATACTACGCAAAACCTCAGATGTTGTTTATGAGAAGGGTCTATATTGCCCGAATATGAGTTCCACGTGATCAGATGGGTGCTCAAAATTAATCATTTGCATATCCATCTCACCACTATTGCTCTTGAAATTTTCTTATGCATTATTTCTTGAGACTTTTCTTTTTCACTTTTGAGGAATGTAATATTTACCAATGTAAAAATCAATCCCAAAGCCTCACTAAAAAATTTCGTGGTGCAAAATTTATAGCTAAGCCAAATGTTACAAATTAAATTCTCAAATTTTAGAGTACCTACGCAAAAGTTGTATTCTTGTAAGGGATCACCTGGGATGATTTCATAAGGGGAAAATAATGTATGATTCTTTACTTTAATTCTTTCAACAGACTTATTCATTTTGCTTTTGAACCATCTAAGATATCACGCTGTATTTTTTTTACTTAGTCGCTTGACAGAAATTTAATATATCAAATGTTACCTTTGTTCTCAAAAAAGTTCGACGCCATCAAATTTTTGTAGTGAGGTGACGCAATATTGCAGCATCCACCGTATCCGACCAAATGGCTTGCAAAGATTAAATTGTAGTGTCTTATATTATTCTAAATATTTTGTGGGTTGGTATAAGCTGGAGTCTTTCGAATTGGGACGAACGCTAGTGTCCATCACAAACTTCGCCTCATCAGCTTCCACCCTAATTTCATCAACTGTCTGCTTATTGTCTGCATTCTACGTGGATTGCCTCCCAGATCGGCTTATATCTTGAGTCGAATAGGAACCAGCACTGAACTTTGAGCATCATACCACAATGATGGTTTTCTTTTTCGACAGCCTTGCTTCTATAATACGCATTCTTCATTTTACGATGAATGCCAACAAGTTTTGTCATTTGACAGCCAAAAAAAAATGTTAATCCTGCTTGGCCGCATTTGGCAGTAACGTCACCATTGTTAACGTTTCAGCATTTTTCACACACACTTCGGAAATAATCCCATTTCTAGATGTCGGCGCTTATACAAGATGAAGCAAATAAAAGTGGCCCTGACGAGTGGATACGATTGAACGTCAATGTGACGCGCCTAATGATCGAAATCGGTTCAAATCTTAGAGCGGGCTGTGTCAGGGAGAGTTCATCAGTGACAATCCGTTTGTGGCAACATTAACTGAGGTGGAAAAAACATAGTTACTTCCAACAAGATGATACCCCTACATCCGCTGAAACATGGATCACATTTACACAATCTTCACTCCTAACACAATTGTTGGCAGTGACGATTCTGATCTCAACCTTAGCTCACCACCCAGGTCACCTGAACTGTCAGTGTGTAATTACTTTTTGTGGGGAGCCTTCAAGTCTAATATGTATTGCAATAAAACTCATAGTCTTCAAGAACTGCAGCAAAACGTTTCTGATAAGATTGCAGTCCAACTTCATAACTTTCTGACCTGGGGCCAAAGGTACCAAGAGATGAACAGAGGTCATTTTCAACATCTACTACAAGCCAATTAAAGAATTGTCTCCTTTCCTTTTCTGTGTTTCCTTCTATCCCGAACTCTGTTCTCCGGGCCACTTTTATTTGCCCCACCCTGTATATTCACAACAGCTAAGCGCTAATTAGTATAAACACAGTAGCCACGCTCTCAAACAAGAAATTTTTGATCGCCCCTTATATTCTTGCTAATTTTTAGAAAATTTAATGAAAAACTCATTTTTTCCCCTTCTATTTAAAACTTATTTTTCCCATTCCTTTTTAAATGACTCGTGCGAAAAGTAATCAAAACGATTAAAAGTGAAAACATTACATCTCTAATTATAGATCCACACACAAACACGAAAATACTTTAATTTTTAATTTCCATCTCAAACATTTTTACAGCTATGTTAAAGTGACTACGTTAGGAACCATGATCTTGAAAAAGCGTATAAGTGGAATGACATATTTTCAAAACATTCTCCTTTCATGAAAAATGCTTCTATAATATTTTGCTTACAGCGCATTATACTAGCTGTTAGCCACTCGCTTTGCTGGTATTTCATGATGTTTTCTAATAATCTCTAAAATTGAAGAATAAAATGTTTGCTCTTTCGTAACCCTATAAAAAACGGAAACATTTATCTATTACGCCCCTTATTCCCCCGAAATGAAACTTGAGGGTTGATTTTCGTGAAACCCATTTTGTAGCGGTTCTCTATTCTACGAAAAGAATCTGTTACCAAATTTCAAGACTGTACTTCCAACAGTTTAAAAATGGAAGTAATTATCTATAACTCCTCTTCAGCCACCGCAACGCTACTTGGGGGTCTGTTTTCACAAAACCCATTTTGGGAACTGTACTCTATGAAAGGAATCTGCTTACCAAATTTAAAGACTGTGAGTCTAATAAATTAAAAATGGAAAAAAATTATCTATAACGCCACCTAGGGGTCGATTTTCACAAAACACATTACATAGGGGATCTTTAATTCATGAAAGGATTTTGATTATCATATTTCAAGACTGTACGTCTCATAGTTTAAAAATCGCAATAATTATTTATATCTCCCCTTAACTCCTTACAACATCCCTTGGGGATCAATTTTCCCAAAACCCATTTTGTAGCGGATATTTACTCCATGAAAGAAACATGTCTACCAGTTTTCAAGAAGAACTGTCATGTAGTTTAAAAACGGAAATATTTATCGATTACGCCTCTTAATCCCCCGCAACACCACTTGGGGGGGGGGCTATTTTCACAAAACCCATCTTGTAGCTGATCTCTACTCTATGAAAGGAATGCATTTATCAAATTTAAAGACTGTGCGTCTAATAATTCAAAAATGGAAATAATTATCTATAACGCCCAGTAAGCCCCCGCAACTCCCCTTGGAAATCAATTTTCTCCAAACACATTTGTAGCAGATTTCTACACTATGAAAGGAATCTGCTTACCCAATTTGAAAATTGTACGTCGAGTAGTTTAAAAATAGAACCGATTATTTATAACGCCCTTTAACCCCCGTAACGCCCCTTGTGGTACGAATTTCGCAAAAAATCCGTTCTTATCTGATCTCTACTCTATGAAAGGAACATGCCTACCAAATTTCAAGTCTGTAGGTTGAATAGTTCCGGAGATATAGTGATTAGTCAGTTAGTCGATTCATTCCTTTATATATATACAATCAAGAGCCAAAACATTATGACCAATCGTCAATAACGAGTTGGCTCACCTCTGGCGCGCAACACAACTTCAACCCGCCTTGGCATGGATGCCACAAGTTCTTGGAAGATGGCCGGAGACAGATTGTACCAGATGTTTAAGCAACGGTCACGCAAATCCGAGATATTGCGAATTGGTGGTCTTTGAACTCTGAGCTACCGTCCCATGGCATCCCAAATGTGTTCTATCGGATTGAGATCCGGTGAGTTAGGCGGCCAAGACATTAACTGGAATTCAGCATCATGTTCCTGGAGCCACTCCAACAAAATTTTAGCCTTGTGACATGGGGCGTTGTCCTGTTGGAACATTTCATTTCCAGCTGGAAAAACAGAGGCCATGTAAGGGTGCAACTGGTCTACAATGATGTTCAGATACCCTGTAGTATTCATGGTCTGCTCTACCACAGCCACGGGTCCCAGAGACAGCAAAGATAACGTCCCCCAAAGCATAATACCGCCCCCACCAGCCTGTGCATGACCTACTGTATACTGAGGGAGCAACTGTTCGCCTGGAAGACGGCGTATCCTGAAATGCCCATCGGCGTGATGAATGACCAAACCATGATTCATCTGACCAGGCAACTCTTTCCTACTGATCCATGGACCAGTCGCGATGTTCCCGGGCCCAGCGCAGGCGCAGTTGGCGATGATGCTTGGTCAGCAAAGGCACACAAGTGGGGTGTTTACTGCGTAGCCCCTTATCCAACAGTTTCCGCTGGACAGTGTGCTCCGATACTATTCTACTTGACCCTGCATTGTATTGGGCTGTCAGCTGAGCCACTGTCTGGCTCCGTTTTTGCTTCACCATGCGAGACAGTCTCCGACGACCTTTTTCTTTGATAGCGTGGGGACGTCCAACACCATGTCGTCTACTGCTGGTTTCACCGTCATTCATCCACTTTGCGTAAGTACTAACAACTGTAGATCACGAACAACCCACGAGTCGTGCAGTTTCGGAAATACTTGTTCCGAGCCTTCGTGCCATTACAATCTCAGATTCGCAGCCTTTCCCATCACACACAGAAGTAAGTGAAAGAATTGGTAGAATTTTGTCGGAGTGCCTGTTTCCCGCAGGGAAACTTAACCTCCAGTCGCTTGGGTTTTAGGGTGGCTTTGGTTGGCTTATTGTTGAAATCTTAGCCCAGTACTGTGTGAGAAAGAAAAATTATATAGTTAATAATTCTTAAAAGGATTAAAGAGAAAAAATTAGGGGGGGGGTGAAGAGAAAAATTTACTTTAATGTGTGTAAAATATACTAGTGAGTGTTTATTAAAATTTAATGTAATTAGAGGGATAATTCATTAAGTGTGATTGTTTGTGTTATATTGAGTGAAATCTGTGTCAGTTACGATCTGGAACGGCAAGCCGAAGCGTCCCGTAACCGACTTATGCATCAGTGGGGAGGAGAAAATCGGCTAGCGCGGAGACCCGCGCTCACGAAAATCTCCCTCTGAGTAAGTGAAAGAATGATTCTTCAGACTCTCCAGCAGCAGTTAAATACCACTTCCACCTGATCACGTGCCTTCCACGTCATCCAGGGGGGCTCATTGCAAAATATAGGGGTGGTCATAATGTTTTGGCTCTTGAGTGTAGATTGCTAGGACTGTAGTACCGGGGTTGAACTACAATTTTTGAAGAATTCCCATTTTCAGAGTTTAAGTAAGAAATTGAAATAATTGGTGTGTTTTCTGTTAAAATTTCTCTACTCTGATGTAATAAAAAATATGAATAAATTCATTTCTAAATTATATATTTCAAAAACTTTAGTTCAATCCCGGTATAAAAGTCCTAGCTATGTATAGGCAAAATGCTTTTATAGAAGCATTTTTCATAAAAGGAGAATGTTTTGAAAATGTCATTCTTTCTTCATTTCTAGCCGAAAACATTGCATTTATTTTTTCCTGTCATAATATTCTTAAAATAATTTTATATGCATGTTCTAACTCAATTGACACTAAATATCAAAAAATTCCATTTGTACATTTTTTTCAAAATCACTATTTTGAACATCGTTGCCTTAAGGCAGGGGTGTCAAACTCGTATGATATTATGAGCCGCATGGTCTATTTTATTATAAGCTGGGGCCGCATGTTTACGATCTTCAAAAAATCAATAAAATACGATTTTTATAATGTATTATGCGTTCATTAATTTAAAGCTCAATGTATATTGTGTAACATACACATGTAGTCGTTTTAATTTCACACATGTTATTTTTTAAACTTAATCTATACATATTTTATACTTTAATAAAAAACAAAAACAAACATTTTTTAAGAATTTCAATTTAACATTACTTTTTAGAAGATATTTGACATCAATTTTTTCCCAAAGCAAGTCATTAAGATTTGATTAAAAATACTCAGCTGATGTAATTTTGAAAATGGACGATATATGTTCTTTGGGGTTAATCTTATCTTTCTGAATTCTCACTATTTTTCAATAAAAGAAATAATTGCGCGCATAAATAAGTGCTTCCAAACATAATCATTATGCGCATAACAAATGATAAATTTTTGGAAAAAGATCTACTGATAAATACTAGTATGTATAAAAATCTAGAATTCCAAATTTCAAAATTGTTTCAATAAAGAATCACATTGTGGATTTCAATTAAATTATTTGTGAGCTTCATCAACAATTTCCATATCGATAGACAGAGATAAAGTAAAAGTGCGAAATTATAACTCCAGCTCTTAAAATCAGAAAATTAATAACATTCCGTTTAAAACAATTTGGTTTTGTGGTCGTATTCAGTAAATTTTAATTTATGGAATTTAATCCACAGATATATTGACAGCTTTCAAAGAAAGACAAGTTTTCTTTTTCTATTTAATTTCACCAAAAATAATATTTAATATTATCAAATATTGTTGTAACAACATGATTTTTGCCTTAAAGCTTAAAATTAAGTTGATTAAGATGGCTTGTAACATAAACTGAAAAAGCCAGGTCCTCTATCCATTGTCTATCTCTTAATTCAGCACCTTCATAACATTTTTATTTCCAAGAAAATTATAATTTCGTCCAGCAATTTGAAGAATCATTTTAACACTTTGATTTGAAAGCCATTGAATTTCCATATAATATGGTTGATTATTGAATTCATTCTCTATATCTTCGAGAAATGAAGCTAATTTACGATTATTAAGTCTACGTTCTCGAATATAATTTACAAATTTGGTGACTATTTTTAGAACATTCCATATCTTTAAAACTTGGGAGCATAGTACCTGGAAATGCTCAAAATTATTATTGCCATGCTGTTTTCATGTTTCTTTTAATCTTGCAACAACTCCTTTAGTAATATCGATCATGGTAGGCACACCATCATGCAAGGCAAACCAACTTTTCCATTGGTAATTTATATTTCTTCAAAACACCTATAAGTACATTAAAAATCTCAGCTCCAGATGTTGTATTTTGAAAATGAATGATTTCTAAAAGTTCTTCACTTATTTTTAAATCAACATCGCATCCGTGGAAAAAAGCGACTTGCTGAGGGAAATTTCGAGAATATCTGTACTTTCATCAATATTGCAATAAAATAGCTTGAAATGTTGATATTATTGAATTATGCTGATTTTTCTCAAAATCTCCCTATTTCATTAACTCTGCTACTAACAATATCTCGACTTAAACTTACATTTTTAATTTGCTTTGTTTGTGCTGGACATAATATTTCCGCTGTTTTAAATAAACTTTAAATAATAAATTCCCTTTCAGTAAATTATTTCGATCTGCTTGCGAGATTAAACGTAATAATATGTAACTTTTACAATAGCTGCATAGTCTAACAAATTTAATGAGTGTGCTTTATTTTTTTTTTTTTTTTTTTGAAGAATTGATCTCAATTCGGACAATGTGTCTTCACAAAGTTTTGCTGAATATTGGCCATAGTTTACTTGAAGATTTGTGTCATGGTACCTTTTAAGAATACATTCCATAGCAATTGAAATAGTTTTTAGATATCTAGCATATTTGTGTGTGAGTGTGTGAATTTTATTTTGAACATATAAAATATTACAGTTGTCATTTTCTTGAAAATTATGGTGTTTCTTTTGAATTGATCTTTCTTTACTCATCGTAGAAATTTGATTGTGCTTTCATTCGCGAACGCTTAACCGTCCTGAATATTTTTTTTTAAACTTTAAAAAACATCCCTGATTGCCTTTTGCTGATTGGACACTCTGAACAGAAAAGGAGGAAGAGAAATAAAAGTCGCACATACACGAAGAATCGTGTCACATTCATAGTAAAGAATATGCATAACGCATTTCAGAATTTAATAAAAAAAGTAATTTATTATTGTAAAAGCAAATAAAAACGTTTAATAAAATATTTAAAAAATTTTAATTTTAAAACCATTTCTATTATTAAAAAGGATTTCTTTTAAAACAAGAACAGGAACAGGCAAATATATTGTAGATTTATATATATATATATATATATATATATATATATATATAAGGTCCACCTCAAATAAATTTCAAAATGAAAAAATTTTAAAAAACTGATATTTTTTAAAATTTTAAAAGGAGTCGGCGGACCGCAACTTTCGTACTAGCGGTCCACGTGTTTGACACCCCTGCCTTAAGGCTATGTTCCAATAATATTGAGGAATAGGAACGGAATTCGTACTCCAAAAGTACTCCAACATTAATATATTCTGGCTTTGCGGCCCTATAAAGAGCAGCATACACTAATGAGCAAAAATTAAGGGCGAAATATTTTTTTCAATATAACGTTTTGTGTGCAAAAACTTTCCAAATCAAATAATACCATAAGATCCCCAAGAATATGAGTAATGTAAGCAAATTTTACCAAAAAAGAAATCAAAAGGATGAGATAAGAACTTTAGTCAAAATTTGCATGGAACACAAATCGATTGAAGGTCAAAACATCCATGTGGCAGGAGTCCAACCAGATGCAATCAGTATTTAGTAAGGAATATGATATCCCGACTTCTATGCAGGTTTGACATCGTATGGCCATGCTGAGTATGAGGTTGTGAATCAGTTGTTGAGGCATTGCTGCCCATTCGTCTTGAAACGCTAATCGGGGCTCCAGAATCGTTACTGGAAATGAGTTAGTTGCTGCCAAGCGTCTGTCTAGAAAGTCTCATACCTGTTCGATGGGATTTAGATTCAGACTTTACCGACCAATCCATTCGTTCAATATCCTCACAGTCCAACAACTCTTCCTTCATGAAAAAGAACTGCGGACCCATAGTACCTCAAAATGATGCATATACGGAAGGAGAATCTCATCACAATAGCCCACCCTAGTGACCGAACCTCCTTAGGAGATGTGAAAAACAATACAACAACCAAGCATGATGCCTCCCATAATGAGAACACCTAGACTAGGGTTTCTGATTTCCCAGTTTTCTCCATTCCCGGAAATACATCAAAATTTTGGAAAATTTAAAAACAAGTTATTTTTAATTGATATTAATAGTAATTATGAAAAATAAGGATATAAATATAAATTCAAAAATTTATATTCATTTATACATTCAGTTAAAAATACAAAAAATATATATGTAATATATTAATTATTCCTTTTTAAGTGCGATTTGAGAAAACATAAGCAATCTATGCTTTTATCACTGAGCCTAGTTCGGAGCTTTGTTATGAATCACCCTGCAGCAGAAAATGCTCTCTCAGCTTCAGCTGATGTCTGAAAAATTGTTTTCAAAGCCTCACCCAGTTTCATCTTTGAGAACCGAATTTCAATTATTTTTTAATCAATTCTGAATCAGTTATTTTTCAAATGTTGCTACTAAAAGATAAATATTAATATATAGATAATTGAAAATTTATTTGCTGCTGGAGTAACGATCACATATGTTAAAAATCTTAATTCTTGTATTTACGAGATTTTATTTGTGTAATTGATTTCTTGTTTATGAAAGTGCAATATTTTTTTACATAAAAAAAAATCTATATAAACAAAAATGTAAATGCGTGCGTGTTCAAAGCCGGTGATCTCCGAAAGTACTTGACCAATTTCTCAGAAATTTTGACATAACACTGCATTTGAATCCGGGTGTTTAGGTGTGTTTATTATTTCGTATAATTCACTCTAAATTTTTTAAAATTTAATTCTTAGGGATTTTTAGATGTTATGAAGTCATATGGAGAGAGAGAGATGTCACGTCTCTCTCTCTGAATGCGAAAATTTAAACTTTAAACACAGTTTTTTTTGTTTGTTTTTTTGGAATTAATACATATTTTTACTTTAGTTATGTTTAGTGATTGTCATATTTATCCTTTTTTTTTTTTCATTGATACGTAATTACTATTATTTTTTAAATAAATCATTTTTTAAAAAAATTATTCTTTCAACAACTTAAATTTTGTTATGTATTTTTGGCAACATTTGGAAAGCATTTTCACGGGATTTTGCGATTTTGCATACATATTACAGGAGTGGATCGAGACAGCGCTATATGCACCCAAATAGTTTTTTTAATACATTGCTATCGCCATCTGTTATGTAATATGGAAGCTAAAATAATTGAATAGTCCTATACTATTTTTTTATTGCTGTATTAGTCGAATGATTTTTGCTGAAGTTCTTATTGCATTTTATTTACAGTTTGGATAATTTTTACGTTTCATTTCTTGTTATTTTTTGCTTTATTTTATTAATAGTTTTATTATATTTCTTGTTATTTTTATTAGTTAATTTGTTTTTTAATTTTCTGTAATCAACTTTTTTATACTTACTGTTTTCTTAAATGGAGACCGAAATGAATGTACATAACAGAGACTTAATCTGCTCATTTTGCATAAAACAAAAACTTTATAATGCCCTTAATTTTTTAATATGTTATTTTTCAATGTACATTAAAATAGTATTTTAATTAAACATGACTAAAAATTATTTTTTTTTAAATTTCAACAAATAATTTTGTGAAATATTGATAGCATTTGTTAGGACAAGATTACTCTCTCTCTCTCAGCTTAGTCATTTAACTATTGGCATAAATATGCAATTAAAGTATGATATCCTGGTGATTATATTTGATTTCAATATATTGTAATGTGTGTGTTGAAAAAAATAGCTTAAATGTTGTATTAATATAACATTAATAATATACATTATATTATATTGAGAAAGTTATTCTTAGGAGGTACTTTTAAAAAACTACTTGATAAGTTGACATATTACTTAATTCTTTTGAAAAAGAATAGAATTTAAATCTAGTTGAATTAATTTGCACATTATATAAAAATTTAGGTTATTTTTTCTAATATTTTATGCTTTAATTTTTCTTCACACAAAGCAAAAGTGTAGATATTTTAATGAAAGTTACAAAATCCAATATATTTGTCTTTTTCAGTCATACTTATTTTATAATACAATAAATTATTTTTCATTAACTAAATTAATTGCAGATGAAACTGAGGTTTGAAAAATAATCATGAGATATATTCACAAAAATAAATAATATTTTGGAGTACAGATGGCGCTTGCATTGCATTAAAGAAAACTATCTGAGTGCATATAGCGCTGTCTCGATCCACTCCTCATATTACATCGTGTTTTTTTCTATAATTTTAAGCTAAATTTGTTTCTCTTTATTAAGCGAAAATTGTAATTATATTTGACCTCTGTACGCTACTTATTTTTCTGCCATATAGTTGTTAAAATTTCTTACAGAGTTGGCGATAACATTAGACTGACTGCGAATGATCTCCACAAACGAGTGGCGTACAGATTGAAATTTTCCGCACCCCATTTAATCTTTCTCCAGTATTCCTAAATTAAATTAATTCAACACATAATTTTTATGTTTATTTTTATTTTTTTGGTACCTTCGTATTTTTTCCCCGTCGACCTCTTACCTCAAATCAAAAGACGTCGCCAAATGCCCCGACATGCATCCAATGTTTTGAAACTGTTCCGTGCATATTCGGACCAATATTTTTTCCCACTTGGCAAAATTAATCAACGGGATTTTTAATAAGTAAGTTTTTTCTCTGTTTTAGACAATTTTTTTAAATTTCATTTGAGGTAATATCCTTCCGCCAAATGGCACAAAGGGAAAAAACACGTTTTTGAAAATGGCGTCAGAGATTTTTTTTTTTTTATCCTACGCCCGTCTTCAGCATCTCTGCCATTAGTCGACGAGCAGCCCAATAAAATGACGAAGAAGCATAAAAAGAATTAAAATTTGTCTCCGTAGAGTTGTCTACAAAACACTTTAAAACAATAGGGCAGTGTCTGAGGCGGTCGCCATCCATTTTACCCTAGTTGCACAGAGGGCACCAAGCAGAATCCTTTAGTCCAATGCGATGTAAATGCCTTTGCAAGTAGTCATGTCCGGTAAGTAGACGAAAGCACGCAACTCCAACAGATCGAGGCAGAGAACTGGGAACTCTACCACTTTTGTTAAGCAAGATATTCCACTTTTTACCTGCAGCTCCTTCACCATACAGGAAGACTCTATTAATTTGCAGTTTACTGTAAATGATTCTTTTGATGTTACGCAGAGGCAAAGGAGAGTCAGGTTGGGACATGAGAGATCCCTCTTTAGCAAGCCTATCTGCTTTCTCATTTCAAGAAATGTTACAGTGGCTGGGAATCCACTGGAGGGCAATGCTTTCTCTAGACTTCCCAAGTTCAGCTAATTTCCTTCTACAGGAATTCGCTATAGCGTTTTCATTATATCTTGAATTTATTAGAGACAAAATGACAGCTTGAGAATCGATAAAGAATACAATATTAGGTTCAGATATTATGCTTTCCAATTTATCAATCACAAATTAAAAAAATTGCTGCTATCTAACCATCAAAATTGTCACAATACTTTCCAACAGGATAACTAATACTGAAAGCACTTGAAAAGGCTCCAGCACCAGCATTTTTAATAGCATCTACTGCTGAACCATCTGTGTAAACATGGAAACAATTGTCAAGAGGATATCTGTAATGTATAGTAGCAAGGGCAGCACTTTTTAAGCCACTTTGTATAGAAAATTGTTTACCAACACTCCAAACAAGATGCAGGTGGCTCTCGAAAGACAACTGGCACATAATAGGGTTGAGTACCTGTGGGAAAACTTGGCGGTTGGGTGTAGGAATATCGAAAGTATTATAAAGATCATGAACTGTTGAAAGGAAAGACTTGTGAGTTTTTAATCTTTCATTTGTGGGTCTATAATTATATAGGAAATTGTTTCTCCTTCTCAAGATCTTTTCAACTAGGTTCAGTTCACTTCTTTGACTCCTTTCACTCAAAGGTTCCAAATCTGTCTGGAGTTCCATTGCAGCTGTAGGGGTTGAGAGAGAGAGATTTGGCCCCCACCAGTAATTAAATGCAACATGATGTTTTGCAAAAGATGTGAGGTTGCAAAAGACATGATGTTTTGCCTATTTCTGACAGAATTCTGAGGCAATTATTAAACCCTCATTTCCATATTCAACAACAGGTTGGACATAACATTTATAGGCTGTACAACATCTTGAGTTGAGCCCCAAGTGACACCAGCTAATAGCAGCTTAGATCTTGAGTAACCTCTATCAACAGTTGAATCTATATGTTTCTTCCATGTTAATTTAGGGTCTAAATGAATGCCCAAATAAACAGTGTCAAATGTTCGAGATAGAACTTTTTTATCGTACTGAAGTTGGATGTCATGGCGTTTAGTAATGAGAGAAAACAACTGAAAGGTGGTCTTATCAGTATTAACGGTCATATTGTTCTCAAAAGACCAAATGTAAAGAACGTGTAAAGCCTGCTGAAGCACACTCTCCAAGCCAGAAATATCAGATCCTGTAGCACTCATCACCATGTCATCAGCAAACAATAAAATATTTATACCTGGAACAGATTTAGGAATAAGATCTATCAAATCGTTAATCATTAGATTAAAAAGAATTGGGCTCAGTACTGCTCCCTGAGGCAAACCCTGTTTGGTCTGCCTAAAGCCAGACAAAGTATGGCCATACCTAACGCTAATAAATCTTTGGTCAAGAAAACTCTTAATCCATTTATTGTATATAGATTGCCAGAAATGCCACATCAAATCAGCTTTTTAAGCAATCCAGCTCTCCAAACTCTATCAAATGCATTCTTAAAATCCACAAACACAGAAAGGGCACTTTGTTTTCTCTGAAAGCCATCCTTTATCTCTTGAGATAAGCGGACAATTTGTTCAGAAGTACACCTATGCCTCTGAAAACCAGCTTGCCTTTCAGAAATTATTCCAAATTTGTTAGAACATACAGTAATCTGTTAGCAATCATTCTTTCAGTTAACTTACACATTATATTTGTAAGAGAGATTGGACGGTAACTGTCTATATTTTCGGCGGGTTTGTTAGGTTTGAGAATCGGTACTATTATAGCTTTTCTCCAAGCACTTGGCAAGCCATTCTGCCAGGTCTGATTAATAAATGCCAACAAAGTCATTTTAGCAGAGTCTCCCAGATTTATAAGAAACTCGGGCAAGATTCCATCAGGGCCTGCACTCTTGCCCTTCACCAAGGTACTAATACCATTTCTCAACTCTTCTAAATTAAAGTTATCATTAAAAAGTTGTTAAAAATCTGCTGAATAGTTGTTTTGTTGAGGTTTCAGATCACTTTTTAAAATTTTTAAATTAGGTTTGTAATTGCTTACCCTTGCATAGTGCCCGCAAAAGGCACTAGAGATGTCCTTATCAGAAGTAAGTTCTTTAGAACCTTTCTTTATAGGTTCATTTCTTTAAAAAATTTTATTGTTTAACTGTGAAAGAAATTTATGAGCCTTCACTCCATCTCTTCTGAAGTCCAATTTTTCTAGGAAATTTTTATATGTAGAACGTTTAGCTTCAATAATTGATTTCTTGAACATAGCCTGTGCCTTACGCAAAGCTATGCAGTCCTTACTAAGCCCAGTGTTGCGAGCAAGCTCTCTTGTTTCATCTCTGTCTTTCTTAAGTTTTTGTAAGTTTTCATTCCAAAAAGGGGTATACTTCTTTTGATGTCCTCTTGGGACACAAAGAGAGGCACATTTCAGAACAGCAAGTGTAAAAAGTCTTGAAGAATATTCAAAATTTGGCATAACCAAAGAATCGGTCAAAACTTCGTTAGTAAGGTTTTTAAATTTGGCCCAATTTGCCTTTTTGAGGTTCCAGTAGGTTCGTCTAGGCTCCCTATAAGAAGGTCCATATTTTATAATACTCGAAAGTAGAATTTTATGCCCAGCACCACCTGGACTATCAATTAGTTTATGTTGGACTCTATCTGACAAAGCTGGGTGTGTCAAGAGCAAATCGGGATGAGAGACACCTCCGCTGTAGGACAAGAATGTTGGAGAATTTTCTTCATTTTCAATAAAATCGATAGGATTTGAGTCGATAAGATTCTCAACTATGCTACCAATACAGCCTGTCGCCATATAACCCCAGCGAATTGATGGTGCATTAAAATCTCCAAGGATAAGGGATTTGCTATCCCAATTAAGCAGAATACTATCAAAGTCAGGCTTATTATTTGGAGGATTGTACAGGAAGAATACTCTAATTGGTGTATCTTGTCTCCAAATATGCATTTGTACAAATTCTAATTTATCATCAGTAGTCATCTGGCGGGAGGCAATTAATTTTGCCTTTAGGGAAAGTTTGACAAAAATAATGCCAGATACAATTTGTCTTGAGCGCTTTAGCGCAATTTTTTGGTAACCAGTTAAGTTAAAATAGTCCTCATTATCTGCGGCAGCACCACACTCAACAATGGCGCCCATAATGTCTAAATCATTATTTAAAACAATAGTCTTCAATTCAATGAATTTGTCATTTGTTAATCCACCAGCATTCCAGAAAGAAATCTTAAAAACTGTTTCAGTCCTAGTCTTAAAAAAGACTTTTTGATTCATTTTAGCACAAAACACTTATACTTTCAAAAAGAAAAGCACTTATCACCAATTTTTCTCAACTTTACTTCATCTTTAAGGCGATCAATTTTCAGTCGTTTAGTTTCAAACAAGAGGCACCACGTGAAGGCGACTGAAACCACCTCCCGCCAAATGGCACAAAGGGAAAAAAACACGTTTTTGAAAATGGCGTCAGAGATAAAAACAGGGAAGGAGACATGGTTTTCAAATGGCATCACACACAAACCACGGTTTTTTTGTTTGTTTTTTTTTTACGTTTTTCGAAAAAGAAAGGTCGAAAAAACGTGGTTTCTGAAATGGACAACATAGAAACACCAAATCAAAAATAAGAAATCAAATATAAATTCTTTCCAAATTTTGGACATCCATACCCAGATTCTATCCATTCATACAAAAAAATAATCATTACTTTTTTACCTCTTTTATTCAGTAGAAAATCCACTCGTGTTTTTACGAAGAAAAAGGTGGGTTTCTAAAACGACTTCTAAAAGAAAAACAGAAAAAAACGTCGGTTCTAAAATGTAACAGTGGGAAAAAAAAAAACATCCAATCTGCATGTTTAGGCTGTTGAAACAACGATCCCTCTCTCTCTCTATTTCTCTCAAACAAACACATATTCTTTCCTTATTTCGGACACCCATGCTAAAATATTTTCAATCTTTCATTCATACACAAAGCAATCTTTTCTTTCTTGCCTCTTTCATTCCAAAAGAAAAATTATCGATTCGTCGAGCTTCTTAAAAGAAAAAAAGTGATTTCCAAAATGGCTTCAAGAAGCAAACAAAAAAAATCGTTGCTTCTAAAACACAATAATGAGAAAAAACATCGTTCAAAGTGAATTAACCATCGGAGATCTCCCTTTCTCTCTAACAAACATTCTTTCTGAGGTTGTTTCATTCATTAAAAGAAAAATGTACTCATTCCTTCACTTTCAGCTTTCTAGAAAAAATCTCTTACATAACCGCCGAATACGACCATGTCCAGAATGACCAGTGCCCAAATTCTAAAAAAGTCCAGTCTGGGTAGGGTTACTATTTTCCTTTATTTTGTAGGGTTGCCAAATTGTAAACTTTAACGCCAAAAATTTTGTAGCCAAATGGTGAAATATGGGGGCCGTGCTAGGATCCAGCCTTCATTTGATGTTACTATTGAAATACAAATGGCATTAAGATTGTCTTATATGTAAATTGAGTCATCAAAATATTGAACCATATTTTGTTTTTGACAGCTTTTTAAGTTTATGTTAAAATATTCTTAAAGTTTCCTTTTGTAGTTTGTTAACAGAATACTAGAAGTTATTACGGTTTGCTTTTGTCAGAGACGTAGCTACCGCTATATCAGCCGTATTAATTATATGGGGCCTCCAAGCTAAAGGGTCTCCAATACATGTAACTACAATCTCACTAACATGGCCCTCATATCTGAAAAAAGGCCCCGAAAGGCATTTCGATACAGGGCCCACTCAGAGCTAGCTAGGCCAGTTGCCTTTTTGTCCTCATGAACCTATAATTATTTACGTTGTCTCCATAGTAAGGGCAAATTACATTGTCTCTATAGTGGAGATAAGGCAAAATGGTAACGTATCATGGACACAGGGTTAATTTTACAATGGTTATAGGTAGAAAATAATTTGTGTTGTACATATTTTGTCATTATCAACTCTTAATCGTAGATTTCTTCTGTGAAACCCATGTTCATATTTGAATTTTCCTTGCGTATTCAATGAAAAATATCTTCAGCCATTGTGTTTCTTATTTAATTCTGTTGGGGACGAAGGAAAGCAGGCATAGTCAATATATGATTGCAAAAAATGCACAAATTTGATTGGGTTGTGACTCATTGATCACGTTATTCATGATACATCCCAGTGTCAGTGACATTTTAAACGTAGGGAGCCACCTTAATTATTTTGTGGCATATTTCATTGGTATCAACCATTCTTTTACTATAGTGTTGATACTATGAGAGTATATTTTTTCCATTGTTTTTCATTTAGTTTTTTAACTCTTATTCTTACTTCTACATGTAATTAGTGTGGGAATTGAGCTCTGTCAATTTTCTTTTGAATTCAAGCTATATAGAAAAGTTGGCCTCTTTGGAGTGAGTTGTTCAAGTGGAATGAAATATTCTGTTTCTCATTGCATTGGAATTGAGCTGTGTTGCTTGATTTATGTTTGTGAATTAAATATATATTTCCTTATAGTATTTTTATTTTTCCTCTCCTTTTTGTTCCTGTTTCATCCTTTACTGTTTTGCAATTTCATGTTTTTTGTTTTAACCTTCTTTCTTCTTTTTAAGTACAGTCAATCGGCTTCGGTACATAAAAGTGCCTTGCAGAAAATCGAACTTGGGTCATCACACTGATCACACACACACACACACACAAGCAAAAGTAGTGTGAGGGGTAATTGCACATCAAACTGGAATAGGCATTAGCGAACATGTAAAACAGACAAATGGCTTAAATACGTGTTGAAGAAGCAGGTCGTCATCAGATTGTAATTATGTTTTTAAATTAGGCCTTCATGTTGATAAAGATAATCCAGTTCTTTTTATGTCAATTAACATCAGTATTGTATTTCGTTTTTGAATTTATTTTTAAGCTCGGGTTATGTGCTTCAGATAATTTTTAAATATAAAATACTAATTTGAATTCTATATGCTATGAATTTTTCTGCGAGACAGTGAAATTTCCATATGTTTGTATAATAACAGACTGGCCTCAAAAGATCTATTTGCGTGATTTCAAAATCTCTCTACGCTCAAGTAGCGTACCGATTAAAATCTTCCACCTATTTTATCTTTCTCCAGTGATCCTAATTTAAATTAATGTGTATAATTTTTATTTTCTGGTACTTGCACTTTTTTTTTAGTCAAGCATTTATCTCAAATCAAAAGACATCACCAAATGCTGCAATATGCATTCAATAATGGAAAACCATTCTATGCCTGTTTGTACACAATATTTTTTGCACTTGGAGTTGAATTTTTCCAAATAGTTGTTGAAATTTCTTAAAGTTGGGGTAGTAACATATGTAACTGATCACAAAAACTGTATTTTGGTGTGGTAGAAAAATTTTATTTGATGTTACTCTGAAATACAGATGGCAAAATTTAAAGACTTTCTGATGTATATTTTATGCATTTGTTTGGGTACTTGCTTATTATTGCAACCACATTGGCAACATTATATGAAAGGAAGCACATGGTTACCAATTCACAGCGTACAACACATACGAAATCGGGGTTGCCAACTTGGTGAGTTATCGTGAACGTAGGCATTGTTGCAATAGTACCTTTGTTTGGAATTGTTTTTGGCGATTTCATCAAAATATTGAACTTTAATTTGTTTTTGACAGCTTTTTAACATTTAAGTTTGCAACAGCTAGCTGTACGTAGCCACGCATTCCTGTGGCTCAGTCTGGTTAAAAAGAAAGATGAGGAATAATGATTTTTTTATCAAAAAATATGTGCAAAAAAAGAACAAAGCTTTTCTAAACAGATTTGGTTTGTTAATGGAATACTTGAAGTATTATGGTATTTGTATTTATGTTATGAACCTAAAACTATTTACGCTGTCTCCACAGTAGAGGCCTCAAGTTTGAAAAATTTTTAATTGCTCTTCTCTGGAGTCCTCAAGGGCAAAGGGTTAATTTAACAATATTGTGTGCCTGGTTTTCCTACTCTAGAACACACAACAAATAATTGTCCATGTGAGGAGCAATTGGTGTCTAAATCCAAGCCGCTCAGTTTTAAAGATAGGCCCTGAACTTGGTTAATAATGACTGCCAATGACAATTGAATAGTGAATTGCAAATATCTTCAATTGTTATCAATGCTTTGTGGTGAATTTCTGGTATGAAATCTATGTTCATAGTTGTGAATATATGCATATTCAACAAAAAATATATATTTCAGCCATGTATAATTTATATTTCTACCTTAACTTTGTTGGAGATGAAGAAAAGCAAGCATAGTCAATATATGCTGGTGAACGCTGCACAAATTTGATTTGGTTGCGATTTGATGCTCTCGTCATTCATGATACATCCCAGTATCATTGACCTTAATTATTTTGTGCTACATTGTTTTGGTATTGAGCTGTGCCTTGTACTATAATGTTGATTTTATGTATGAGTATTTTTTTCCATAGTTTGTTTTTTAAATGCTTTTCTTATTTTTCAGTGCAATCGATGGAAATTGAGCTCTAATAATTTTCATTTGAATTCAAATTATATAGTTAAACTGACATCTTTGGAGTAATTTGAGTGCAATGAAATATTCTGTTTCTCATTACGTTGGAATTTAGCTCTGTTGGTTGATTTATGTTTGAAGTTAAATATTTAACCAGCAGTTTTTTTATTTTATTATCCCCCCCCCCTTCTATTTGTTCCAATTTTTTTCCTTTTTTTAATGTTTTGCAATTTCATGTTTTTGCTTTTACCTTCTTTCCTCTTTTTAAGTGCAGTCAATTGGCTTCATTACATAAAAGTAATGCCTTGCAAAAAATCGGAAGGTTATCATACTGGACAAGCAAAAGCAGTGCAAAGGGTAATTGTACACACAAATTGGAATTGGCATCAGCGAACGAGGAAAACAAACAAATGGCTCAAATACATATTGAGGAAGCAGTAGAGCATCACGAACCAGATTTGACAATGCAAATTTACAAGCAGGGCATTTGAGTTATGCAGCATTGGATCTGCTCTGTTCTCAATGAAAGGTACACAGTAGGCAGCGAGTGACTGAAAGATGTAAACGAGAAACAGAACGAGTATCAAACACGACTTCGTATCAAGCGATCACATGATTATAATTGCCTTGCATTGTGGTACAACCCAGCTGAGGATTATAGTTCGAGTCGGCATGTTCTTATTGACAGGACTGAAGTCTGTCCTAATTCTAAGGCTCTGAAATGTAATGGAGAAAAAAAAAGGAATGTTGTGCCTCTGGAAAAATTGAACAGCCTCAACTTGGAGAATCACCAGAGACATTAAAAATTTGCTTGCCAGATATACCCTGGAATCAAAACATTTTCTATCTAACATCAGGAAATAGAATTCATATTTCCAAATGACATTGTTTGGAGCAGAAATTGCAACAACTCGCTTTGTGCCAGCTTTCAAAATGAAAGAACAAATTTATCATACCCTGCTTCCATTCACAGACGGTCAACATAAATTTCTACAAATGTACTTTATTGGTGATGGCAAGGATGAATTCAATGCATGCTGTGGAATTTCTACTGGCATGTCCATTGTACATAATTTTTATAAAAAATCATACCTCAAGTGCACAAGGGGTTACACATATTAGAAATGGGTCCTTTCTCATTACTTTTTTTTAACCAGAACTGAACCACAGCAATGCACAGTAGGGTATACAACTAGTATTAATATAAAAAATTTTACACAAAAGTTTGGTTAAGAAAAATAATGAAACAGAAAAGTTGAGATTTCAATTTTTCTCTCCCAAACAGTTTCGGGGCTGATTTCCTTCTTCAATTGCTGTTCAATTAAATTAATTTAAAATAAAAACAAGTACATGGAAAAAAATTTTAAACAAATTTAATTAATTGCAGTTTTAAGTAATGTTGAGCCATCAGACAGCTGTTCCTGTAGTTTGGAGGAAACTTCTAAGTCGTGAAATGATGCTGTGAGCAATCCTTGAGCTCCAAAAAAAGCTGCTTATGTCACACTGACCTATCTTTCCAAAGATTCGACCACGGGCAAAATCATCTAGATGTCACCTAACAGACTGTTCAACATTTCACAGATGCAGCAACTCAGTGTCGTTTAAAGTGATAACAGCAATGCAATCACTTTCCCAGAAATGCTGAGCTTACATCAAAATGATTTATTCCGCTCCTACCCTCCTCCATTATGCCTAGTTGCATATTTGCAAAATATGCTACTGTGCCTCACCCTATTTAATCTGGTTGGTCTTTGTCCATTCTACCACTTCATTCACTAATTTTTCAACTTCCATCCTTAATTTTTACACACCAGAGTATTTTATCCTACTCACTTTTGTCTGCGTTGATTCATTTTTTCTGGAGTAAAATGAGTAAAGCAATTTTTCTGATACCCTAATGCTAAATGAGCCTTTTTATTATAGAATGAAACATTTATGGAGTACTTTAGTAATAGTGTTGAAAAAAGCTATTTTAAAAACAATCTGTACTGTAAAATTAAATCAATAATTCTAATTTTAACAATGTCACAAATTTTCCTGAAAATTGACATTTTTCTGCCTGAAAATGTTCACTCATTTAGTAATGATAGTCTTAAAGAGATAAATGTAATGTCACATTTATACATATTATATTTGTATATTTTTTCAGTGAACCTAATTGCATATATATATTTGATTTTTATACTGAATTTTTATAAGTTTTTAATATAAAAATTTTCTTTCTGTAGCTGTTACCATGGATTTTGGCTGCCATGCCGTCAGGGAAATTTCCCACCAAAAGTCAATAAAAGACAGCGAGCTCGAGTCATTGAAATTGAGGCTCCTCCCCCTAGGCCCTGCAGGATATTTACTGATTCAATGTTTGATATAGATTTATCATTACGAGAGGAATCTGAAAGAATATCTAACAACCAAAGTGATGATGGAACTGCTTATAGCAATGAATCAAATGAAAATCTGAGTTACAAAAGTCTTTTGACTCTTTACAACACTGACACATTTAAGGAATTGCCAACATCGTTATGCAATTTACGACAAGTAAAGAGTTTAAGCGAGCTTTATATAATAAAAGACGCATACCAATAAAATGTTTAATATACTCTAATGTTTTGCATTGAAAGAACTGTTCATTAGTGGAATCGGAGTGCCAACTAACAAAATATTTTTTTCAGCTTAACTAAAAAGAATGCATGTCCTTAATTCATGCTATAGGAAAAATCAGGACAATGTAACACTTAATAATTTCTATTAGAGAACATTTAAAGTATACTTGTAGAAAGGAATGTCCTTTATGAGTGACATACAGATATTTGAATCTCTGTTAACTATTTAAAACAATCAACAAAATCTATGAAAAACTGCCTGACTTTTAACATGTCAGAGAAACATGTTCAAGATAGAGAAAATAATGTCAATTTGCAAAATTTTAACCAAAAATGAAATGGTTAACAATGAATAAAAATTTTACATCATCCCAAAAAGTACCACTTATCGTCTGGATCAGAGTCCAATCCTTATAATTTATTGAGTAATTATAAATTTAGATAGACATGATAGTAACCGTCGAACTTTTTTTACTCGCATACAACTAGAAAAAAGAGGGCAATTAAAGGAGTAAAATAAGTTGTTCGAGAAAAAACAACACAACTTGTACAGAAAGGCATAAGTGCATATTATTTCTCCACTTAATCATCATGATTGTCAACTGATTGTTTACTAATGTAGCACTTTGAACTAAAATAAAGGTTACTGGGGATGAACCTCATAAATTGGAACCACAGACAAGTGATGAGGACATCCAAGCTAGAACTCCAAGCCTATGTGAGGACTTTCAGCTTTGACAGATTTCACATGAATCAGCTCCTCCGCATAAAATGCTTCAGTAGCACCATGGCTCAAATCCCCAATTGACAAATTCAACTAGGACTACAAATTCGCAAACTGAGACCACTCTACTATCACAGCCCCACCATGGTTAGCTAAGCATTTCTTCTACCGATACACCAATATATTGATAGAGGATTATGACAAGAAAGCTTGCAAAACTCAGGATCAGTTACAAAATGCTGACCAAGTTCTTTAATGGTTCAGAGAAAATGAGAATCACTTGAGACACCTCTATTGCTCAGATCTTGTACCAATAACTCGCAGAAAAAGCTCTATACTTGTATCGCATCATCTGTTCTGCCTTTGTAGAATTCTGTGTACCAAAACTCCATTGCTCTCATGCAACTGCACTCTCTCCGGTAACCTTTGCACAGTTGCTGACCAAATTCAGCTGGGAAAGTTTTTAGATACAAAAACCTATATTTTCTTTACTTTTATTGCTAACTACATTTTCATCGAGGTTTCCACGTTCTAACAAATACTTACTTCAGAAAGATACCTAAAAATTACCTTCATCGACCAGTGACATTTAAAAGCTGTGATCATTTCAACCATCTAGACATGAATATAAATTTGCACTTGGAATTCCTTCATCCATTAAAGTTCTCTTTTATGCCCCTAAAAGCATGATTTTAGAGACAGGCTTCTCTCCAGATAACACTAGGTTGGTCTAAGAGTGCGATCAGACTTATTTAAAAAATATCACACTAAAAATAACACTGAAGAACTACAAAATAAATTCTGTAATGGGAAATTTTTAGTCTCTGATCATTTCATTTGTGATTCTCAAAATACTTTAAATCAATTTCTTTTATACAAATTCCCAATTATGCAAAGATTCATATTTCAGATAAAAGAATTGAGAATTTATTTTATCAACACCTGACATTAGGCTTGTGTGATTGTACTTCAAACTATATTGCTTTTAATATTAACATGTAATAGAAAAGGAAGTTTTTAACACAAAATTATGATTATAAATTAAATGTCACACAAAATGTTAATTTAGAGAACACAAAATTTATTATAAAACAAACTTTATTTTTACCATTTAATACATCGACTATCTTTAGAAATAGTAAGAAAAGAAAAATAAACACTTATTTGAACACAATGCAAAAAAAATTATGCAATTAAAAAGGCACTAATTTAATACACACATTTTAAGTTAAATGCACTTAGGAATATTCAACAATCATACTTAAAATAATGTATGCTAATCACAAAAAAAATGACAATTCTAAATGCATTCAAGTACATTTATAAAGGTATATATTGCATTCGATCACTCAGATAATAAAATTATTATCTAACACATGGAGAGGAAGACAATTTAAATATCCATGCTATACCACACACACACAGGGAACTTTTAAAAGTTACAATTGATCTATATCTAAGCGATCAGTTAGCTGTATTAAGATGCATTTTTTATCACTTATAACATAATGCATAACACTAATAGGTCGCCTATGTAGATGAAAAGTTTCACACATCACTTGAAGTTGAACTTTAAAAAGAAATGCAACAATATATTACTAAAACATTACTTTCAATAAACTGAGAAAAAAAATGAACATCAATTATTTTTTCATTAAGTATGAAAATTAAAATAGCTGCAAAGTTATATACATCACTTATATACATTTGAAAAACTCAGAAGTAAAAAAATAAGAAACAAACATTTAAAATAAGAAACGTTACAATTACCATTATTTAAAAAAATCCTTTAAAAAATTGCAACTTTATTACTGAGATTATGCTTTAAAAAAATTCTGCGAATTCAGATCATAAGTCTTCTTTACATCAATCCTACAACTATCTTACCAATAAGCCAATACATTACACAAATATTCTTTCAACTTGATAAAAATTTTAAAGAACACGGCATTTGCAAGTTTTAAAAGTAACATAACAATGACATATTTAAGCATATTCTATTGCTTTTTTGTTCAAATGAAAAATTACTCAAAAAAAAAAATTTGTACTTATCAGGATTTTAAAGATTTTGAGTTTAGACTTGTAAAAAATATAGATTACCTGATTAATTAACAGGTGAATTTTTTTCAAATACTAAACAAAATTAATTAGCAAAATTTCTTCACACAGAAAATAGAAAATCACATTTTGCTCTGGAAATGTTTACACAATCTTCACAAACATACTAGGAATGATAATAAATTAGACAAGTCGGATATTAAAAATTCACTATTTTCTAAAAAATTATATAACACCAGACGTTTTAAATGGGTCTCCTGGTTTGTGTTGCATTGTTCCAGTTTCTAAGTCTCCAGTTAATTGGCTATTTTGCAGACGATTATAAGAGCTAGATGCCTGCATCCTCATCTCCTGGACAGGAGCCCTAACATAAACCATTTCCAACCCATTAGAAAAATAACCTAACTAAATGGTAAAAATAAATTTCAGATATTTTAGTCTAATGCGATAAAAATGTGTATATATAAAGCAATTTAAAGTAAGATTACTAGAATACATCAATAAAAAAATGAGACTATGTTTGGAATATTAACCATTTTTAATGCCTATTAAAAATTTATATTATTGAGTAACGAGACCAAGACACAATATCTGAAAAAATTTAAGCTACATAATGGTAGATTTAAAATACAAATTAAAAAATCTTGTCAAGCAATTAATAGATCTCTCATACTCTTAATTCATGTTAAAATGTAGTATTAAAAATAATTTGCTGAAATGACAAATGTTTGATAAACTCATTATAAACATGTTACAGGAGTAAAATTTTAAAAAATGATAATCATACACATATATTTTTAAAAAGGGAGTTTAAAAGAGATTTAAAACACAGAAATAAGAAACAAAAAAACATCATTACTTTCTTCTTATAGAAGTTAGACCATAGAGACTTCCAGTAGCAAATATCAATCCAGAACCGAACAAAGTAGAGATCCCAACACAAAGTGATACTGGGAAGATGGAAATTCTGGTGGGAAAAAATCCAATATTAGGAATGATAAAAATTAAATACAAAATCAGTTGACAAAACGTGTAATGGTTCTCTATAAACAAATGACAAAATCATTCAATACAAAGTTTATAAATAAACTTCCATGGTAATTATGAAAGAAAAAACGTTCTCTCAAATTAAATTCAACTAAATATACATACTAGAGAGAAAAGCCTAGAATCTTTCATACTAAAGAATTTATTTTTCCCTTACAACTTGAACAAGTAATTTAATACATAAGCGGTTTAATTGTGTCTGTGATCAGTGGCTTCTACATCTGCTAATATGTTAGTTCAAGTTAAAATCTTACACATATAGACTTGGGACTCTTCAATCACATGCATCATTCAGTTCATACACTAAGTGACATTGAAAATACAACACCAATGAGTGGACAGAAAATTATGCAAATTTCAAGGAATGCAATTTCAGTAAGTATGTAAATGAAGTTAAATGCACAGCTCTCGGGAACACATTGAGTAGAATGTAATGAAAGGAAACTGCAAAAGGAGTAACATCCATGCTGTTACTTCTGCCATGAAAATAATCGTGACAATTTTCTCTTGTTTCAAATGCCCCATGTAATAGAGAAAGCCCGGATGCAGCCAACAGATTTTGAATGGTACAGTGATTGAATGAGAACAGTAGGTTGCTCCATATGCCAAATCTCAGCTGACATTCACCTGGACGTGTCCACAGCACACTGGATAAAATAGTGATTGGAACAAGGTAGTATGGCAAGTTAGAAGGATGCCTGTGAGGACAAAAGCTATGTCAGTACAAGTGGATTGACAAATCCACCAACAAATAGTAATGGCACCATAAACCAATTTTGCCATCACTTTATAGCATCTGCAGGACACCCTTAATATGTTCCTTTATCAATCAGAATCATCACCCATCAACTGATTACAAGAGGCCAGCATCCATAGCATTCGTTAAGTTGACCAATGACTTCACAGCATACAAGACTTCTTACGCAATGATCCCAGGTAAGAGCAACATGGGAATGACACAGGATCATGTTCTCTGGCAAAATACACTGTGTCCATTGATAGTCGTGTGTGTTGCATCAACATAGTGACAGGAACAATCTGGCAGCATCTGAAGAATACTCATTTCAAGACAGCACAATATCATTGTTTGGAATGCATTATATATGATAGTAGGTCACCTCAGGTTTATATTCAAGGCACTACGACAGCTCAATATGCTCAAGCCCGTGATACACCTCTTCCTTCTGAGGTCGCCCAATCCCCTTTACTAGCAAAACATTGATCGCACACTGCAGGCATCAATCAATATGCTATGCAAGATGTTTAGATGCTTCCTTGGACCTCATTCTATCTTGCTCTGTCATCAATCTGGACAGTTTGGGATGTAATTGGACTCTACTTACATACCCTGCCACTGCCACATTCAGAAGATTAACAATTAACAATGGTTGACAGAGAACCATCCATATTTTCATTTGATTCTGTACAGTAATATCACTCATTGTTCGTTGTTACCTTTCCATGCTTGCCGAGTTCTCTAGATGCTCATCTTAAAGCACCTGCAACCCAAAGTTCTTACCAATTACCTCTGAAATTAAAAATATTGAAAATGAAATTTATAATTGGCAGCCAAACCTTCTTAAGGGGTCATATATTTGCAATTCTTCCTTTCTATCGATTTATCATGCAAAGTTCAAAAATGGGGGAAATGTTATTTTAAATATTTTTATGTACTTCTATTGAATAAAAATAATTATATTAAAAACTAATCAGAAAATTAATTTAAACTAATCTGCCTACTCCCATGTGTTGCCCTTTCTATGTCACAGAGTATATTATCTTACTATATTTACAAAAAAGTAGTTCTCATTTTTTACTTTTCCATGTGTACAATTTTTTTTTAATATAATCATTATCCCAAATTATATAAATCATTGAAGGGAGAAAAAAAAAGGTTACATATATATCTATGTTATTAAAGCAGAAGATAATGTACAAACATGAGCAAGATGCAAGGTATTATGTATCACAATCACACTAATAATAAAAGGAAAAAACACTAAACCTTAATCCTCCCATAATTCCTTTAGATTCTCTTTTAAATTAATTATTTTGTTTCCATTGTAGAGAATTTTTCATGATAAAAACATTTCATATAGCAAAAAAGTAATTTGTTCATGATAAAAATGAAAAAATGTAGCACTTTGGAGACCATTTATTATTATTTTCATTTTATAATCATTTTTTCAGAAAAACGGGCAAGATACATATTTTACCTTTACAAATTGAATACACACATCTCTCTCTCTCTCATTATTAGTACTTCATAAATGGCTCATTTAAATTCAACATTTAACAAGGTTAAGTTTATAGGCAGCATCTGATTACATTGCACATTTAATGTTTTCATTTAACCAAGATTCAAAAGAAAATTGCATGAAAGAACTTGGCAATTTTATAATAAAAATTTTAATACTAATCACAAGATTCTACAGTAATTCTGCCACAGAAAAAAATATTTTCAGAAAGATAATTATGTTGACACCATAATTTGACACCATTTTACATTAACACCATAATTTGGTTTAATCTGGACCATTAACATAGATACAAATATTGTTTGCTTCAATTAAAATTGCAGAAATTATACTGAATATTTTTTTATGAGCATACCATAAGATAACATGCACATGCATTTGCCTGCATGTGTTAGATAAAATAAATTGTACTATGTGTGACATCAGATTAACATAGTAATAAAACAGTAAAGAAAATTTTTTTCAAAATTAAATTTTCGTACTTATTCCCTTAAAATAATGAAAAATCTTACAGAATATATATTTGATCCAGATATTTTTTCACTTCAAAATATCAAATACAAAGAAGATGGTGAAATCGTTTACATATTCATTCATATTTCTGAAAATATTTAGCATCAATTATCACTTTGTCTCTAATACTAATTTCTATTCTCTAATATAGTACAGACAAAAGATTTGGATGGAAGCATAAACCAGAATCAAATCTAATAAACAAGTTTTGGTGAAAACTATAAAACAAAAATTCTCATATTTAACAAATATTTTACAACCAAAAAAAATTGCACAGCATTTAATATCAATACCACGATAAAAAATTTTATGTTTTAGCATCAGAATATTTGTCAATTTGTGGTAATTTTACAGGAATTTATTAATTTTAGATATTAACAAAACTTTTAATATAAGCACAGTTAAAATACTCACACAGAGTTGATAAAAAAATTAAATTTATAGTAAAAGAATTTTATCACATAAAGAATCTTTCCTCACAAAGAATAATGCACAGCTTTGATAAGATGGACAGAACCAAACAGCAAGAAAAAGAAAATTTACTGGCATACTTTAAAAAAAGCATTTCTTAAAAAATTACTATAAAAAATTTTCAGCTAGATGAGTTACTTTTCAAAAATTTTAGCACAATGAAGCCCCAACCAATTTATTTTGGAATAAGAGATTAACAGTTTACATCAAAACTGAATATTAAACCAAAATTAGAAGAAATAATGAGACTTTATTAATTTAATCCATTACAACTGAAACAATGATGCTTTGATTTTGAGGCAAAAGCTTTCAATTTCTTTTCAGAACTGAATATTAAATAGTCAAAACAGAAGTTACCTAAATTTCCCCAGTGATTCTTAGTTAAACACTGCAAAGTCAAAGAAATGAAACTTTATAAATTATACACATATAACTGAAAGGAGAAGACTTAACATGTCTACATTACTAAGCAAAACACCACTTACATAATATACAGCAATCCTCTCAACCATGGCGGCTTGGCATCAAAATAGATACTTGGTATCTGAGCAAAATCCAGAAACAAGCACAAATAAGGTGCTTCAATAAGAGCAACCAGAACACCACATAGCCTATTAAAAATGAACAATAAAAGAATGTTTATATTTCCAAGTTTTAAGAAACACTTTATTTCTAATTTTTTTAAAAAAAATTATTTCATAATATCATCCGGTATAGTTACATTAAAATCAATCAAATTAAATTAGTACATTAAATTTAATTATTTGGTTTTATTTCAAAAAGTTACAGTTCCAAAAAACACTAACTTCATGGAAAAGAAAAAACGTGCAATAATATTGATTCATAAATTTGAAATCATAACATACTTCAGAAGATACATGCTAAAAAATAGAACCATAACAATATTAAGACTAAAATATAAATATTAAAGTATGAGAGCAACAAGATATTGAACTCAAAATATTCTCAAAATACGAGTTTCTCTCATCACAGAAACAGGAAAAACTCCATTATAATTACCAACACAACCTACATGGAGATTCATAAAGTATACACTTTCCAGATACTGTAAAACAATAACAGTCAAATACAAGCACCACCTTAGTGAATCGTAAGATAGATATAGGTAAACGGGATGATCAGAAAAAAAGGTTACAAGTCCCAACATTTGAAAACTACATATTGTGGAGAAATTGTTTCTCCAGATTGGAGACAAATGGTGCTACTTATCATATGGATTGTTTGCAGGTAGGTAGTGAAAGTTCCCAGACAGTTCTAGATGATTGAAATGGCAAGAGCTTAGAAAATTAGTCTCACATGGAACTGTGAGCTGTGATTCGATTTTAATGGCCAAAGAATCTGACATTCACTGTCAAATCGTGGAAGTTTTTGGTGAAGAAGCAATGAGCAGACATCATGTAGAGAAATGGTGTCACGCTTTTCAATCAGGCAGACAGGGTGTTGAAAACCCCAATATGGCAGAAAACAGTCAGCCTGGATCTTCAACAACACAAATTAAAGAAATGATTCAAAGAGTCTGAGAGAAATCCTGCCAGAGCTGGGACTGAGCTATGGTAGTGTGCAACATATGTGCTGCGATATTCCAAAACAGTGCTAAGATAACACCCGCCAAGACCTGGCTCAATGAACAAGGGACCTGATTTCTACCAAGACGGGTTAAACAAGTTGGTTCCATGTTCCGATAAATGCCTAAATAGACTTGGTAATAATGTCGAAATGTGATAGGTATGTATACCTCTTGATTCCTAATTGTATTTTCTGTCTATTGTTAATAAATATTTCTTTAATCGACTTGTAACCTTTTTTTCTGATCAACCTTCATACTATTAAAGTTTTATCTCCAATTTTCTCAAAAGCCCTGGGTGAGCCCTGGCCTTCTCCAGGCATCTCAACTTTAAGCAACTGTTTTCCAGTTCTTGACTCTTTAAAATATTAAGCTCTTTTTCAACACAATCCATCACAGTGGGGGAGGGGGGTCTGCTCTGAGGTCTATTTCCCATGGGCTTTGCCAGAAAGATTCTCAATCTGATGGTCAAAATTTATGTTGCATTGCACAATTTAGGATACCTTTAAAGGACTGAAAACATGCCTCACCGTGCAGGATTTGAGCTTATTATGAGCAACTGTCAGAGTTTGAAAGAGGTATCATTAGACTGAAAGAAGCAGGTTGGGCAAATTGGAGAATTGCTTGTCATATGGGTCTAAGTGATGCAGCCATTAAAAGATGCTGGCAAGAATGGGTGGACAATGGCAGATTTCAGCGTCATGATGGTAGCGGTCAACCTAGAAACACAGCAGATTGGGAGGACAGACTGATTGTCAGATCAGCTGTCACAGTGCCTGATTCATCGTTATCAACAAACAGACTTACGACCTGCACATGAGTTTCCCCATGACCATTCACAGACGGCCGATAGAGCAAAATGTAAGCTTGTACCGACTTCTAAGCCACCTGCCACTCATGCCTGCACACTGTCGAGCCAGATTACAGTGGTGCTTGGCTTGATCAGATTGGAATCATGCTGACAGGAGACTTATAGTGTTTATCGATGAATCCTGCTTGCAAATGTGTCCTGACGATCATTAAAGACCTGTCAGGAGAAGTTCAGGGCAGCGTGCGATCCTTTCACTACTGCATGCCACACAGGCCCACAACCAGGAGTTGAGGTCTGGGGTGCCATTTCTTTTGAAAGCCAGCCCCCTTTGGTTGTCATTAGAAACACACAGCACAGCGGTACATCAATAACACTGAGAACTGCTTTGCTACCGTTCCTTTTGCAGTACCTTGGCCTTATTTTTCAGCAAGATAATGCCAGGCCACATTTGGCATGTCTTGCTATGAACTGTCTAACAGCTTGTCAAACACTTCCTTGGTGAGCCAAATTGACAGATCTCTCTCCAATCGAACATGTCTAGGATATGATGGGAAGGCGACTGCATCTACAAGGGAATGTTGATGGACTGGCTCAACAATTGGAGCAAATTTGGCAAGAAATACCGCAGGAGACCATCAGAGTGCTTTATCACTCTATGCCACATCCTTTGGCAGCTTGCATCCAGGCTAGAAGTGGATCAACATCATATTGAGCTCATTACTTAGTAACTATGCAACTCTGAAATAAATCATTTAATTTTTCTGAAATTTAAATCACTTTTTATTTTGTACCATAAGCTTTCTACCCACCAATTTTTGTCTATTTTTGTCAATCAGACAACTTGTTCTCGGTGCGTCCTTTTTTTGTTATAAAGTGCACATGCCACTAGGGATGGCACAGAACAGATACGGCAGGATAGTAATATTCCTAGCAGATTTGTGATTCAAAATGTTTTGCAATAAAGCAGTGGTTCAACAAGCTTTGCGAAACATAATGTCATTGTCAGTTGTTTATGATATAAAGGGTTATACTGAACTGAGAACTCAGTGGCACAGCACCCCATGAGGAACAAAACCTACTGTGCCTATCTCAGTTTACGTGAGCTTAGGCACTGTGGTTGCATGTGTAGATGTTTCGGTCAAGTGGTCAGTCTGATGTGAAACCCCTAGTGTTCAGTTCCCAAGCAAGCTTGGTACTCATTTATCAACCCACTAAAGGGATGAAAGGCTGAGTCAACATTGCCGAGGCTGGGATTTGAACCCCGGACCTGTGGTGTGGAAGCACAATACACTACTACTCAACCACTGGTCTTTATGAAGGGTCATAATACACAATAATTACATGAAATAATACAAAAAAAGTCTTACAACTAAACCTTACTGTGTGTGTGAGAGAGAGCAGTGGTCCTGCAATTATTTAATTATTTTATAAATTTTACATTGCGGTGCAGAAACAACACTGGTGGATGTGTAAGGGTAAATGAAATCCCGGACTTTCTAGTGTTAAACAAGCTAAATATTTAGTTTCTTTCTTGTTTACAGACAAGTTAATTCTTTCAGCACTTTGTTCTAATGTCACAAATGCCTGTTTGAGAGCTGGTACTGTTTGGGCAATAATGCCAATTTCATCAGCATAAACCAGTATTTGAACTGACTTGTTAAAAATATTTCCTCTAATGTTTGAGTCTCGAATAACTTTTTCAAGAATTAATGTAAAATCTGGTGTATAACTAACCTATACTTTCCTTTACTAATCCTATACTTTCAAGCTACATTTTTTAATTTTTAGGTACATTTGCCGTATAACGCACATCCCCTTTTTTACGAAGAAATCTGAAACATCTGTGTGCCATACTCATATGGTTTGAAGTCATTTATTACAGGTATTATCCCAAGCATTAGAAAAATGGCATACTTGTACAACTACAATCCTTTAAGTTCATGAGGAATGTCATTTCTTTTAAATAAACAATATCTTCATATATAAAGAAGACTAATTTTTTTCTTGGGCTCATCTCTATTTCTATTTTTAAAGCCCTCAATTTTATACCCAGTGTATAATGTGCACCCTTAAACTTTGGGTTTTATTTTTTGTGCGAGTGCTTCACACCGGATTTTATGACACATTAAACAGGACGCATGCCAATACATCAAAATGTGGCATACCCTTTTTCACCTCAAGTCGTTCAGTGAAATCATCTTGTATCTGTACTTGAATTTTAGTTTCTTTGAGAGTCAAACTTACAAGGGTAACAAGTTTTTAATGAATTTTTAATTTATGCAAAGCTTTTTATAAGTTCTCAATACAATCATATACTGTTCTGAAATCGATAACAAGATTTTGAGTTTCAATTTCAAATTCTCTACATTTTTCAAGAAACTGTTTTAAGTAGAAAATTTGCTCAATTGTAGATCTTCCTTTCCCAAAATCACATTGATAGTCACCTATCAAGTTATTAACAAATGGTAAGTCTGTCAAACAGAATAGAAGACAATTTTATTGGATGTGCAAAGAAGACTGATGCCAACATTCAAGTGCATCGCCCTTTTTGTTTACCATGCAAATTGTACTAAGTTTCCATTCCATTGAAAGTGTCTCACTATCCCAAATATGTTGAATTAATTCCTTTATAAGATGTACACAGTTAGATCCCCCAACTTTAAAAATTCTGACGTAATATTGTCAAGTCCCGGAGACTTATTATTTTTCAGTTTTCTTTATAGCATTATTCACTAAATTTCTGATTGTTGATCCACCAGCTTGTGAAGGTAGGTTGGAATTCAACAGCTCACATTTAAGTGTTCCCTCCATTTTTGAAGAATGTCACCTTTTGCATTTAAATTATTGCTGTCTTTCCCTCTATGCAGCGTAGTTCTTGGCTTGAAATTACATTGTCCATGATTTCTCCCCTCTGCTTTCCCCTACTCTCCTAAGAAATTCAACATCCTTTGAGAGATTTTCACATGAAATACACTCAAGAGCCAAAACATTATGACTACCTCTACATTTTGCAATGAACTCGCCTAGATGACGTGGAAGGCACATGATCAGGTGGAAGTGGTATTTAACTGCTGCTGGAGAGTCTGAAGAATCATTCTTTCACTTACTTCTGTCTGTAACGGGAAAGTATGCAGATCTAAGGGACTTTGATAAAGGGCAGATTGTAATGGCTCGAAGGCTCGGAACAAGTATTTCCAAAACTGCACGACTCGCGGGTTGTTCACGATCTACAGTTGTTAGTACTTTTGCAAAGAGGATGAACGACAGTGAAACCAGCATTAGACGACATGGTGTTGGACGTCCACATGCTATCAAAGAAAAAGGTCGTCAGAAACTGTCTCACGTGGTGAAGCAAAACCGGAGCCAGACAGTGGTTCAGCTGACAGCCCAATACAATGCAGGGTCAAGTAGAATAGTATCGGAGCACACTATTCAGTGAACACTGTTGGATATGGGGCTACACAGCAAAAGTCCCATTCGTGTGCCTTTGCTGACCAAGCATCATCGCCAACTGCACCAGCGCTGGGCCCGGGAACATCGCAATTGGTCCATGGATCAGTAGGAGAGAGTTGCCTGGTCAGATGAATCATGGTTTGTCATTCATCACGCCGATGGCCATTTCAGGATACGCCGTCTTCCAGGCGAACAGTTGCTCCCTCAGTATACAGTAGGTCATACACAGGCTAGTGGGGGCGGTATTATGCTTTGGGGGACATTCTCTTGGGCGTCTCTGGGACCCGTGGTTGTGGTAGAGTACACTATGAATGCTACAGGGTATCTGAATATTATTGCGGACCAGTTGCACCCTTACATGGCCTCTGTTTTTCCAGCTGGAAATGGAATGTTTCAACAGGACAACGCCCCATGTCACAAGGCTAAAATTGTGTTGGAGTGGCTCGAGAAACATGATGCTGAATTCCAGTTAATGTCCTGGCCGTCTAACTCACCGGATGTCAATCCGATATAACACATTTGGGATGTCATGTGACGGCAGCTCAGAGTTCAAAGACCACCAATTCGCAATATCTTGGATTTGTGTGACCGTTGCTTAAACATCTGGTACAATCTGTCTCCGGCCATCTACCAAGAACTTGTGGTACCCATGCCAAGGCGGGTTGAAGTTGTGTTGCGCGCCAAAGATGGGCCAACTCGTTATTGACAGGTGGTCATAATGTTTTGGCTCTTGAGTGTATTTCCTCTTTTTTGATACAGCATATCTTTTTGGCCCATTTTTCTGGCTCATTTGTATTTGTCAATGGCTATTCTAGTATGTTTTCTTTGCATCATGTTCTTATATGCCTTATTTTTAAGGGTTTTGTTGCAACTCTGCTCTCCAGATCAAACCAGTCACCACATTTTTTTATATATAACTTTTCCTATGACAAAGTTGCCAGTTTCCATAATAGCCAATTTTAATAAATTCCATCCCTCACCAATATTTTCCATATCGTCCAATTTAATGTTTTTCAATTCAATCTGGTACCTTTGCTTAATAACCGTATCTTTTAACAGCTGACAATTAAATTTCTCTAATTTCACCCCTTGGTTTTTAAGGACATTACAGATTCTTGCTCTAATTTTCATCATTACTAAGTAGTGGTACGATTCAAAAATTTGTTCCACGATATGATCTGACATTCATCACGTCTGAAGAATATCCAAGATTAATTAAACCATGATCAATCTGATTAAAGGTGTCACAATCTGGAAATCTCCATGCCATTTTGTGTATACATTTGCGTGGAAAACAAGTACTGGTCACCACCATACATGTTATGCAGCAAAAAATATCAACCTCTGTCCATTATTATTTGAGTCGCAATGTAGACTGTGCCCGCCAATAGTGGGTCTGAACTTGTCTTTCTCAATCTTGGCATTTGCATCACCCAACACTATTTTTACATCATGTTTTAGACTAGAAGAAAACAGTGCATGGATTTCTTCATAAAAAGTATCCTTTTCTCTTCCTCATCTTTGTCCTCAGTTGGGGCATGTATATTAATTATGCTACAATTAAAGAATATGCCTCTCAATCTGATCTCGCACAGTCTCGGCGATTTGACCTCAAAATCAATGATAAGATGCCTTATCTTATAAACAATGAAGCTTGTACCAAATATGTTTCTTAGGATCACAACAGCAAAACACAGTGTGATTTCTGCCATCTTGAATTCCCTACCCAATTCATCTCATTACCTAAAGGGCCATCAAATCAAACCTATAACTATTCATAATTTCAGTTAAAAAAAACAGACCCTTGCTTCTATAAACTGAACATAAATTCCATGTTCCGAATCTTAAATTCTTAAAATCTTTTCCAAGTCGCTTCTGTATCGACAATCAGAAAAATTCTTCCTTTGATTTCAAACAGGAGAAATTTTTTACAGGGTGAGCTTGTTGGCCTCATACCCAACCCCCAACCTGGAGGGTGAGCGAGAGAGTAAATATTAACATTGCACTGTTCAGCTACTCGAGAGCTTTTGGCAACGGATCTGGTAATTTTCAATCATGATCAAGTGATGAAGACAACAAGTAAGCTGGTACCCCCTCTCCTAACTACCATATTAACAGGAAGACATTTGAGCTCTTGACAGATTTATGCACATCAGGCTCAAACTCATGACACACCAGCCACAAGTCCATTACCTTGACAGCTAAGCTCTACTATGGCCACCCCCAACCTGGAGAACCAGGCCTCCTACTTTATAAGTCTCTGGAGGCAGGGGTGCCCATCTATACCCCTGGACACTGGGTACCCATTTCATTCGCTAAGTTTTTATCAGCAAATTATAATTTTGATCTAAATAGTGCTCTTTAGTTGGAAAATTATATCATAACTTATATAAATAAATTAAAGGCCTACCAAAGAGGGGGGAATGCACCCTCTAGCAAGCATATATACTTTATTTATACAGGGGTGTTTGTGGGACCCCAAAAAATCCCCTGAAACTTTTACGGACTTACTACCGACATTTTGGAGTTTCGAGAAGGGGGGGGGGGAGAAATGAAAAATTACAATTATGAAGTATTGAATGACCTAATTATAAAAGTTCAATGAATTACTTTTTTTGCAAAATTAATAACCTTGCGTTTTCTGCTTTCAAAGCAAACAAAATTACCCAGATCAAAATAAATAATTCATTATTTTTCCTACTTCCTTTTGAAAGACGATCCCTGGAATTTACGGGTATCGAAGTTCAAAATCCCCGGAATTCCGGGGTTTCCTCGGAGCACAAACACCCCTGTTTATATTTACATTTTTATGAAAACTATGTATAATTATCTACAGACACGATTTAAGACATAGTATATATACCGAATACTATTTGTGCTTAATTAGTTCAATCTTATTAAAACTACTCAGTCTTTCCTCCCTTCAGTAGGTCAATAAATGATTACCAAGCAATTGCTTTGGAACTAAACACTGGGAGTTTCGCAGCAGACTGATCACGTGACCGGAACATTTGCTCATGCACCTCAGTGCCCAAAGTCATGTATACTGAGATAGGCACAGTAGGCCTTGGCCCTCATGGGTTGTTGTGCCACTAAGTTCAGTTGTTTTCTTGTTAAAACAATAGCCAACTTGTTATAGATAACTTTAATTCAACTTTACATATTGTTTCCTTCGATGCTACACATAAACCGACTTGATAAAAAGGATGCCTTTAATTTTAATATTAAAGTTCCTTTTTAGAATAGTACTAAACACATCTATTTGATGAATATTACTCTTAACCATTTACAGTATAACATGTCAGTTAATAAAAATTGGATAAAATTAATATTAGAAATTTATAAGATGCTGTTTTGGAACATGACTAATTTTTTTAATGCATACATAAATTTGTAATTTGTTTAATGTTACAGGTGAAATGTAAATTTTCTGTAAATTGCACCCTAATTTCTATTAATTGACCTACTTTAATTCAAATAGCACTTTATTAAATATTTGTTAAAATTGTTGTTGTTTTTTTCACAAAAATATTAAATTATACACATTTTCTTTCAACAAATTGTTTAATTTATATATTTTTCATACTTTACAATAGCTTTTTTTTATTTTTTCCCCCATTATTTTTAAGAAATGTGTTTTATCTTTAAATGCTCACCTGCAGTCGCCATTATTTACGGTTACTTACTGAAGGGGTTGGTTTTGCTATTTTTGGTTATTAATGATTATATTTTTTAAATTCATTTTATATATAGCTCTTCTTTTAAATTTCTTATGTATTTCTAAATAAATAGAATACTTTTTTGTGGTTTAGGATAATCAAGTTTCGAATTTTTAGGAACTAATTTCAGTTTTTACTAAAAATTTTAAACCACAATTGCTTTTGGTATTTCAGCAAATAAAAGGAAATATAGTCAAATAAAGGGGAAGATTGACACCTAAAAACTAAGTTTAGCCCTATAATCTTAGTCCTAAAAGATGCTGTTTTAAAGGAAACATTTGTCATAGCACTCCACCAGCTTTCCTATGCCTTCTACATACTCAGTTGCTGCCCAGCTGTTGAACCAGTAATTATTGTCCTTATTCAGTTTATCCTTGTGCCTAAAGTGGCTTGTACTGCTAGAAAATCTTTCTTTAAAAGTAGAATTCTTGTATTTCACCCTTTAAGACTTTTTTAAATGTATAATTCTTAATGTCAAAACCTGCTTCCACAAGTGTTAATCACATTTTTTTCCCTTACATCCTGTGTTTTTAATACTGTTCTATTTAGCACAATTTCAAAATTGCAACCAAAACAAGTAGCAGATCAATATCTAATTAGTTCCATAATTATTAGTTCAAATATTAAGATCATTATAATTAATTAAATACAAAAAAGATTTTCCAAAGAAATAATTCTATAATTTGTCACTTTAAACACAAATGTTTTCCTTATTAACCATTTATATTCTTTTTATCTAATGAATTTGAATTCAGAATAAAAACAAAAAGTCCTTTAAAAAAGTTTTTAAACTTTTAAGTAATTCTTTTCTATACAAATTAAAAATAAGCATTGAAAAACAGATAATACATACATTTGAATTACCCCTGCAAGCAAACATCTAGGAGTAATTGTCAAACAAGCCATCGCTCCCAAAGCAAGTGCAGCTAAAATATAAACAAAAACACAAGATTTAAAGAAAATGTGTATGTTCTTGTATTAATACAAGTATTAAAAATCCAAGTACCTAGAAGTGCTAATTTTTTTAAATATAAAATTTTTAAATATTTAATGTTTGCAAGCACGAAATTCTCTGGTTTTTCACTTTACTCTTTTTTAAAGACTATATTTATATACATATATTGTACTTGTATACTTACAATACATATATGTATTAACAAAAGTAAACATCTGTGCCAAATTTGTGTGTATCGCATTTTTAAAACATTTCATTAAGTTTATTTTTTTTATTTCAATTTACTTGCAGACCACAAGGAATTTTCAGAGTAGAGTTTGGAAATAAAATTCCTTTCTTATAAACTGTGAGAGAAAATGTTTTAAAATATTAAAATACATCAGGTAAATCCATATAAATTATTCTCCCCCTCCCCGAACAACTATAGAAAAGTATGCTTTTTCCAATGCAATACATAAATTTTAAATGAAATTGATTAGTTTTGATTAATTTAATGAATCAAAGATTCTTTATTTAGGTGGTACTCTTCCAAAAACAATACACAGAAATGATATTAGTAATAGTTAAGTCAGTAGGTACACTAATAATCTTTGATATATTTTTAACAAATTTAAGGAGAGGGGGATAGTAAAAACTAGGTAAATACATTGATATTTCAGATTTTGTTTAAAAAAATCCTTGAAATTATGAAAGAAAATGTACAAAACAGATGAGTTTTATAAGTGAATGTTTCCTTATCCATTACAAATGATGATTATTTAAAACATAAATTAATTCTTTAAGAAAAATTTTAAAATACTCCTTAAACTATTTTCATAAATAACATTTAACTTGAGTTCTGAAGGAAAATATTCAAAAGAATTAATGTTTTTAATGCAGTACATTTCTGCAAAATATAACCCATATAGATTCCCAAATAAAGGAAAACAGAAGAGGGATTTCTATTCTGGGGATATTTCTAACCTGATATGCAAAAACATTCACAATATCTACACACACAAATATATTCATGATGCCATCTAAAAAAATCTCAATTACTCACAGTAGTGTAATTAATATAAATATTATTTATCCAGAAATAATTTTATTAAAAATAAAAAGTAGAAGACTGCATATCTTTTCCATGTTAATGTATTTGTAATTTCCAAAAATTTAATAAATTACAAAATATATGTGCACTAAATACCAAAACTTTCTAAAGTAACAACCTGATCATAAATAAAGCCTCATGAAAAAAGTTCTCTAATCCTAGAAAACTAAATATTTGTCTAACAGACTAGATACTCCTTTAAATTTAGAATTTTTATTTTCTGTTTCAAAAAAATGCAGAATGATGAAATATGTATGCAACTGCTGCAACAAGGCTATTATGGAAAGTATACTTTTAACATCTGCCAAGAGCTCAATTGCTAATTTCTACTACCTTTCTACGCACTACTTTGATATCAGTATGCTATGTACTAAGTTGTTGATGTTTGCCAAGTTGGACAATAACATTACAATATAGTTACCATGATTTTCAACATTTGGTACTGTAGTTGCCATAATTATTACGTACATTACAAAGAATTTTTTCTAATGGTTAATTTTTATGGGGATAACCGTATCAATTTCAGACGATTTTAATTCTATTTTTTTAACAAATTTAACCATTTTCATATTTTACGTAGTCTAGATTACAGCTTTCAACTTCTGTCATTAATTCAAACATGGATATCTTGAACATTACTGGTGAGTACCAGAATCTCATTTAAAATAAAGTGAGGTCTCTCCACTCTTTCAATTTTTATGATCCAAAAAAATTACCGAATTTGCACTTTTCTAAGAGTTCTGCTCTTTTATTTTCTCTCATTTCTTGTTAAGATTTTGCTCAGTTCAGACATTATGAAATGTTATGAGTAAACCAGCAAAAAGAAAATTGTCTACAAACAGAATAAGAAATTTGATGGACGTATTGCAGATATTACGATGCAAATTTGAATGGTCACAATAGTAAATTAGGTACTACTTTGATATCATGGGACTAGGTACCAAATTGTTGTTTATGTTTGCCAAGATGGGCAATAACATTACAATATGGTTACCTTGATATTTTATCGCCTGGCGATGTGGTTGCCATGGGGATAATGTTTATTAGAGTTAATTTTTATTGGTTTTTTCCTGTGGTAACCCTATTAATTTCAGATGATTTTAATTCAATTTCTTTACAAATTTAACCATTTCCATTGCATTTGTACTTAAAGCTACTATTTCAGTCTTCTGTTGTATTTTAAGCCATTATCAAATATTGATATTTTTAATATCATTAATGAGTAGCAGAATATTTTCTTAAAAAAATTTGCTGGGCTTTTAATTATTGCTAAAAATTGCACATTTTCACTTTATTCTACCTTTCAAAAATGCTTTTTTAAACGTTCCTTGTTTGATGAAACTCATTGAAGGACCTTGCAGTTTGGGGAATATTGCTAGTTTTCGGCACTTTAATATATATATTCATTATTAATTTTAATATATAATTATTTATTAATAATATAATATAAAAAAATCATTTTATGTAATAATAATATTCTTTATTTATAGTTTTTTTATATTTTTATTATATTACAATATGATTATTATATATAATAATTATTACTAACATATATGAATATTATAAAATAAATTACTATAAAATTATAAGATTATTATATACTGCATAATATTACTGTTTGAAAATATAAATTTATTAGTATATTATATTGATATTCATTATTGATTGATCTTGGTTATTCTCAATCTCTTCGTATGTTCATTTGAAATATATTTCGATGTATTTCAAAACAATTCTTTATAATTATTTTCCTGACGATTTGTTACCGCTAGACTGCCATTTTAGATTCCATTCCAGCGATAACAAGAGCTGCTTGGCGTGATACCTTGATTGCACCTAGCAGACCTTGGCGCATAGCCTCATGATATCAAACTAGTGCCTAGAACTATTTTTTCACTGACAGCAAATTGCAAATTTCCACACACTTTATTTCAATTTTATGATGAAAGAATTTTTAATCATTCCTTGTTCAGTGAAATTCATTGAGAACTCAAAATTTTCTCAACTTATTTTTCATTTTTCCCACATTTCATTTTTATATTTCTCCAGCATTTTTAAAATCCCAGTACTCATATTTTTCTTATTTGTTTTTCACAAAAAAAAGTGAGTACATTTTTGCTTAATTTAAAATTTATGTAATTAAACTCTTTCATCAGGAATAAGTTGTTCTTTTCAATTATTTTCAGGTCAAGTTCTTAGTGCTAGACCACCATCTTGGATTGCAAACTACTGAGTACTAAAACCTTTCTAGGCATGTAAAACTCCGATATAGAAGTATTATGGGTATTAATTTGATAAGATATATTTACTTGATTAAAATAAATAAAGAAAATATAAAAAATATACTTGTTATTAATTCGTAGAGTACAAGTCAAATTATTAGATACATAGTAACACTGATTTAAGGGTTAAACACACTAAAACTTTATGGATGTCCTTCACAATCCACAAAATAGGTTAAAAACCAGTATGTATTTAAAGAAGTAAAGGAGAAAACTATACTTTTCTGTAAAAAATGCAGGTCATTTTTTTCTTTCACGATTAAAAGAGAAAGTTTTATTTAAATTTACATACACAAGATTAGTTCTTAAACTTTAAAAATATCTATGCATTTGAAAGAAATTAAGAGAGGAAAGTTTCTCTATATTTACTTCATTTTTCCAATATAAACAAACTAAACATTTTAATGCACTGAATAAGATTTAACTTTTCTAAATGTAATAACTATATTAAAAAAGTAAAATCTCTAAAATTTTCAAACCATTCCTTTCAAGAATGTGAAAGCAATAATCTAGATTTGAGATGAAAAATGCAAAAATCTGCAAGACTATATCATTCTTGAAAATTCTAGGTAATATATCAGAAGTATTAAGAATTTAATTTTATATTTCTCCAAAATATTTGATTTTCATGTACCAATAGACTAACTTATAAAAAAATGTTTTAATGAATGTTTGTTTTATGTTTTTATTTCCTTTACAAAAATGCTTGATTTATTCCAGATCCTCAATACAAAAATATGAATCATTAAAGACTGAAATTTCCCCTATAAAGTAAATATAATAAAGAATTAAGAAATAGACCTAATTAAATTACAATAAAACTAAATTTACAAACCTTTTACTTTAATTAATCAACTAACTTTTAAAAAGTTACATATATGAAAGATTACAAGATCAGAAACTATTCAACCTATATTTTATACCTTTTTTAAAGAACGTGAAAGCAACAAGTTTATTATAAAACAATACTAAATTTTTTAGATTAAAATATTCATAAAATATGCAAAATTGAAAACAAAATTAAAAATTATAACAAAACATTAGTCCATTGAAATTTAAAACAAATACTAAAGCCCCCCCCCCCATTCAAAACTATACAAAAAACAAAGAATTTGCGTTTCATATTAAATTCAAAATTACAGTAATAAAGAAATACTTTTTTCTTTTAGTTAAAAATAGTGTATAAATGGTGATGATTATGAGTATTTCTAAATGAATATTAAAATCATCAGATTAAAATTAACTTAAAAATATTTTAAAATAACTAGAAACAAGGCTTTCAATTTGAAAAACTTACTAAAATACTATAACTTTACTCAGTAATATTTGTAAAAATAATATCCGAAAACTACATGAGGATATCTAACTTTAACAATTAATTTTTAGAATACAAATCTATATATATAAAGGAGAAAAGCGACTCACTCAATGACTGACTGACTGACTAATCACGATATCTCCAGAACTATTCAACCTACAGACTTGAAATTTGGTAGACTTGTTCCTTTCATAGAGTCGAGATCCGCTAAGAACGGATTGTGCGAAATTCGAACCGCAAGGGGCATTTCGGTGGTTAAGGGGCATTATAAATAATTGCTTCCATTTTTAAACTATTTGATGTACAATCTTGAAATTGGGTAAGCAGATTCCTTTCATAGAGTAGAGATCCACTACAATACAAGTTTGGTGAAAATCGATCCCCAAGGGGCGTTGCGGGGGCGTTATAGATAATTATTTCCATTTTTAAACTATTAGACGCACAGTTTTTATATTTGATAAATAGATTCCTTTCATAGAGTAGAGATCAGGTACAAGATGGATTTTGAGAAAATAGCCCCCCCCCCAAAGTAGCGTTGCGGGGGATTAAGGGGCGTATTAGATAAGTATTTTCGTTTTCAAACTACTTGACCTACCTGCATGAAAATTGGTAGGCAGGTTTCTTTCATGGAGTAAATAGCCGCCACAAAATGGGTTTTGGGGAAAATTGACCCCCAAGGGGTGTTGCAGGGGGGTGGGGTTAAGGGGAGATATAAATAAATATTCTAATTTTTAAACTATTAGACGCACAGTCTTCAAATTTGGTACGCAGATTCATCTCATAGGATAGAGATACGTTACAAAATGCGTTGCGTGAAAACCGACCCCCAAGTGGCGTTGCGGGGCTTAAGAGGCGTTAAAGATAATTATTTCCATTTTTAAACTACTCGACGTACAATCTTGAAATTGGGTAAGCAGATTCCTTTCATACAGTAGAGATCCTCTACAAAATGAGTTATGTGAAAATCGACCCCAAATGGCATTGCAGGAGCATTATAGATAATTATTTCCATTTTTAAACTATTAGACACACAGTCTTTATATTTGATAAATAGATTCGTTCCATGGAGTAGAGATCAGCTACAAGATGGGTTTTGGGAAAATAGTCCCCCCGGGGATTAGGGACGTTATAGATAAATATTTTAGTTTTTAAACTACTAGATCTACCTGCTTGAAAATTGGTATAGGCATGTTTCTTTCATGGAGTAAATATCCGCTACAAAATGGGTTTGGGGAAAATTGACACACAAGGGATGTAGAGGGGGAAGGGTTAAGGGGAGAAGTAAATTCCGATTTTTAAACTATTAGATGTACTGTCTTGAAATTTGGTAAGCAGATTCCTCTCAATAAGGTAGAGATACGCTACAAAATAGGTTTTGTGAAAACTGGACCCAAGGGGCGTTGCGGGGCTTAAGGGGCGTTATAGATAATTACTTCCATTTTTAAACTATTGGAAGTACAGTCTTCAAATTTGGTAAGCAGATTCCTTTCTTTGAGTACAGAACCGCTACAAAATGGGTTTCGCGAAAATTAACCCCCAAGTTTCCTTTCACGTGATTAAGGGGCGTAATAGATAAATATTTCCGTTTTTAAACTATTAGATCTACCTGCTTGAAAATTGGTTGGCATGTTCCTTTCATGGAAGAGAGTTTTTTTAACTAAGAGTAAAACAAAAATCGACCCCCAAGGAGGGTTGAGAGGGGTCAAGGTGAGTTATAGAAAAAAATCCTGTTTCAGAATTGTTAGACCTGCGTTGTTAAGAATGTCTTTTTTGTTGAATAGGGATCCAATAAGAATGTATATTACGGAAATCAACTCCTGAGGGAGCAGAGGTACACTGGGGTATACTGACAAAAAAAATTCCTTTTTTCGAATTATAAGGACTATAATAATGAAATTTGGTTTGCATTTTTCTTTTGTTGAATTGAAATCTGCTAAGAACGGTTATTTTGAAAAACCACTCTCAACGGGGTTACGGGGGTATTGATAGTAAAAATTTCATTTTTTTCTGCTATATTTAGACTTGAAATTTGGCTTGCATGTATATTTTACAGAGTAGAGATCCACCAAAAATTGGTTTTGCGAAAATCCATTTCGTTAAAGGGTTACGAAAGTGCAAACATCATTCTATACTTCAATTTCAGAGATTTTTAGAAAATACAAATTAGATAAGTTCTGCCCTTTTTTTTTTATCAAGAGGCAACAGTTACAGGTATAAGAATATTTTTCAATACAATCGAATTCTTAATGCTAGGACTCAGATATCAACTTATATATATATATATATATAAACAGTATATATTTGTAAAACATCTTGAAATACAAGCGAAGCGGGTGGGTAACTGCTAGTACACTATATAACCAAAAAGTCATGGTTTTAACTGGATTTTAGACATTTCTATAGAAATACTTTAGACATACATGTAAAGAAAACACTTGCTTATACTTTCCAAAGAAATTACAGTAATTTAGACATTTAAGAGACAAAATAAGTCAATAAAGAACAACTTTTTATCATTTTGCATTCGAAAAAGGAGGATATAATTTTGCACTTGAACAAAATTTTTATTTACAGAGTGTGTATGAATTTTCGGGTACTTGCATATTAGCATCACCGCAGCAAAATTGGGACCACGCAAATCACACCATATCAAAACAAAGAATCTAATGTGTTTTATATGAAAAAACTAATCAGTCAGATTTTGGTGGAAAATGGCACAATTCATGTGGTGCCAATTAGGCTGCAGTAACACTAATATGTAAAAACAAAATTTTCATAAAGAGCACCTATATTCCCAAAAACAAACTATTTTTTAAAAATTCCATGTTCTTAAATGCTCTTAGCCTACAATACTAGAATCTGTAATAAAATTTTCCCAAAAACTTTCAAAAACATTAGCAGCATACAGGAAAATATTATACAAAAATTTGAAATGCAAGTACTTTTTTTTATCCAACGCCTATCTTCGGCATCTCTGCCATTAGTTGACAAGCAGCCCAATAAAGTGATGATCAAACATAAAAGGAATTTAAATGAGCATCCAGAATTGTCTTCAAGAAACTTCAGATCAAGACAGGGAACTGGGGACTCTACTACTTTTGTTGAGCAAGATATCCCACCTTTTACCCACAGCTGCATCACTATACTAGGAGGCTCTATTAATTTTCAATTTACTGAAAATGATTCTTTTGATGTTGCACAAAGGCAAAGGAGAGTCAGGTTGGGACATGAGAGATCCCACTTTAGCAAGCCTATCTGCCTGCTCATTTCCAGAAATGTCACAATGGCTGGAAATCCACTAGAGGTAGGGATTGCAATACCGGTATACGGGGATACCGAATACCGGTATTTTGAGCCATTTGTACAATTTTGTAATACCGGTATTCACAAGTTTAAATACAGATTTTTTGGTATTTACTAGAAATTTTTAAAATTGACTACTACATGTTCAGGGATCTCCAACCTAGCAAAATAGTATACGTTTTTGTTTTTCTAACAGGTAAAATTAATTGAACATAAAGTTGCATCATACAATCAAGAGAAGTGATAAAATATGTGAATTATCAAAGGAGGTGGGCCAAAACTATTATATTACAGCTCAGAGTGATGCTGCACACGCGCAGGACTCGTAGTCTGATTCGTATCTGTGAAAACAAGGTTGTAGTGAAGAAAATGCGTAATATTTCAATATTTTTTAAATTGGGGAGTTTGTTATTTACATTGTGTGTTTTCATATTATACTTGTATTTACATATCATCATGATTTTAAAAATAAAAATGAAAAAGAAGAGACTAACCAATTCATATTTGATCAAATTTATAGTAAATTTTCTTAAAATTTTTCACTTATAAGCCTTATTAACATTCAGAAGGATTTGGTACAGTTATCGAAGATGATTATGACACTAATGTCAATAGTGAAAAGAAATTCTCTTAAACAAAAATTAGAATAAGCGAAAGTAAAACAAGATATCAATCATTGCCATGGCCAAGTAATTTTAGTGCATTTTTCACATGTTGTATTTTACAATAATGCAACTAATGAACTTTTTACTAACAAAAAGTAGTACTATACTTTAAAAAAAAAAATTTTAACTTTAAAAAAAAAATTTTAATTTTTTTTTTTAATTTTAAATTATTAAATTTAAATATGATTCGGCTCATCTAGGGCACAAATGCGACCAAATGCCGAAAACCCGAGGTCAATCAGTTAATTAAACTACACTACGTGAAAAACGCGCTAAAAATTTCGATGAACCAAAATACAATACAGAAAATAGCTATATCCAAAAACATCTGATGAGAAAACGATTCATTTGAAGATGAGAGATTTAGAGGTAAATACTTGGAAAAAGTCTACCGTGTATTGCTAATAATACTACCAACTAGCATTGTTGCCGAAAGAGCGTTTTCGACAGCTGGTAATCTGTACACATAATTACGTTCCAGGCTTAATGACAGTACAATTAATGAATTATGTCTTTAAGATAACATTAAAAAGTTGTAATAGTACCACAGACTGATTAGTGATATTTACACTTTTTTCCTGTGATTTAAATAAATAAGATGTCCCTTTCCTTTTTTGTGATTCTTTATATACTGTTATAATTGAAAAATTACAAATTTATTTTATGATATTAACACTCTCTAATAAAACTGTTAAATAAAACAAAGAAGCACCTTTATTTTCTTTCTTTTCCTAAAATTTCTACTACCGGTATTAAGATCTAAAAAATACTGAATACCAATTTAGAACTTTTAGTCCGATATTGCAATCCCTACCTGGAGGGCAATACCTTCTTTAGACTTCTCAAATTCAATTAAACTTTATTCTAAAGGAATGGACAAGTGCATTTTCATTATACCTTGAATTTGTTAAAGATAAAATGGCAGCTTGAGAATCAATGAAAAAACAATATTGTGTTCACCACAATATTGTGTTTTCCAATTTATCGATTACAAATAATGAGACTATCACCATCAAAATTGTGTCACAATAATGAACTAACTAATAATGAAAACACTTGAATAGGCTCCAGCAAGCATTTTTAATAGCATCCTACTGAACCAACATTTGTCAAGAGGATATCTGCAATGTATAGTAGCTAGAGCAGCCCTTTTTAAGTCGCTTTGTTTTGAAAATTGTTCACCAACATTCCAAACAAGATCCAAGTGGCTCTCCATCACTTGGCTCATAATAGGGTTAAATTCCTGTGGGAAAACTTGGTGTGGGTGTAGGAATATTGTGTCAAAGATCATGAACAGTTGAAAGGAAACACTTATGGGTTTTTAATCTCTCATTTGTAGGTCTATAATAATTTACGAAGTTGTTTCTTCTTCTCAAGATCTTTTCAACAAGGTCAAGGGCACCTCTTTGGCTCCTTCCACTCAAAGGTTTCAAATCTGTCTGGAGTTCCATTGCAGCTGTAGGGGTTGAGAGAGAGAGAGAGAGAGAGAGAGAGATTTGGCCCCCACCAGTAATTAAACGCAACATGATGTTTTGCAAAAGATTAAGCCTATTTCTGACAGAATTCTGAGGCAATTATTAAACCCTCATTTCCATATTCAACAACAGGTTGGACATAACATTTATAGGCTGTACAACATCTTGAGTTGAGCCCCAAGTGACACCAGCTAATAGCAGCTTAGATCTTGAGTAACCTCTATCAACAGTTGAATCTATATGTTTCTTCCATGTTAATTTAGGGTCTAAATGAATGCTCAAGTAAACAGTGTCAAATGTCCAAGATAGAACTTTTTTATTATAATGAAGTTGGACATCATTGTGTTTAGTACTGAGAGAAAACAGAAAGGTGGTCTTTTCAGTATTAATGGACACATCGCTTTTGCAAGACCAAATGTAAAGAACATGTGAAGCCCATTTAAGCACATCCTTCAAGTCAGAAATGTCAGATCCTGTAGCACTCATCATCATGTCATCAGTAAATAATAAAATATTTATACCTGGAACAGATTTAGAAATAAGATCTATCAAATCATTAGATTAAAAAGAATTGGGCTCAGTAAAGCTCCCTGAGGCAAACACTGTCTGGTTTGCCTAAAGCCAGACGAAGTTTGGTCATACCTAACACTAACAAATCTTTGGTAAAAAAAACTCTTAATCCATTTATATAAGTTGCCAGAAATGCCACAGGAAACCAGCTTTTTAAGCAATCCAGCTCTTCAAACTCTGCCAAACATATTTTTAAAATCCACAAACACTGAAAGAGTACTTTGCTTTCTCTAAGCCATCCTTTATCTCTTGAGATAAGTGGACAATTTGCTCAGAAGTACACCTATGTATTTCAAAAAAAAAATTTCCTTTCAGAAATTATTCCAATTTTGTCTAGCACATACAGTAATTTGTTGGTATAATCATTCTCTCAGTTAACTTACGCATTATATTTGTAAGAGAAATTCGATGGCAGCTATCAACATTTTTGGCAGGTTTGAGAATTGGTACAATTATAGCTTTTCTCCAAGCACTTAGTAGTACTTTTCAATTAGCCAGGCACAAGCGAAAAATTGCCAAATAATGTAGAATTCTGCCAAATTTCTCACAACCATAAGGGGAATATTCGTTTGGGGCCATGTGCTCTATCCTCTGAATTCATTCAAAACAAAGCTTGTTTTCCTTTCTTCCATCTCAATTTTTGTTCTAAAGAATGATGAAAATTTGGGATTTAGCCAGAACTGAAGAAGATAAGTCTTTTTTCCTCAAGAGAAAGGTATATTGGTAAAGAATGCAATATGCAATCAGAATCATGAAATGTCTTTTTGTGACAGAGTGTGTTGGTGTGCAATCTTTCAACATGCTCTCTAACAATTCATTAATATTTATTTACAGTTGGACTTGCTTTGCTTACTATTAATTAAAATTTGTTTATAGGTGAACATTTTCATTCTATGACTGTTTTGCCGTTTGCTTAGCTTGGCAACTTGGCTCGCATTTGGTTCACAATAGGTGATATTTGTGCCTGGCTAACAAAAAAATACCCCCTTGCCAAGCCATTTTTTGATGCCTGGTTAATAAATGCCAACAAAGTCATTTTAGCAGAATCTCCCAGATTTAAAAGAAACTGGTTAGATTCCATCAAGGACCTGCACTCTTGCCCTTCACCAAGGTAATAATACCATTCTTTAATTCCTCTACATCAGGGATGCACAACCTATGGCCCGCTGGCCAATTTTGGCCCGCGAAGCATTTAAAGTTGGCCCGTGAACGTCTATTATAAAAGAAATCTAAAATGGAATTGGCCTTTGTTGATTAAGCAGGAAAAAATTGTATATGAAAACAGTATTACAGCAAATAATTGTTTTTCAGTTGTTCCTTGTGTTTTTTTCCAATTTATTACGCGGCTTTTTAATGTTTCCTTCATGGCTATCTGCAAGTGCAAGTTTTTGCATAAGAGAAGCTCGTGGACGTGATCACCAGAAGCCATTATTTCCTCCATTGCATGGTCTGGATGCTGAGAAGGGCGAAGAACAAATGCGTATTCATGCACGTGTGCTGGAATAGTCTGGATTCGAAATTATGCTGAGTCAATCAAATGTACCTATCAAATTAACGCTTTTCTTCATGGTGAGCATTACCAATTATAACTTTAACTTCTACTTAGCTGCAACTATCATTCTTTTAAACAACCCCATGGTTTTGTTAGCAGATCAAGAATGTTGAAATCTGTCATAAAACGGATCTGATATTCTATCTGATTTCTGATTTAGTCTAGTATCATTTATTTATAAAGCCATATAAAATATTTTAGATAATGAGAGAAAAAAGGTGGCTTTCAAAATGGTAAATTTCAAGATGCATGAACAGATAAATACTACCGTAATTTCGCACGTATAGTCCACACCATCGTATAGTCCGCAGACACGATTTTATATAAAAAAAATTTCAAAAATCGTCAGATAGTCCACGGACTATACGTCCGAAATTACATTATTTTAATATGGTAATATTAATGTATTTTAGAAACAAAGAACCAAGTATAAATAGAAAAAAAGTACTTCCTTACTAATATACCTTCAGAAATAAAATGCTAAATACAAATAAAAAACAGTGCTTACTAATTAATTATATATTAATTAATCACACATTCTACTACATTAACGAAAACCTTCAAAGTCCAATTCATCGGTATCAGAATTAAACAGTTCTAATATATTTTCGTGAAGAGTGTCCGAAAGTTCATTTTCAGCATCACTATCTTCACTGTCAGTGATTTCCTTGCTTTCACTAACAATCCCGGCTTTTATAAATCCCGATGGACACTTTAACACTTTTCCAGGATTTATCGACACATTCGGCAACTTCAGTGTATGAAGTGCGTCTCATATTTCCTCCTTTTGTACAAGTATGTAAATCTTCCGACATCCAGTTCTCCCAGCAAGCACGTACGTGGAACTTGAAACTTTTTTTTTAAATTTCAACGATTTTAACCGTGAACAACCAGTGTATTATCCGCACTGGTGGGTAGTCCGCAGCTTCAAAAATTCACATTTTAAACACAGATAGTCCGTGGACTATACGCGCAAAATTACGGTATTTATTTATTACAATGATACTGTCACATGCTTAATATGCAGTTGCAAGATTGCTGTGGCAAAAGAGTACAACGCAAAGCGGCATTATGAAACAAAGCATAAACATTTTGCCTCAATGAAAGGATATGAACGATCACAAAATATCAAACAACTCATAAAAACTTTTAGTAGTCAAGCAAATTTTTTTCAAAAATGTATAGTTAACTTGAATTCATATGTGGAAGTGAGCTTAGGTGTCGCAGAAATTATCGCTAAAGAAGGTCAGCCCTTCACAGATGGTGATTTTATTAAAAAGTGTTTGTTAATTGCATCGGAAAAACTTTGTCCTGAAGAAAAAGGAAATTTGAAAATATAAGCTTAAATAGATTGACTATTCAAAGAAGAATTCAACAGTTGAATGAGGACATTGAAAATCAAGTAAAATCAGCTGCTTCAAATTTTGTATATTTTTCTTTAGCTGTTGATGAATCTACAGATAGAACATTAGTTAGCAAATTGCTTGTGTTTGTTCATGGAATTGATAAAAAAATTTGTGTTTCAGAAGAACTTCTTGGAATGTTTCCCATGAAGGGGCAAACAGCTGGAAGTGAACTTCTTTCCAGTTTGATACATTTGTGCAATGCAGCTTCCTTAAACATGAACATTTGTGTTAGCTTTACTACAGTTGGAGCAAAATCAATGATTGACACAAAAATTGGAATGGTTATGCTGCTAAAAGAATGCCTTGACCATTGTGTGGTGTAGAACTGATGATTTCTTAGTGACTGGTAGAAATACTAGAAGGTTAAAAGAAGCAAGTTTCCAGTGTGATTTGGCTTTTCTCACAGAGATAATGGGCCATTTGAATGACTTAAACACAAAGCTACAAGGAAAGAATCAATTCATTTTTCAATTGATAAATAATGTAATAGTATTTAAACAAAAATTATGTTTATTTCAAAACCAGCTGAAAACTAAAAATTTTGCACATTTTCCATACTGCCAAAAAATGCATGAAAAATTTCCACACATTAAGATGCAGTATGAGGAACAAATTCAAATCTTGCACAATGCATTTGATTATTGGTTTTTTTTCTCCATTTTCTGTCGATATAAATCTAGTGGATGAGGGTATGCAGTTAGCCTTAATTGATTTACAGAATCCTGATGTTATCGAAAATCAATTCCAAGAAAAATAGACAATAGAATTTTATAAAAACTTCCCGAGGATTTTTCGGACTTAAAGCAAAATGCAGCATGTGCCACTTTCTTTGGCAGCACTTACATTTGTAAGCAAACTTTCTCACTAATGAATTTAAGCAAATATAGAATAACAGAATGAGAACCTTTTTCTTCTGTTCTATGTATTACCACAAGTCTTAAGCTTGACATAAAATCAATAACTTCAAATGTTCAGTCCCAGCCATCTCATTAAATTTTACACATCTTAAGCTCTAATTTTTTTTCAAAATTTAGATTGTGTTCTCTGTATATCTAGCAAAACTTTTCCTATGTTATATAATTTTAAGTTTGCCACCCTTTTTTAGCAGGAATTTTTTTTTTTAGCTAAAGTATTTTAATCATTCCTAGTGTGTTTGTGTTTCATCCATTTATCAACTGTATAATGTGTACATGAGTAAAATAAGTAAAGTAATAATTGTGATAAATGCATATTATCATAAAACAGTGTTTTCACATTTATAACATATTTGCCATCATGTAATACTTTGGCCCTCGATATGATCCTATTAAACTTTTTGGGCCCTCATCCTAAAAAGGTTGTGCACCTCTGCTCTACATTAAAGTCATCATTCAAAAGTTCAAAATCTGATGAATCATTGCTCTTTGTGCAAATACTAAATACTCTGCAAATACTAAATACTTTTGTGAAAAAGACTTTAAAGAAATAATTCTTTACTGTGCATAAACAAAGATAATGGAATTAATTTTGATATATGAGTACTACATGCTAAGCGCTGTTTGGCGCGATTCCTTTTTCGCGCCAAGCAACGCTTGTTATTGAGTGATATGGAATCCAAGATGACGCCTCCTGTTGGTAATAAATGGTCAGGAAAATAAATTTAAAAAGAACTGTTTTGAAATATATTTCAAATAAAGAATAAAGGAAAGGATTGAAAATAACCAATATAAATCAAAGAGTAATATCAAAATAATATAATAGTTATAATTTAATAGTAATTGTTATACATAATAATGTTCATGTAATATAATAATTATATTTAACAGTCATTTAATATAACTAAATAGTAATAATTAAAAATAATAATCATAATTTAATAGTAATTACTATATATAATATTCATATAAAATAAAAAATAATAACAAATAAATAAAAAAGCATTATATAAAAATTATTAAAAATAAATATTATAATTATATGATTATATTATAAATAAAAGAATTTCATTAATATATATTAAAATTAATAGTGAAATATTAATTATTGCTAATAACTTGCAATTTTTCAAGAACTGCGAGTTCCTTTAAAAAATTTCATGGAACGAGGAACATTTAAAGATGCATTTATAGCAATAATTAAAAGCATGGCCCTCTTTCATTTAAAAAAATATTCTAGTACTCACCAATGATATTAGAAATATCCATATTCAAAAATTGCACAAAATACAACAGAAAACTGAAATAGTAGTTTGAAGAACAAATGCAATGGAAATGGTTAAAATTTTAAAGAAATTGAATTAAAATTGTCTGAAATAATAGGATTACCACAAGAAAAAAACCCATAAATATTCATTTTAAATTATGTTATCCCCATGGCAAATACATTACCACAGGATACCACATGTTATTGCCCATCTTGGCACATAGCACTCATAAATCAAAATTGCACCAAAATATTAATGAGAAATAAAAAAAATATTAATATTAATGCTTAAATATTTGTAAAAAAGTTATCTGGCGATCAATTTTGGTCACCAAAAAATTGACTTCGCCAAGTGGCCCCCAATTCTACACTTTAACCTAATTTTTTTTTTTTAATTTCTGTGAGTCGACTAAGTCTGACAATCACTGCTGTAAAGGATTATGCCTAATGGAGTAGAAAGGAGTTTTTCATAGATGAAAAAAGGGAGGGATTTTTCCATTTCAACTCATAATTCACAGTTCATTTCAAATTTCATTTCTATATTAGAAACATCCATATTCAAAAATAGCACAAAATACAGCAGAAGACTGAAGCAGATGGCTTTTGTACAAATGCAATTGAAAATGGTTAAATTTTTAAAGAAATCGAATTATAATCATCTGAAATTAATAGAGTTACCACGGGAAAAACCAATAAAAATTAACTAATACACCTTATCCCCATGGCAACCACTTCGCCAGATGATAAAAAATATCAAGGTAACCATACTGTAATGTTATTGCCCATCTTGGCAAACATAAACAACTTGGTGCGTAGCTCCATGATATCAAACTAGCATCCTTTTTTTCCCATAATACTTCATTTTCTCTTTCAGCCTCAAATTATACTTTTTTACTGCATCTCTCTAGGTCTTCAAATTTCTTTTTCTTTTAGCATTTAGAAATTCTTATATTCTATAATTTTTTTTATTCTAATACTCACTTTGCAATACCATCTTACACAGGAAAATCTTAGTACATTTCTTGTTTCACTTTTTAAATCTTATTTTCAATGGTTTTAATTTTGTCCTAACACAATTAAGATTTAGTTTTTAACACGCTTTTATAAGTTTCACTTGCATGCAACGGAATCTTTGACCTCTATTTTTACCCACTTTAAAAGGTAGGATAAACTCGAAATTTTGTACACTTGTCAAGGACCAATGACAATACAATAATTTTATAATTTTGTTCCATTGCCCTTATCAGGATCATCAGGAATAACAATAATCAGATTTGACGACAATTCCATATACAACTTCCAGATTTGGCAACTAAAAGAATAAGGTGTAACCCTAAAAGCAAGTGTTTTTAATGAAAAGTTAATTATATGCAAGTATAAAATACACTTGTGGTTAATGGAAATAAAACAAACAAAAAAGAGTTCTATATGTGAGAAAGTGGAGGGTGGGTGTGTGTTAGCAATTTCTTACCATAATATAAACATTTTTCTGAAAGTGAAAATAAAAAAAAAAAGACTTGTGCATGTGAAAAAAATTTATGTTCTAGCTGCTAAATACTTTTTATTTTTATAAAACAATACGTTTAGAAGTGATGGTATGAATTAACAGTACAGCAATATGTTTAAAAGGTGATAATACGATTGACACGTAATATTACCATGTTTTTATTAACTTGCTTTCTTTAATGTCTATCCAGGTGGAATTTTGTAATTGATTTTAAACTGTGTGACTTTTCGATGAGCTAGAGACTTGAAATTTGGACCATATCTCAGAAGTGGATGACAATGCATGAAAATGTGAAAAAAGAAGAAATGAAAAGGAGGAATTTTATACTTTTTAGTCCATTATAAAAACATGGTACATTAAAAAATTTTTAATTCGAACTTTTTCTTCTTAACACGCATCTAGTTGGTTGACCTGTTCTATAGACAGAATCTAATATAACGATACAGAACTCATCCGAGGCCCCGTAAACAGAGAATAAATACACTTCAGACCCGTTAATTAATATCCACTGAAGAGCAAGACTAAATCCACAGCCATGTAATTCCAGCTTCAAATATCAAACTCAAGGAAAAATTCAACAATGAATAAATGATAGCTTAAGTTTTTATTGTAGATCGAACTAAAAAATGAAAAATAAATTATAGTTTAAAAAAAACTAAACAACAAGCTTTTATACTGAATCGAACTAAAAGGTAAAAAAATAATTCTCAATATAAGAATAAAATAATTAACGAGAAAATTAATGGAACTAATTTGATATCCCTGGGCACTGCACCAAACGCTGTTTGGTATGATAAAGAATCACGCCAAGCAGCACATGTCGTTGGAATGAAATCCAAGATGGCAGCCTAGCGGTAAGACTCGTCTGGAAAATAATTTTAAAGAACTTTTTTGATATACATTAAATTTCAAAAGAAGAACTTAGGAATAGATTGAGACTAACCAAGATCAATAAATAATGAATATCAATACAATAAAAAAATCATATTTACTAATAGTAATATTATGCAGCATACAATAATCTTATAATATAATTTTATAGAAACCATTATATATAATATTCATATAATATTAAATAGTAATAATTATTAGATATTCATGTTATATTTTATTATTTTATATAATATAATTTAATAGTTTTTATAAAAAAGAATAATCATCATATTGTAATATAAGAATCATACATATATAAGAATACTCAACATTTTTAATAAATAACAATAATTATAAATAAATAACATAATAAATAAATAACGCATATAATAATATTTATAAAGTAACAATTATTACAAATAATGAACATTATATGATTATTACACATAATAATTGTATTTTTATATTTTTTTAATAAAATAATTACATAAAAAAAAATTTTAACTGATAATGAATAGCAATTAAAAAGTACTGAAAACTTGCTATGTTCCAAAAACTGCAAGTATCTTCAACGAATTTCATCAAACAAGAAATGTTAAAAAAAAACATTTTTAAAAAATAAAATAAATTGAAAATAAATGATTTATAGCAGTGATTCCCAAAGTGGTCTATATGGAGGGGTCCACATCAGCGGAAAAATAATTTGGGGGTCTCTGAGATGTAAATGGGGTCTACAATAGTGACTCTCATTTAACCAGGTCATGACTAATTTTTAAAGAAAATTTAATCAAGTGGAAGCCAGATTTAGTTACTTAAGATATATTTACTAAATTTAATAAAGTTAATTTGCAGTTCCTAGGCAACAACATAAGTACCATCATTTCAGTGCTTTTTGCCAGAATTAAGCTAAAGAAGTGTAATATTATACAACACAAAAATTTTTTCAGTTTCTCAATTGTTCACAGACAATCGGCCAGAAAAAGGACGTTTTAACCTATGTTTACAACATTTAAATGTCTTTTATTCAGATATTGAAATTAGATTGGATAATGGGGATCTATGGGGATACCACAGTAGGCAATAATATGGTCACATCGGAAAAAAATGTCAGATTGCAAGAGGAACTGATAGGAAAGACACTAACGGAGACCTGGAAGTAAAGTTTAGAAACTGATGTCAGCATTTTTGGTTTTAAAAAGCTGTTTCTATTATTTATCCCAAATTATGGAATATCTTGAGAAAGTTTTTAATGAGAATTTTTAATACAGTTGTGAAAAAAAAAGACTAGACACCACTAACCGATGAGATTTAGGGTTAAATCTGGCAAGATTAATGCAAATGTTGAAAATTTAATTAAAATAAAAGATTCATCCCTCCTATTAAAAGCATTTGTTTGTAGCTTAGTTACTTCATGTAACAAAAATTTTATGTATTAATTAAATTTTATAATTTAATTAACATGCGCTTTTTACAATAACAATATATATCACAGCAGTATGAAATTTAAATCTTTTAAAGTAAGTTGCACTATACCTGCTGTCAAAAAGACATTTAAGTTGATAAATTTGCAAATATTCAATATTAGGTATGTAGGGTCTACCCGAAACCGAAAAAATGGCAAGGGGTCCGAGACAAAAAAGTTTGGGAACCTTTGATATATAGCAATAATTAAAAATACAACAGTCATTCTTTTAAAAAAATATCCTAGTTCTCACCAATGATATTAGAAATATTTATATTCAAAAATAGCATTAAATAAAACAGAAGACTGAAATACAGTTTGATTCAAAATTACAATAAAAATGGTTAAATTGTTAAAGAAATCGAATTAAAATCATCTGAAATTAATAAGATTACTGCGGGAACAGAACCAATATAAATTATTTTTAATATACATTATCTCATGGCAACCACATCACCAGAAAATAAAAATATCAAGGTAACCATATTGTAATGTTATATAACACCCATCTTGGCAAACATAAACAACAACTTAGCACCTGCCCTGTGATATCAAACTAGCACCAAGTTGAATTTAATAAAATGTGCTGCTAAAAAAAAACACATACATACATATATAGCAAAAAACACACATTCTATTTGCATTGTGAACTGGACTTGTTCATTTGCAAATACAGGGTGTTTCAAAAGTTGGGAAAATCATATAAAAAACTTTAGAGAGAAAAACAGAAATGCAGTTCACTCCAACATTTGGTATCACAGTTTTCACAATACTCAATAGAACTTTATACACAAGTTCTCAACATCAGTTACAATAAATTTTCAAAAGAAAAATGATATTTATCCCACCCATGAAAATTTTTTCTTAAATATTCAATGTTTCAATTTCAAATTTCAGTTTTACATTTCTCCAATATGTTGTTACCATCCCCATAAGTAACAATTATGTTCACAAGAAACATTTGAAATTTTATTTTAATTTTTGAAAGGCTTTGTTTTTAAATGAATACATGTATTTTTTTTTATGAAAATGTCTACCATTATATCAAATGACTAATTAAATATATTTTGAAAGGGACAAGTCATTTCCACTTTATGACGCAGGATAATCAAAAAACGTTCCTTTATCAACTTGGTTATTTGAATGTGCAAGTCACTAACATCATTAGAAAAAAAGCCACAAGTTACAGCATGTTCTTAACATGTACAGTTACAAAACACATTTCATCAAGTATTTCTCTACAAATCTGAAGAAATATCTAGAATAAGAAGTGACTTTTCGAATTGAAACTTCGATTAAAAAGAAATCCAATCTACCATTAAAAAGTAGATGAACTTGACATTTCTAATAGCTACTCTTCAATCAACGAATAAAGAGTATTATGATAGATGAACAACAAAAATAAAATTTACCTAAAGCAGCCACACATCCAACAAATCTCACACCGTACTTTAACCACCATGGAACATCATCACTAGCTGTCTGCTGAGGTCGAGCAGGATCAGCTGCTGGCTCAGGTTTCATCATGTTGAATCACTGCTTATAAACCTAACATGAAATTAATTACAAAAATGCTTCTGGCATGATTTGTTAAAAAATACTCAAAGGAAAAACAATTAACACTGCAACGCAAATAAAACAAACCACTTCTAGATACACATTACAAATCTCGATGGTGAGCAGGAATACGAAGCTTTTACGTTGCTTTTACCAGCGTTAACGTAATAATACCAAAATGTTTCAAAAAAACTTAACATGAGTAAATAAATGGAATTTCTAACTCTGTTCATCGTTTAATTTTAATTAATCATTGTAACTATATATAGAGAATTAAAATGCATTCCAAGAACTGTGAGGATACATTATTCACATTAGACAGAGATGTTATTTAAGTATATGGGCCCTTCCTCCGGGACTAGCACTCCTTCGGAAACTTCTGACAATAGGTCCCAACTCTCAGACTCCACTAAATGAATGATATCAGACCAAAATTATAGACTACATAAATGATTTCAAATATACACACGTTAATTATGACAATATTGATTTGAAACGAATATTCATACTTTATTGTTCACAGGCGCTGAAAAATAAATTTGCACTAAAGTGCTTTACTTCTAGTAAGCCAAACTAGAACAGCCAGTCATTGATGATTATTTCTAATAGGTTCTGTAAAGAAAAAAATCTTTTTTTTTCTTTTTCTGATGAAAGTATGTAGACGCCTCAGTTTTTAAAATCATGGAAAAGATTTAAAAAACAACCAGGGTAGTATTTTTAATGCCGAAAAACGCTGATACTTTCATCAAATTAGAAGATCGAATACAATATTTACCTCCAGAACAATGGCGTTTAAAAATATATGATAAGCTTTACAATATTCCCAGACAAAGAGTAATTTATAGAGGCAAGGGATTAATTTACACATTTTCGAAATGTTTACTTAAACCAAAAAAAAGTGGGTTCCTTTTGTAAAGAGCTACATAATACATAAAGATGCCTCTCAATTTTTGTATGGTAAATAAATACGAAAATGGACTCGACCGAATAGGATTACACTGAGATAATGTAAAGATTTAAATACTGGGTATCATATTGTATTTTTTTTTTCTTTTTGGAGTCCCTAGAGATTTAATTTTTGAAAAGAAAAGTGTAGAAAAATGTTTCAGTGCCTTTAAGTGATGGAAGTATTTTAATTTTGCATCCTTCCACCAATAAATTTTGGTTTAACGAATTACCTGCAAAAGGAGAACAAAAATTGCTGGATTTAGTTTGATATTTTGAACGACTGAGAATATTTCTGGACTCTAAGTTTGGTCTCACAAACAAGAAGGAAAGTGTTTTCGAGACAGTTTTTTAATTGATCGAATTTGAGATGAAAATAATGTTCGAATCCGGAGAATGAATGTACAAAATAAATTTCTATCTTAAAATATATTTCATTATTATTTTCAAAATATTATTTATTTTAAAAATAATTAAATTGAGGATAAATTTATTTCAAATTAATTTTGAACATTGATATGAAATGTAAGAATGTATCATTCTTAGGAAATCTAGATTATTCAACTTTTACGGGAAATCTTCAATAACATGGGCTGGATTTTCTACCGCCAAATCCTCTTTTCTAGCCGAAGACCGATCGCCAAGGCGTATCCTTGAGAGGAACCGGTTTGTAGTAACCATGTGCGATACGATTCTCCTCAGAGAAAACTCCGCGTAGTAATATATTGTATTCCTGACATTCGGGTTTTCATTTCAGTGTTGATGTTTTCTGAAAATATTACCAGTGTAATTTAAAGGGTAGGGTAAACGATTTCTCGAATTCACATTTTAAACTTTTTTATCTCAAAATAAGATTTAAAAAAAAACTTTATGTACATGTCAACTAAGTTAAATTTCAAGTTTTTTCTTTTCAAAGCAAAGAGTTATTATTTAAATTCGTAGCTAAATTACATTATTTTTATAAATACGAGACATAAGTATCAAATGAAACATAGTTTTAATTTTTTGCCAGAACAAAGGAAAATAATTATTTATAATTATGATAAAACACACATTTTAGTACAATCAGTGCAGATTGTCTAGTCAAACTAATCCAGAAATCTCAAATATCTTACCATCCTAAATATCTATCATTTGTTTTATCTCATCATTACCTTAATTTTTAAAGGAGATAATCACTCAGATTTTTCGAAAGAATCGAATGCATTTCTGAAAAAATTTTCTTCCTTTATATATATTCAGAGATGGTTTATTTTTTAAAATCATAGATTATTTTATATTGGTTTTTTTTTAGATATAATAGTAACAAGGGTTTTATTACAATTTGGAAGGGAATATATACTTATATACAGTACAATATCTTACACATTTCATAATTTTCATTATATTTCTCTTTTTTTTTTAACTACAGATTTTCGAAAAAATAGCGATTTACAAAAAGCTGTTGATATTGTATGAGTTTCTGAATAGTATAAGAAAATTCATTTCTGCTCCTGATAATAAAAGTGGCCGCGGTAACCTTGTGGTCAAGGTAACGGACTCGTGGCTGGTGTGTCATGAGTTCGAGCTCAATGCTACTGAAAACCCGCATTGTAGGGGAGCAATGCATAAAAAATCTATCGATACTTAAACGTTCTCTCGTTTTTGTGGTGTAGAAGTTAGGAGAGGGGTTGCCAGCTCAGGTGTTGTCCTCGTCACTTGAACGTGGTTCAAAATTACGAGGTCCATCTTCAAAAACCCTCGAGTAGCTGAATAGTGTAATGCTAATATTTATTCACTCAAGATAATAAATGTGTTGAAAATAAATCTCGAATTAACCACGTATAATAAAGCTAGCATTTTCAACAACCAAAACATCACAGCTTCTAAGATTCCTGGAAAGGAATGACTGTAAATTGATATCTTTGCTGCACCACTTTGAATGAACAGGAAAAACATCAATAAAGAGTTCATTAGGGATATAAACATATTTATCTTAAATTAACATTTCAAAATTAGTATTTTTTATGAAACTAATCAAAATAAAAACTCTAGAATTAACTAATGTCTTTTTGAATCCTCTTTGATATTATTCCTTTTAATTACTCTTTTACACCTTTACATACATCTGTGTAAAATAATTAAATGATTTTTTTTTTTCTAAACAGGACATAAGATGTGAAAATTCTTTTCATTGAAAATGAGTGATTTCCATTTTGTACAATTTATATTTCAATATTTGAACCATATGAAACTACAATTATAGCAAAAGTTATAATTGACATAGTTTAAATATCCATGTAAAAATTAAAATAGAATTGAGACAATGATGAAATAACAAAATTTATGTGCTCCTTAATCCATTGTTTTCTAATAAAAGTTGATAAACATTTAAAAACATGTAAATCTCAAAAACTTGGAAAATGATTTTAAAAATATCATATTATGACTGAAGGTTAAATATATTATACCAATTGCAAAATTTTAAAATGAATGTTAAAAAAAAGAATATGTTCTGTTTAAACACTTTTCTCCTTGCAAAACAAGAATGAATGTTTTAATCAACAAGACTTAGATTTTTTCATAGGTCATAGACAATTTTTAAAAAATAATAGCATTAATTTTTTGATTTGTTTATAGCCAATAAAAATATGATTAATAGCATTTTCTCAATTTCAGAACTTAAAACAAAAATCAGGGGGAAAAAGTATTAAAAAATATAAATTAATTCAGTGCTTTTCAAATTGTGGGGCGCGCCCCTCCAGGGGGGTGGGATAACTCTACAAGGAGGGTGTGAGCATGTCGGAAATAAAAGATTAATTAAGAATGTATCTATATATTAATTTATTGAAAGGAAGCAAAGGAAAATATATTCTGATATAAAAATTAATCAAATATCCATGTGTACACTGTTATAATATACTTATAAATTGTGCAGTACAATACATTTGATAATAAATTTATCTATATTAAATTAAGAACAAGTTTAATAATTACTACCGAATTCCTTGAGCATGCTATATACAAAATTTAATATATCTTGAAAATTTTTGTTATTTATAATTAAAGTCGTATTGTAATTTCAGCGTCAAAGTACATTATTATTGCTTTCAAAACAATGTTATTGTATGGGGGGGGCGATGAAATTTATGATTGAAAATTGGGTCGCCAGTATTTAAAATTTGAGAAGCACTGAACTTATTGATAAAATTTTTATTTCAGAATATCATACATGGTATGATTTATAGCATACCATATTCGGTTGTGTCATATGTTACATCTACGTACTAAAGTATCATTGAATTTTTTAGATAGGATGCAAAAATGAGAAAAATTTATGAAATTAATATACTTAACTATTAATCATTTGTAAGAAAATAAAAATTAACTGGATTTTTTATTTCTCATATAATTTTGTTTTTTGTCATAATACTGTAATTTTTACCTTCAACATTAAAAATCTGTAAAATATAGAGTATGTTGTACAGAAATCATTAATATAAAACATTATCTTGTAGATTATTACACACAAATTCAAATGTTTAATATTATTCAGTCAACTATATAGAAACAAATCTTTTGCGGGAAAAAATTCACAGGTCACAAAAAACAGAAATTTTTTTTGTTGAATATTTTTCATATGCCACAAAAACAATAAATTAATAATTTCATATTCGTTTAATTAATAATCATTGCATTCATTACCGTCTAATTGATTCGATCAGTTGAACTATTTTTTAGCACTTGGCAGCAATTAATCGTGTAAATGTAATTCAAGAATTGGCTCTGTGCATTAAATATTTAAATTCTACGCGGATATAATGCTTAATTATATAAAGAAATTTAGAAGTGATACTTTAAATTTATAAGAGGAGATTTTCTTTCTAAACTTATAATAATCAAATTTATATGATTTGAAGACTCCTAAATTTCTTTGCGTATTCAAAGAAAAAAATTTCTTTGTGTTCATCTTTAAATTTGACCTTTTTTTTTCTTTTGCTAAATCTATGTTTTATTTTGCAGAGTTTCTTGATGAAATTATTCATTCAAGAGTATCTTGATAAAAAATGTTTAAAACTCGTTTATTAAGTCATCAAATACTTTTTTTTTGCTAAACATAATTATTACAAAAATATGTTAACAAACTTTGTATCAAGTGTTTTAAATGATTCAGTTTTATTTATTTATTTTACTGTTCATTTTATGCTACTACATACAAAATACCATGTTTAATTAAATATTTAGAAATTCTACATCGTCTGAGTTTTTTACGTATGTTTTAAATTTTGATTTTTAAAAATTTAAATACTTTTGGTTAATTCCTTATAGTGGTTGCGGTAACCTAGTAGTTATGGTCACGAACTCGAGGCTGGAATGTCTCGGGTTCGAGTCCTGGTGCCACAAGGGATCCACCATGTAGAGCAGGCCGATGTACATTGAATCCGTAGAGGCTCAATGTCCTCCCGATGATGTGGTGTGGCAGTTAGGAAAGGGGGTTGCCAGCTCATATTTTAGTATAATCAGTAAGAATTTCTAGTCAACATATATTAAGACTGGATCTAATCTAGAAATTTTATATCTCTTACTATTCTAAATGTATTATTTGTTTTATTTTTATCATTATCTTAATTATTACAGGAGATAATCTCTCATATTTTTAGAAATAAATAACTTTAGTTAAAGTTTTTGTTTTTTACAAAATCAATACTTTGAATTTTCCTCCATTATATTTATTCACAGCTAATTTATTATACACAAAGATTAATTCATACAAAGTTTTTTTCGATATAATAGTTAAGAGATATTCTTTGGAAGTGAATATATACTTGTAGTATAATATTTTGTTTCACATTTCTCATTGCTTTTCTCTCTTTTTTTTTATTAATAGGTTTTCGAAAACTTAAAGATCTACAAAAAATTGTTGATATTGAGTAAGTTAGTGAATAGTTCAAGAAAATTCATTTCTGCTCCAGATAATAAAATCTCTTAAGTAAATGTGTTGAAAATAAATCCAGAATTATTCCGTATAGTTAATTTAGATTTCTTAACTATTGAAACATCATGACTCTTAGACAGGATTCCTGAAAGAGGGATAAAATTGATATCTTATTTGTATTATTGACTTAACAAGAAATTGACAATCATCGATATAAATATATTTATCTTGAATTAACATATCAAAATTTTAACATTTATTTATAAAACAAACTAACGCAATTTAGAACAAAGGATTTTAGAGGTTTGCTAGTGCCTTTTTGAAATTTCTTTATTTCTTAAAATTCTACATGATTTTTTTTATTGTATCCAGTTAAGGGAAATTTATTAAAGCTCTTTTGTTTCATTTAGTAAAACACTTCTATATACATGTGTGTAAAATAATTAAATGATTCCCCCCCCCCCTAAACAACATATAAGATGCAAAAATTCTTTTCAATGAAAATGTGCGTGTGAGTGAGCTTTTAATTTTCCGTTCATAATAATTGCGAACGAACAAAAATATTGTGATTAGAAACACTTGCGAATATGAACATCCCTTTTATTTTTTTGTATAAAACTAAAGATAAAAATTCTTCAGATCTTTCATTTTTAGAAAGACACCGTTTTGAGGTCAACAAATCTATAGTACTGTTTTTGCGGCATGGTCCAAAAGGAGGGGAGTGTCAAGAATAGGGAATTCCGTTTGTCAAGAATTGGGGAGTGTTTCAAATACTTGAAAACTATCCTTCAAGTAATACTGAGAATTTCTTTTTCTTTTATTTTTGCTTCTTCGCTACTATAGTTCACTTCTTGTCTGAGAATCATCAGTTTAGAAGTCTTTATTTTTACCAGTCATTTTATTGTAAACGATCTACAGTTTTAATTAAATATCTTCAACAAGTACGAAATATGAAATATTATGAGTTTTGCTCAGTGATTAATTATATAAAAATACTAGCCGCGCGTATTGAACTGATCAACTGAATTTGTTTCACTTGTTGAAAAAAGTCCTCTGTTAACAACAAATGAAATCTATATTTTTTCTATATTTATTACAATTGAAACAAAATGCTTTAATTTTCCTACCAATTAAAAAAATTTACGAAGTTTGTATTCCTTTTTTTATAAACTGTGCTACTTAGAAAAAGCCACAACATTTTAAATTTCACAAAAAGCAAAAAAAAAAAAAAAAAAAATCGAATGTAGTTATTTAAATTTCTAATACTCTTATCCTTATGAGAAAATAAAATAATTTTGAAAGGTAAAAAAAAAGTCAGTTCTTGAAAACACATCTAAAATAAAGTTCAAGTAATGATCAGCGCATATAATTTGCTCAATTTAGCCAATTAAGAAACACACATAAAAGCTATTTACCTAATCACTTACATAATTTTCAAAAAATTTGTAATGTTATAAAATCAATCAAAGTAGTGAAAAATAAGGAATATAAAATGTTTGTATTATTTGTATATAGTTTGACAAAGTTTAATAGTAAAATATGCTCTGATATTAAAACATTTGAAATAGCAAATGTGCTTAAATAAAGTTAAAGCTTTTTAATAATTGAATTTAATAGAAGCGTTGCGCACGAAAGATGAAAAATATACATGTTAGATGGATTAGCTATTGAATGACTTTTGGAAGAAAATTGTCCCATATTCATTGCATCGCTAAAAATTATTCAACATTTCTTAAACCTAAAAATTAAATTTTAAATAATAGTAATCAAATAGTGTTATTAATTAAAAAACAACAAAAATGGACAACTAATTTTATAACTTAATTTAACATTGAAATTTAAGAACATGGGTTCTTTTGGCTGCAGACTTCAAATTTATATGCAATCACACCTCAGCTGGGACGTTTAATTTGTATTTTATTAACTACCACACAACATCATTCGAGAAATTTGAAATCCCGTTTCTTATATTAAGTCGCGCTTGCAGAATTTCACAAAGTGGATTCTTGGTAAAACCAGGATTCGATCCCATGATTAATCTTCTAGACTGCGATCCATTAAAAAGATAAAAATTGCAGAAATACCTAATACGAAGTAAAAATAGATGCGAAAACTAAATACTACTTAGAATTTTCTTTTAGAATATAAATTTTTATAAGTAGGGTCTGTACTGTGGAAATCTGTCACGAACTGATAAAAGAAAGTAGAAAATGGAAGCGACAGATTTTAAAGAATTAAAAAAAATTAAACTTTATTTAAAAAAAGATTTCTTTCGATGGAAAATAAATTGACTGATTTGAGCATACCAAATTGTATCAAAATTTTTAAAATTTCATATGAATTTTATTAAACTTACCAATAAATTTATTTTACATAATTATTCCACTTAACAAATGGTTAGAAATTTGTATTGTTTTTAATATAGCAATTATAAATCAAATAATAAATGGAATGTCTTCAGTATCAGAATGTTTACTTAATTAAACCAATCCTGAAATTAACTTAATAAATTTATTAGTATTAAATTCTAAAACGATGTAAGCAAAATACAAATTTTACCTCCAAGATGTATACATAATATATGTAGAGAAAGTGAGACCTAATCGCTCCCTGTAACGTGCCATATTAAATAAGTATTAATTATATATAATTCAACCTTGCATTTATTTTAACTAAATAGTTTTGTACAAGGAAAATTTTAGATACTTCCATTCTTTAACGATATAATTACTTAATGTTTAATATAAAAATGACACCTTTAAATTAAGGAAAGTTTAGTTTCACAGAAAACGGGACGACTATTTAAGGACTGGAGAGTAATAACATCCAGAATAGTGAAATAAATATGTTTCTTTTGTCAGTAAAATTTTTAAAAAATAAACGATATGCAATGATAAAAGAAGGATTTTTTCAACAACATAATATTTGAAAGTAACATATTTACTATTTAATATGGTATAGGTGCTGGTAGAGACGTTCTCTTTCTCATTTGTTCGTTTTCCCTCTAGTTATTACTTTCACTGCCGAAAAATGTATTTAAATATCACAAAATTTTTTAACCTAGTTCGTTTTAAACTCATCTTCAGGAGTGAAAAAATACAGGTAATGGGCTTAGAGAGAAAGAGAGCTAGAAAAAGAAAACAGAGTCACGTTAAAACTTTTAAGTACCTTTTGAAATTGTTTAACTAATTAAGAAATACCTCTTTGTAGGATTTAGGTATTAAATAACTGGAATTAATTTATTGAATTAGAATTTCGCAATGTATTGCAAAAGATGCTGCGAAAGAATTTAGAGCTCACATCAATAGACCGCGGCGAATGTTATGATTATTAATAAATTGAATGACAAAAAATGAAAGTGGATTTATTATTTTCAAGGTACATTAAGTACATTTTATAAAGATATTCATGTTCTTTATGATCTCGGAATTTTGTTCATTAAAAATTTTTCAATATGATTGATTGGATAATATAAAACACCTGAATTTGTTTGTAATAGTTTGCATAATAAAGGCTTGTATTGATAACTCAAATCAAAGGCGCAATAGCCCATGAGAGCCAAGGCCTATGGTGTCCGTATTAGTTTTTCTGGTCTTGGGCACTGAGGTACATGAGTAGATGTTCCGTTCCGGTGGTTAGTCTGACGCAAAACTCCCAGTGTTAAATTCCCGTGCAAGCTTGGTACTCATTTATCGACCCACTGAAGGGATGAAAGTCGGGTCGACCTTGTCAGCCCAGGGTTTGAGCCCCGGACCTGTGTCGCGGAAACGTGATGCACTGCCACGCGGCCACTGGGCTACGATTATATTGATAACTTCTGTATAATATGCTCTGTATTAACTTATAAAACAGAAATGTACAAATAGAAGCCTTAGTTTACCATAGAAATTATTCAATAGAAGCGATTTTCAAAAATTTATTCCTTGAATTATCGTTTTCGCATGCATTATCTATTTTCTAAAGATGGTATTACCTCAAGAAACTAAAAAAAAAAAAAATAGTGTGACTGGCTCAAAATCACTTTCAAATATGAATTTTTATTTATATAAACGATAGATCTCGTAATTCTGACCTGTAGTTTAGTAACAAGGATGATACCAGAGCTCGTATATATATATATACGAGTATACTTCACATATTTGATATAAACTATCTTCTATGAAATCAAAACTGGCACGATTGGAAGCCCGCTGTTTCATTGAAATTCAATTAAAATATTCTTTACTATCTAGACTGAAATAAAAGCTTTGTCCGAAATCATAAAATTAAGATGTCCATCTTAATAAACATATTTTGTTTATATTTTTTTTTCAAGAACATTTGTTTTCCATTTTCTTGTTAATTAGTGTTGCAAAGTGATAGTAAAAATTTTCCAGCTTTTTTTCCCAGCAGTCTCTGATAGCGAGTTTGGCCGTGGTAGCCAAGTGGTCAAGCTATCGGAACATGGCAGGTATGCCATGAGTTCGAGCCTAGTACCACTAAACATCTGCGGTGTAGGGGTGCAATGCACGTTAAATCTGTCGAGAGTTCAAACGTCCTCCCGTTGGTGTGGTAGTTAGGAGAGGGGGTGCCAGCTCAGGTGCCGTCCTCGTCACTTGACCGTGGTTCAAAATGACGAGGTCCGTCCCCAAAAGCCCTCGTGTAGCTGAACAGTGACGTTAATATTCACTCACTCACTGATAGCGAATTTTTTCTCTTTGTGAAGCTCCAATTATTCCTACATAAAAAAATTTAAGAATGAAATAAATTTGATATTTTTAATTAATATGACAATTGCCTAAAATTATTGCAAATTTTAAAGCATCTTTCGCAACAGGAAATACATTTAAAAAAATTGAATTATTCTCAAATTATACATAATTCATTGACAAAAGAATGAAATAAACTATTTAAAATATATTTAAATAATTAAAAAAGTTCGATTGTATTAATTTTAAAAATAAATTTTAGAAAATATATCGCACACTAATGCGTATTTCTGGCGGTAGTTTTTTTTTAAAAAAAAAAGAAAGAAAGCTATAGAAATTTTTAGAAATATTCCCCAAATTTCAATCGGACAGATAGTTGCATTTTTAAGAATAGCATTAAAACTACGTTTGTACTTGTATAAATGAATTTTGAAAAACGGAATGCAAAGGATAAAACATTTGAATTTGATTCTTTTCTCCCTATAGTGAATGTGGTGTTGTGTGGCCATAAGAAGAATGATATCCCATCTTTCGTCATCGTCTACCCATCAAAACAATTTACAGAGTTAACATTTCCAATAATTAAATATTGATTAACATATTTCAAATTTGAAACAAGTCTGAAAAATGTAAATAAAATTATTCAAGAAAGTAGTTAATTTTAGAACTGCAATAGTAAATAAGATGATCAAGTGTATCCACTAAAAATTTGACATATTTTGATATTAAGGGGGGGAGGGACTAGGAAAAATTGAGTGATAAAAATATTCTTTCCTTTTTTTTTTAATAAGACATATCTTCAAAATAACCAAAACCTGCTTATAACAATTGACAATCCATGCGTAATTCAATTCAAGTGAGCTATTGAAGGAAAACGAACTAAAAGAAGGTAAAAAATTGTATTAATCTTTCACAGAAAAAGTTCCAAAATTTAAGAAAATGAAGAAAAGTATAAATTTTTTTCACTAAAATAAAATTTTTAGTAAAAAATCCTATTATTTTTTTTAGTATTTTATTTCCAGATTTGTATAAATCAAATATTGATTTTTACCTTAAAAGTTATTATATGAAGTAATATCAAAAATAGTTTTATTGTAAAAATATTATATAAAAAAATAATACAAATAAAGAATATATAAAATATACAGCATGCAATAAATAAAGAAGATAAGAGAAAAAAACTTTAAAAAATTAAACTTTTTCAATACTATTTTCTCAAATTTCTATGATTTTTAATTTTACATTAAAGTAACAAAAATTACTAAATTTCGAAAAATATCAAGTGTCCCAAAAGGAAATGGGGTCGATTCATCACTAGAGGGCACTGCGATCGTGGCCATCATCACGTGATTAAAAACGTGCTATCATGTAAACAAATAACAGCTAATGGTATGACACTTGTGATTGCGCGCTAACTTTCGAATTTGCAAACATTATTATTTTATATTCTTTAAATTCTTTTTAGTACATTAAATAGTTTTAATATATTTTCTACTATTTTAGTTTTTGTATTGTGACTAAATATATATATAGTTTTAGTTTATAGTATTATATTTAAGTTTAGTTTATACTTCTATCCTTTGACTTCGAATTTTTGTATATTTTTAGGTTTAGTAATTATTTTTTATTAGTGCCAGCCACATTGTGATTAAAAAATTACGCAACGCTCTATTGAACAAATTGCTTCTGGAAATATGAGAAATATACTAATATCAAAATTCATGATGAAAGCGAATTTTTCTTGAAAAATTCGTGCAGACTGTAAATAGGGAGTGGCTCGCCGAAACAAAAATTTGTTTAGTCTACAGAAAAGTCAGCAAGAGCGATTAGTTAATACTTCGGCTGTTGAATAGGACGAGAAACTGCAAATCAACTTATTATGATGATTGGATAATAGAGATTCCACGCGTAAATGTATAACTGTTCCCTGAATACATTACTTATTTGTATTCCTGGACACTGTTAGTTGTCTGAGTGCTGTGAAGAACTTCTGGGATTTATTAAGGGAATTCTAGTTCTGTGGTATATCTCAGGATTGTTTTAAAAGGATAAGTTTTCATTGCTCCTGAAGAATTGGCTTGCTCTTTGAAATCCTGGAACCCCGACCTTAACAATATTATTTTTACATTCTAAAATGTGTCATGTTTCAGAGCAGATGGATACATTCATCCATTCTTTGTAAGCAAAGGTATTTATTTCTTACCAAATTTGTGACATTGGTTATATTTTTTTTTAAAATAGAAACTTCTTGGTAATTACGAAAAAGCTTGTGAATTTATCTTATTTTCTAATATTCATATAAAGTTTCCTTTTTGCTATTCTTGAAAATCCATTTCAGTATTATTGTTTGGACATCAAAGTTTTTAATGTTAATCATTCTTTTATTTTTTAAAATTGTATGGAAATATTTGTTTGGTTTACATCAATTAGACAATTTAAATGCAATTGAATAACTCATAAGAAATAATTTGTAATAAAGAATAATCCAATAACATTTAATCATTATTTCTAAAAATTATGTATTAACATGATTTTTTTCTTTAACTTAATAGTGAAAGAGTATTTTCTTTTTTAAACTTTGAAGACCGTCTAAAGAGAAATTTCTAAAAGAAATTTCAAATCTTTGAAAATGATAATTACTAAGTAAAGTCAGACAATCAAAGCTGGCAAATGTGTTATTTCATTACAGATTCATCAAATATTTTGCAAGATTTTACTATGTCTTGGGAAATTTTATAGAACAGTTGTTTAAAAAATTAGTGTACAATAACAATGTTTCAATTTTATATATCCATATTAATGCAAATAAAGATTGAAACTGACCAAAAAAAAAATCTTTTTCGAATACATCTTAGAAAAAATACTCTTCATGAGTACATAATGAAGCAATTTCACTGATAGTGTTTCAAAAGAATATGAAAAATGCATTTTTTTAATTGCAATGAATTTCTTAGTTAAAAAAATAAAACTTTCACATGTATAAAATCATGTAATATTAAATTTAAATGTTGATAAATGATGCACGTTAAATAATTTTAATTACTAATTTAAACTAGCTAAAAAAATTTTGTATGTTCCAAAATGTAAAAATTTTAATGAAAATAATTTAGCATGTTTCAAATAATTTCTAAAATTAATCCCATATTTTAGTATGATTTGTATTTTTTTCCAAGGAGACAATGATTTATATAAAAAAAAATTCAAACATTTGTAGGTAATAATTATTAAGACTATCAAAGTGCTAAATGTTATTATTTTATAACATCTTTAAAGGCTTCACAATGTATTGGTACAAATCATACTATGTTAAGGCCACACAATGCCCTAAACATTTCAAAAACAATTTTTTGACATTTTCTTGTGACCCATATCATTGAGAAGCTTTCCACCAAATTTCAGATCTGATAATAAATTAGTTTTAAAGATATTTGAAGAGCTTAGGTTTTGGTTTCATTTTAAAGCAGTTTTCCACTCTTAAATTGAATTAAAAATATTTTTGAGCCCAATCAACTCTTGTAGTGTGAAATGGTTAATTATTTCAGTTCTCATTACTAAAAGCATTTCTGCTTGATTATGTTTTGAGTTCTCATTTTTATCTAGTTAAGATTGTTTTCAAAGCTAATTTTTGTTTTAAAAATAGTCTATATTACTTGGAAGCTTTATCATTAATTTTTTTCTTGTTGGCCCAAACATTCTCAGGTTGCTGTGAGAAACAATATTTCGAAGAGATGGAACACTACTGAAAATGATGCATCTAAATATCGCCCTCAGCTAATACTGCGATTAGATTTTTGAATTCAAGTATTGCAGATAAAACTGAATATTCTCATGTGTGATGTACCTAACTACATAATATATTGTAGTACTATATTTTAGTACTTAAAAGTTGTGCAATAAAACTCAAACTTGCTAAACTGTGCCCCAATTTAAAACTGAAAAAAGTTTTTTTTTACAAACCTGGTGATTTTTATAGATAAAGTTAGTATCATTATTTTATATATAAATACTTTGTGTTTCAAACAGTGCTAGTTTAAGCTCATTTCGAGCACTGGGTACAGAAGATCTACAATTTTTAATAACAAAAATTCAATACTTTTTTAAACTTGTCTTTGTGCAAAGTGCCTATAACACATGTTGATCTACTTTTTAAAAGTTATTATACAATATTAAGGGAATGTTTCATCAGAAAAGGTGCAATGATTTTCAGAAATTCAATTTAATTATCCTCAGTTTTAAATGTATTTTTCTTATTTAATTACATATAATTTATAAAAAGTAGTATAATTTATCTATAAACAATAGATGGCTCCAAAATACAAGTTAAACTTGTAAAATAGAAATTAACATATATATATTTTTTTAACATTTATAAACCCCGTGCACCACCGAACGTATAACACGGGGGTAAACAACACAGACAGAAGAGAAAGGATTACAACACAAACATCCATGCCTTCTCCGGGATTCGAACCCAGTCCCTGCGGCACCGCAGTCAGCTTCACTGACCTCTAAACCGGATGGGCGGCCAATTAACATATTGGATTGAGTTAATATGAAAGTTTTTGAATAATAATAAATATTTATCAATGATGAAAATAAATTTTATTTTTACAACACAATGAATTGCAAAAAAGATAGAAAAAATTCAATCCAATATATATAAAAATGAATAGTTGCATAAAATTTCCATTCGCAATTTCTACTGGTTATGTATCTTGACCAGGTATTGTATGTGTAGTGCATGCAAACTAAAAACTTATTTGGAGAAATGTACTGACATTTCATTATTTTGTTATCACTAATATGTATCTAAAGTATCTTTTTATATATACTTATATTTACACTTAAAAAAATGGAAGATAAAAAAACATCAGACAAAGAGAGGGAAAAAAGATACAGAATTCTCACTCTGAAGTTAAAATGTGTGAAAATATATTTTTTTAGATTAAAATCATTATTATACATCAACAAGTTACTAAAGTTTATCATGAATAAATTGAGTTCCATTCTAATCAAAATCACAGTTTCTACTCCTTATAAGCAAGATAATTAACTAATTATAGTATTAGTTTACCAGGAAAATCCTAAATTTCAAGAAACTTTTCAGTTTTCCAAATTATACTTGAGCAAAATATTAAATTACTTCAAAGTTTGTCAAAGAAATGCTAAATCAGTACTCATACCATTCCAAAATTTGTAACTTATGTATTAAACTGCCAAATAATTTTGCCAGGCAAAAACACATCAAGAACTTTAAAAAATTATATTATTATTATTACCGTGTTCATGATGCCTATGAGCAGGAACAGTTCCAGTTATTAGCTGTATATTGCAACAACATCCCACAGAATCAAATGTCTATACATAAAGCCATATTTGGTTTAATGATTCTAATTCTCAATAAATATACAATTGATGCAAGTACTCTTCTTGGGTCAATATTTGTAAGTAACTCAATGCAACAAATTTATTCAGGACTTATAAGCAGGATAATAATAATATAGTACATGAGTCTTTTATATTTATGTAAAAATAAATCTAATGATATAAAGCAAATGTAATCTATAATGATAAATCTTCTACAAATTGTGCAAATACCTATAAATGCTTATTTGTAATACATAGTAAAAAAATTTGTACATCTGTTTGATAGGTTTATGTCACAGTCAAACTCTGAAAAACAAATGTTCTGCTAATAGATACCACACAAATGCATTACAATTATTATTATTATTATTTTTGTAAAAGAATTATGGATTCAAAAATGACTTTTTTTATTTTGATCATGTAAGAGTGAGCAGGACTTTTATATTCCATATATGGACATAAACATATTCTGTTATACACAAATTTTTATTAAAAAATTTTAATGCCTTAATTTATTATCATATCTGGAATTCAATTCTCGATAAATCATATCTTTTACCTAAAATAGCGCAGGGAGTAAGTAGACTTTCAAAATGCTGCATAATTTTTTTACATGTAGTTTTACAAATGTTAAATGATGATTTGACTTCTAATGTTTGAAAATGGTGTACTTGATTCATCATAAAGTATAAGCATTAATGAAGCTGTAGTAAATTAAAACCTTTTTCCATTTCTATAGTAAATGCTTCTCGAAAATATTTTTTTCTTTTCCCCTGTAATATTCTAAAATTATTAAGTAAAACAAATTTTTGATTTATATGTATGTATACTTGTTTTTGATATGCGTGACATGTATGGTTACATATCAGATTTTCGCATCCTAATTTTAGATAATTAAATACTGAAGTACCTCTGTTAATTACTGTGAAGATGTGTAAAATAAGTAAAATTTAGATTAACTAAACATATATTCTATTGTGTGCTTGTTAGACATACCTGTCCTTAATTTTACCAAAAACATATCAATGGGTTGCAAAATATTATTTTGGGTGGACATTAAGGTATTTTCAATATTTAAAATATTGAATACACTAAAAAAATCTCTTGCAAAGAAACCTTTTATTAAGGTTTTCATATGCAAATCACTATTTGCAATGAATTTATTTTTCTGTACAATATCCTTCTGCTTCTATTCTGTTTTGTAAAAGGCAAGCTTATCCAGGAAGGAATGGAAAGTGCTGGCTTTAATTAGAATGTAAGGTTCACTATCCTTGTATTAAAAGAATTAAAAAAAAAATCTTACATAATTATGCATGTGTATGTAACTACTCATGAATTTTAAGCTTATAAAGACGCAAAATAAAAATAACATGAAATTTAAAATGTCAGTTGTAGTATACTAAAATTGATAAGTAGAAATTTTCTTTTATCATAAATGTTTTTTTAATATTGGGAAAAGTTAATGCAATCAGTGTTTTAAAAATATAGATAGATACTTGCTTCTCAATTTCTATATGATCATGCTCTTCAGTATTGAACCGATTTATTCCCTGATTTCTGGAAAAATAGTGAAATATGAATCTCACAAATTATTAAAATTTATTGTATGTTCTTCACCATACAGCATTGTACATTTATGGATGCATATTTTTTAAAGTACACATGAACTTCATTAATTTACTTGCATTTGTAAGTGTATTGTTCTGAAAATTACAAAACAATAACTTTGCTGAGCCAGCTCAGTTTAAAATTCTTATCTAGGTGCTTGTTAATTTAGTGAAAATAATTATATAAAGAGATAAAAGAAAAAAATGTAGGTGAGTTCAACTGCGTACTTTTTCATCAGTTAGAAAATCAGAATAGGTCCCAGAAGTAGTACCCTGGTTTGTTTTTTCGTGTCTGCAAAATTGAAATGCTTTGAAGTCGACACATTTATCAACATACAGTATAATAAAAATTCAAATGACTGCAGCATAGAAAATGTATAGATATATATTAGCATTATACACACACAGTTAGGAAATGAAATGAACAAAGTTATGATGATATTTCTATAAATTAAAAAGTATTTTGTATTGCTACTAAATGGATGGCAAAATTTAAGATTGAGATTTTATTCCAATAAAATTTAACACAACAAAGTTCGTTATTTAGACAGTTCAGTTTTTCAAATTTTTGTCCATACTGCTTATAAAATTGTCGATAAAGTAACAAAAGCAAGTAATATAAAAAAATAAGTCATTCCTTCTTAGGTAAGAATTTTATTTGTTACTTTTTGTCAAATAATTACAATTAATATATATAAATATATGTATACATATGACAGAATCACAACATTAAGTGGAAATTAATTTTTTATTAATTATCATTAAAGTATTGCATTGCTATCCAAAACAAATGTGTTTCAAATTTCAGTTTAACTGAATGTTTTATTGGACACAAGTCGCCAAAATGGTCGCTATGTCGCCAAAAATGATGCCAACATAGATGTGTTTTTTTTCCTTAGAATAATTGTTTTATTAATTGTAATTAAATTACTGTATTGTCAACCAAAATAATCATGTACATAAAATTTCAGCTCAATCGAGCGCTTCAAAATGTATTTTACTAACGATTGAAAATTTGAACAACAAATAAATATTGAAAAAGTGTGAACTAATAGTAGGAATTGAAAAAAAAACGTAGGTAATCAACTACATACTTAACAAATACAGAGCATTCAGAATAGATCACAGAAGTGGTACCCTGATCTGTGTATGTTTGCAAAATTAAAATTCTTCGAATTCGAAATGCTCAGAAAATATTTCAGGCTCTTTTTAAAACTTTAAAAGTCGTCAGCGTATTTGATAAAAACAAAAAAAAAATATTGAAAATGAAATAATTAAAAAGTACACACATTTCAGTTGAAATTTCTTTTGGAACAACTTCTTTCATTTGTTTTTGATAGTAGATGTAAATACGAAAATTCCGCCAAAATACTCAGTCGAATCAAACACGTGGCTATTTGTTTTGTATATCATCACGTGATTATGACGTCAGGTGTATCGAGTCCATTGGAATTTTTACTTTTAAAAGGAATTTTAAAAAATAAGGAACTGTGTTTTTATGACGTTTAATATGCATAAAAAATTTCTATTTTAATTTCTTCAAACACTAAAAATATTATCCTAAGAATCTTTAAAAATTTATTATGCACAATAAACTCAAAACTGACATTAAAAATTCATTTCTTTTTATGTATTCTCTTTAAAAAATGTAATTATATTTCGGACTATATTATCTTGCGGAAGAACCGAACTCCACCACTTATTTCTAGTTCTAAATTACTTCGTGTTGCGCTAACTCTGTGACGTAGCCAGAAGTAAGAAGATCTAACAGACGGCAGCCACATTAGAATGATACTCGCGCTGCTTGGCGTTTTTGGCGTATTTTGAAGCGTGAAAAAGCCCCTGTTTCTAAAGACATCCCACTTTTACTTTAAATTATAATTATAGTTTTTATTTTCATTGTATAGAAAATTAGTTTCACACGAGAAGAGATTATTCTTGTCCAGTTTGCAGAACTAGTATTGAGTGTACCGGAGATTTTAGTTTTCGTTTATAAAATTAAGAATGCAGTAATTGCGTTGAACCATCGACAACTGCAGAGCTGGATCGAGATATGTGTGATCGCTGCTATATTGTTACAGATTTCTCGTATTGAAAAGGTAAGTTTGCTTAGGAAGTGATGGTTCTCTATTTGTTTCTCTGTTTTTGATTAATAGGTGTTAGAATTATCACGTGACTGTGACGTCAGAGGAATCTCACTTTCTCCTCTCCTCCTGAAAACAATCTGTCTGTATTTAATCATTTCGCAAGTACCTGTAACCTAATCAATTCTCTGGTTAAATGATCTAAAGCGCTTTAATTATGGCCTCAAATCCGTCAACTTCAAGTAAGTAATTTTCTGCGTCATTTTCTATTGATTTCAAAAAATAATTGTATTAGAAATTTTTATCAATGTACTTGGAAAGAAATCATAATATCCTTATAGTTATTTGCGATTGCTGTTTTATCTTAAAACTATTATTTTATAAGAAGTAAATTATATGGTACAATGTTTATCAATCAATATTGTTTAAAAAATTATTGTGGAGTGCAGATTTGTATGTTCCTTGGGCGTTACTAGCAATTTTTTTGGCGACCGCTTTAGCGATCGTCTAACTACATGTATTAATGGTTATTTACAGTGAGCGGAATGGGAAATTTCAAACAAAATTACTATCTGCATCATTTATGAAAGATAATTTTTTGGAATAAAGTGAATTAACCCCTTAACGATCGGATAATTTTGAAGAAAACGGTCCTAAAAGTGCCTATTTTTTTTATTCAACAAAATTATAGAAAACTAAATACATGTTCAATATATGCATTCATTTTTAATTTTTGTATTAATTTTTAGCTTTAAATACAGCAAATATCCAGGGTTATAATCACTGAATGTTGGTATTCCAACAAAGAGAAAAATTTTAAGACGTGTTTTAAACATCAAATGAGAATTTTATTGCATTTATGCATAATATAAATAACTATTAATAATTTTTTCTAGTGTGATAAATTTCAAAGCATGAGATGCAAAAGCCAACGGTGAAATTTTCGAATCAGCCACTGGTCCGCCAAATTTTGAAAAATTGCTAACTTAGCGCATTTTTACGCCACAATCCAATTTCTCCCTCACTGATACAAATTCACCAGGGTTGCCAGATTTGGGTGAAAAAACACTTTTAGGGATAAGTGGCCGATTCGACAATTCAACCAAGCCAACATGACAATGTGACAGCAGTACTGAGTTTCCTTTCTGCATCGCTCATTGTTTTCATATCTTTTGGAACAACAAACTTTGCATTCTCATGATGGTTGCCACTTCTTATCATTTGGAGGAATCTGTCTAATAAAATGTCCTTAAATCAAACGGTTGGGGTTATTCTCACAAGCTTGACCGGCCTTATTTTGCAGTGGTTCCTGATACAGAATACTTTTCAATAAGTTTACCTACTAAAGATAAACGGAACATCAAATACGATTTTTTGTTTTTTGTAAATAATGTGTGAGTTCAAAATAGTTTGATCTAACAAACAAAAAATAATTTCTTGTGGTACTTTTTACCTCATTTTTGAGCAATAGAGTAATCTCCAATATATTGGTCTACAATGTCTATTGCTCCCATATTTTTATTGTAGTCAGTGACAAAAAAGTACTAAAAGTAGAATCCGATTCATTTCCTGACACTAACTCCATAATGCATACAATATTAAAAGATATATATATTTTTTCATATCAGAGAACATAACTTGCATGTTTTCACGAAGAGCGTAACTAAGTACTTGACCTAAGATTACAAAAACAAATCACTAATTTATATGTTTGATTGTGCTGACATCTAGTTAAAAAAAATTAAATAATTGTTGCTAAACATGTTACAAATAATCTGGTACTGCCATCTGGTGTATAGATTAAGAAATGAACAATATTTGGGGCTTGAAAAACAGATTGTTTGAAGCTTTTTTTGGCGATGTACTTTTCAACACTACAGCCCGGAAATATCACGGGCTTGAGGAATAGAGAGGGAAATTTCACCTTGTGAATTTGACAGGAGCAAGACGCAAGGGGTTAGTGAAACCTTTTGACATTACAAAAATTATACCAATTCTAAAATACAAAGACTTACTTTCTGTTAGTATTTTAATTCTCCCTAGGAAAGTTCAACCCTTTTAAAACCAAGAAAAATGCAATACCACACCTATTAAATTTCTTTTTTTTTCTCCTTTTCTTTATAAAATCGGAAATTTAAAATAGAATTGAATCTCAAATGAAGCAATTTAGTTGTAATTGTACCGAAGAAACTTGTACTTCGAGAGAGTAGTGTCGAAAGAAATGAAATCACAGTTGACTTTTTGAATCCACTTATTTGTTCTCATCAAAATCAGTATCGTGCCTGATTTACTTTATTCAACTATTCTTTCTCATAGATCTCTTAATACGATGCTTATTCATTCCTTTTTTATGATATTTCCACATAAAATTGAATAGTCAAATTCTTGTCAAGCAAATGTTTATCATACATGTAAACTGAACATTCGTAAATAATCAAAATTAAACCTTAAGCAATGTATCATTCTATCACAGGTATTTTTCCTTTGCACTCCAAAAATCATTTTAAAAATGGATTGTAAATTGTAAATCTCAGTTACACTCTTCAGGAAAAACAACTGAAGGCAAACTAAAAGAAAATGGTATAAATTCATAATGAATATCAAAAACAAAATCTTAATCAAGTTTTTCAGCTAGAAAAATAAAATGTTAATTTTAAAAAGAATTATCTGTATTGGCAATTTTAAATAATGAATATCATTCATAGACAACACGTGATTTTGTGAAATAGTTTGCATTTCATTGTTTTTGGGTTAGCACAGAAAACAGTCTGCCAGAATGAAGTTATTATCTTGCCATGAAATGTAAAAAACATTGCCAAATCCAAGAGGTACTCTAATCTACCTTGCAGCCAAAATATTGTTCTTGGTGCTTATGAATATTTCAGATGCCAGATATATGTTTGGGGAAAACAGAATTTTTATTATGGTTTCAGTTCAGTATCAAGAATTTTTAATATAAAATTTTGAAAATGAAATCTATAAACTTTCAGTTTACTTTGGGAAAAATATTTTTACAATTGTTACTGTATTATTGTAATGCATGCACAATGGGGATTTTCTGCAATCTAGTAAATTAGGACTATGTATATATTTACCACCATTTTAATCATTGGTTTAGTTTTCACTACTAGCCCTACTGTACTCACACTCATACAGTATTTATATTTTGGTGTTAAATGTATAAAAAATGAAAATATAGGATAACACGTTTAAATAAAATCTCTCTGCATTGTATGAAATACTTTATTCTGTTCACCTTACATGATACCTAAATGATAGGAAATTGTGTCTTAATGAGTACTTTAGCAAGGTGGTCATGCAAGTTTAGTGTGTGTATTCACTATCTAAGGATCTGGTCATATTTTGATCTGTTATTGTAAAAAAAAGCAATTTGATATTTAATTTGAACCACAATGATGTTCAAAAAGTTTTCATGTTTGAATACTTTCTCTGAAACATTTTTAGTGAGTATTAATCTTGTAATTTAGATGTGTACATTGAATAACGTTCAAAGCATTTGGTAAAAGTCTGACATGAAATAATCCTCCAGATTAGTTATAGAGCATGAAAAATAGCTTATATTAAAGAATAAATACTTTTTAGATTGAAATCTAACTCCTTATATTTTGCTTTGATGTAGAATGGAATTAACAGGCCAAATTTACAGAAGATTATTTCATATATTGTATTAGTTTGAGTATTAAAATATAACAAACAAAAATTTTCAATATATATATAACTGGGTCTATTTTTTTCTTGAATATATGTGATTCAAATCCTTTTATAAATTTTTAATCAGATTTTGAATTATATGCTGTACTTTGTTTCTTCAAAATGTTATTAATCTTTAATATGGTACAGAATTGAACTATTTTTGGAAATTTTATGACATATATTCATAAATTATGTTTTTAAAAAAACTATTTTTAAGTTGTAGACTTATCAATTGTATTTTTGTGAATTAATTTATCAATTTATATTGTTATTGTAAGATATAGAACAACTGCAATGTTATAACTCCATCAGCATGTGGAGGGAGGCAGGAGTTAGCAAATAACCACTTAGATTTTTTTGATTTATTGATGAATTTGAGGAGAGCAATACTTTCTGAATACAGGAAAATGAAATACATGAAATTGTCATATCTTCTGCTGTGAAATACAGTATTGATTTGTTGTAAAATCAAGGAGTAAAAGAAGCAAAAGTCACAAAAAACTACATAAGAACCTTTAAAAAAAGGTACATATTTGCGGAAATGTAAAGAATAATATAATAAAAATACACTCAATTCATTAAAAATGTCAGTAAAAACCTTTCCCAACTGTTATATTGTTTAATTTAAACTTTGGTTTTTCATACATTATTATCTTTACTTTTTTCAAAATTAGTCTTTTTTTTTTCTTTGCATGAGACTTTAAACGTGAAAATAACCTAGTAGAATTGAAAAACACTGAGAATTACATACTGGGAAGCTATTTTTTATGTGCCTGTATGGTACTTAGTATTTTTGTTAAAAATAATATTGTGATTTACCATTGCATCCTGATTATCTGTTATTCCTAGCAGAGGCGTAATGGCGAATATTAGAGCCCCCCTAGAATTCTGGGCCCTGCAATGTGGGAGTTGTAGAGGTGTACGTTGTGCCACTGCTCCCTAGAAATTATGTGTTTTCTAGAAATCAATAAATTTTGTTCCTTGCTTTATCCACTCTTTACCCATTCAGGACCAGGTGATTTTTCTGGTAAAGTCTTAACTCCATTTAAAAATTCCTATAAAATCATTACTACAATAAAATATTGCAGAATTTATAGTTTATAATCATTTCAAATTCCATTCGTTCCAAATTTAGATCACCCTGGTGTGATTCCGGGCCTCAAAATGGGAAAAACTCAATCTCGCATATTATGCTGTGAGGTTTAAAACATCCATTATAATTTTTGCATATCTGTTTTAAAGAATCTCCTAAAACATCTATCTAGACCTGTTACTCAACCCCACATAAAACTCATTACCAATAGCTTTGTTAAACCTTTATTTTTAAAATTTCAATTCATCTAGCTCAACTTCCTTTCTGATGCTTCCAATATTTTCAGTTCTATCATCTAAAATTGTTTCATGAATGAAATACTGTCAGTTGTTCATATTATGAGAACTAAAAAAAAATGTTTTTACTATGAAATCAATTGCTTCAAAAGTGAGCTTCTAAATTTTTTACTTCAACCTGGTACCTGTAAACCAAAATTCATACCAAATAATTTTTTTAAGGGGACATGGTAGGATTTAAGCAAAAATTTTTAATTTAAGGATTATCAAAATTTTTTAGTTGCCTCCTATGTGTGTATACTATGTAAAACAGATTTTGTGCTCAAAATTTCATAAAGAGTTAGCCATTTAATTTTTTAAGGAAAAAACTTAAAATTTGTGAAGTCATTTTAAAATGCTACTCCTCCTACAAAAGCTTACATACACGTATGAAATTTGATTTACAAGTATGTCAAAATATGCATAACAAAAGTTGGTATGGGTTTTGCTATAACATGGTTGGTATTCGTACATTACTTTTTATGTATGCTTATTGAAAATTCCTTAAAAAATTTATAAATTTTGAATTTAATTATTTAAAAAAAAAATAAGTATTGTTTTTATTCAAAAATGCATACCAACTTTTGTTACATGTACTATTAGCAATCGGTAAAAAAAAAATTCAAAGCATTTCGCACAATAGAAAAAAAGCCTTAGCATTTTAAATGAAGACAAACTAGTTATTTTATCTTTCCGAGATAAGTTTTGATTGGCCATAGGGATGTGAACAAAAACGAATGCAAAAGCTATCATAATTCCATGTTTTTTAAGTTTAGAGCTTTCAAATTTTGTCATGTTGCAGAAAAGTATATGAAGAATAAACTTAAGCTAAAAAAAATTTTAATTTGATTTTTTGACCTATTTTTGTCAATTGAACCATACTGTGTCCCCTTAAACAGCAAATCTCTACAGCAGAATGTTTTGTTTTCTGCTGAAACACCAAAACAAAAATTGTTAAAATTTCATCTCACCACCATATATTTTACATTTTGGACTTCCAGCAAACCATTTCTTTAAAAAAAATATATATAAAGATTTTCTTTTGATTGCATGTATAAAATTAAAATACCGTATTATGATATTCTTGCCTGAATTTGGTCCTCAAATAGAAAATTTTAAACCTTTATTTTCTTATGAATTTTCTATTTATAAAACCTTGATATTTTTTGGGTGGGTTTTTTTTTTTACATGATGATTATGTATTTTAAATATATAGTTTCTGAACTTATTTTACAGAGAGAAAAAAATCATTCTCGATATATTTAACAAAAAAAAAAGTTTTAGTAATATTATTTACTTCATAAATAAATTTTAGCTTCAAAGGAAAAAAATAGAAAGTTTGACGAGCTGAGTAGACAAAATTATAAGTGTTTAATTTTTTTTCCTACCATGAAAATATAGTATTTTTTATTTTTTTACTATTAAATATAAACAAATGATAATTGTATCTGATTGACAGTTTGTTATTCTTAATTACTCCTTATGAAGAATTAGATGTAGAATTTATCAGTTCATGCATGAAATTTTATGGTTTTGAGTTTAAAATTTCATCCAAAAATTTTAAATTTTTAAAAAATTTGTACAGATTAATTCTTTTATTGTATATAAAGGGGGAATGCTTTGGGTTATCTTAGTTAAAAAGAATCTTGCATGTCTTTAATATCTTAAAGTTTTGGCTTTGACTTTAAAATTTCTTAGAATATCACTAGTAATTTTTCTTATTCAAAATATTGCTAATTAATTAAAGATTTGAATTCCTGATGCTAACATGCACTCATACATTATAACACTATGATATATCTCTATTTCACAGTAAGACATGTTTCTTATTTCTTTTCTCGCACACGTGTTTTTTTTATTTGAACGAAAAATATACTAAATTTTTTCTGGCCAGCAAATAAAATTGTTTTTCCATGACTCAGAATTACAGAACAAACTGCATCCCAGTCTTGGATTTTTTTTTATATTGAAGATATGTATCTTTTGTGCCTTTTCTTCCCATAAATGTTATTTTTTTCTCAAAACTTGACATTTCTGATATAACCTTTAGTCAATACTCCATCTTGGATTCTCTATAGCCCGCAAAATTCATCACTGCCTATTTTTTAAATATTTTGTGTATTATTTCTAATTTTTCTTTTTCGTGCATCTTTATTAAATATCGAATAGTTGATTCTTTTATACATTTTCTTTATTTGATTAAACAATTTTCTGTCTTTTTGATGTTTCGTAAATGATTCCTTTTCTTCAAAGATAGTTATGTTTTGGAATTCTTCCACTTGCATCTGTAATACAAATACATAAAATCTAAAATAAAGTTTGAAAATATATAGATGAAAGCTCTGATATTTTTTCCTTACAATATAAACTTAAATTTCTTTCTTCTTCAATATTTTTCTTTAATTCTCTTTACATAAAGCACCTGTAACATTCTGATCTACTTCAAATATTATTTTAAGATATATTCTTCTAAGAGTATATATATGATGGGGTCCCTCAAAAACACCTTATAGTTCTAAGGGTTCGGTGAGTCAACAAAATCTGAAGACCACTGGTTTATAAACAAGTTTCTTATTCCTTTCATTATAAAGTTAGTTTCACAATTGCTTGGTCCTTGATTTTTAATAAACAAGTTTCTTATTCCTTTCATTATAAAGTTAGTTTCACAATTGCTTGGTCCTTGATTTTTATTAACATTGTTATTTTAGTTCATGTTTATTTTCCTGTGCAAAATGACAATTTCAATGAAGTAACTAATGAATTAAACTCCTATATATATATATATATGTAAGGATAATTAACTTATATCTAATACAAAATCTTATATTTACCATTTAACTTTTATTCTCTATAACGTATTTGAGCCTCCATAACATAAATTATTTCTCGAAAAGATATTCTAAACATAACAATTCTAATCCTAGATCATTAATTTTTTTGGTTTTCATATGCTTTACTTTCCAATCAAAAACAAACTAAAAAATGATTATTTAGCAGTTCTGGAAATCAGTATTCTGTCCATTTAAATCAAGTCACTTTGCCTCTCCACAAAAAGATGCTTGCTTGCAAAATAAAACTGTTTCTTATAAAAGTTCTTGATGCTGAATTGAAACATCATATATATATGTGTGTGTGTGTATATATACACACACAGATACAATAATAACTATATCTTGATGAAGATTTCTATGCAAGGTCTCCCATGCAATGATTACTGATCTGAAATGCAATTCCAATAATGCATTGAAGGAATAATACAACTTTGAGCTCCAGAACTTCTGTGATGTACCAGTTGTTGTCAAGATTGATTACCTTCAGTTTTTAGCTGCTGAGATCATCCACAATACCTTTTTACCAGTTCATGGTATGTCTGTCTTCTCCAACTTAGTCTTTAGATCAGTGTCTCAAAAATGAATAAAAATCATATTAAGAATATTATTTTTGCTATCTACATTTTGTAATTGAATTCACATTGCAAAAAGTTTTCAAGGGTAATAAAACATAAATCCTGCTATGGAATTAAAACATAGTTTCACTAGGCCTGCATATATAAGGGCTTGGAACTTTGTTTGCAAAGAAATAATATTATACTGCATATTTAGAGCTGCTACAATCATGTTATAAAAATATGTAAATTATTTTTTTGCACGTGTTTGCTTATTAGTGGACTTTCATGTTTTTTTAGCAGATTCTCAATCAGAGGTAACTGACTCTCATATAGAACAACCTGAACCAATTCCTTCATCATCTATAATCAATCCACAACCTAGCACATCTGCAATGCCAAAAACAGCAGGGGAGACATTGTCAGAGTTTGTTCTTCATTTGGATGATTATACACCAACAGTAAGTTTCGTAATTTTAAATGTATTTTATTATTCATCATTCAGTAAAACCAGCAAAAGTTAAGCATTTGCCTATACTATCATAATGTATGTGCATATGCCCGTTCAGATAACACCTTGGTACATCGTTTTTTATTTTGTAGAGTGTATGCTAAATAGAATTACTCTTTGGTATTAATTTTTTTGTGCTTACTATTTAAATCAGATAAAAAAAAAATTATTGATAGCATTGTGATAACTTTGGACAATGCCAATATTTGTCTTTTGTTTGAAATAGTTTATAATAAAAGTTTGCTTTTTTGTGCTGATATACTATTGGAAGATCATTTTGTTGCCTTACAGTTGCAATTATTATTTTGAGGGATAGGGAGCAACAAAGGCTATTATCCCAATTTTGTTGCCTTTTTACATTAGGTAACTTGAAATAGGAATATTAAATTTCCTTTTGTATTATAATTTTTATTTCGGAACCTTTTAATCTTTTTTTACTTTTTTAAACTCAGCTTTTAGCAAAGATTTAAATTTTGTATAGATTGTATGGATCAGTTACTTTTATTTTTGAAGTCATATCTATAATTTTGATGAAGATTTAGAATGGTACTGAGTGCATCTAGTTCACTCTTTCAAATTTGAGTTGTTTTTTTTTAGGTTGGAAGCTTTTTTACAAAGTTTGGTGGATTATTTTTGTCAATTTAAACTAAGTATGAAGTTAATAATTTGCTCATAAACTCAACTCACAATTTGAAATCTTAATTATTTGTAATTGTAAATTTTCTCCTTTTTATATGTGAAAGCATTTTATTTTGTAAAATATTTTTAAAGTACAAGTAATTAAAATATTAATTATTCCATTTTTAAGTGGAATTTTTATTTAAAAAAACATAGGGTTTACTAAAATAATAGTTGTGCTATTTTAATGTCTTAAAATGTGTAGATGCCTGATCCTGTTGTTACTTACTACATGCAATCAGCTGGGTTTTCTACAACTGACATAAGAATGTAAGTTTTTTCAAATATTATCATTTCTAATTTTTATTTTTTTATAAAAAAAATTTCTGATTAATCAGAGGTGTCCAATTCCCATCTAAAAATATCAATGTATATTGATGTTTCAAGTGTATATATATATATATATAGCTCATTTGATGTGTTATTTAGGAGTTTTCCCTTCCCCTCAAAAAATATCCTTTCAGGTGTAATAATTGAATTCTTGAAGGATCCATATTTAATAGTGAAAATCATTGACAAAGGTGATATGAAATTTTTGCATTGAATGAATATGAATAAAGCATTTAAATTAAGCTAAAAATAAAAATTTTAACATGATACACAAAAACATTTATTACGCACTTTATTTTTGCATTAAATTTTTACATTTACAATCAATTTCTGTTGAGGAAAGTATTGCATTCAAAGCATGAATACATTTTAAGCCTAATAAATAATGGATAATTGCAAAATATGGTAAAAAATTAAGGGAATATAGGAATTTTTTATACTATCTATAACATAAGAAATTGAAGATCATTGATTAACAACCTATCCTAATGTGGAATAAATTTATCTGTTTATTTCTGTTCAGTTTTGCTTACTGGATGTAACACTTCCCAAACACTCTAGATTTAAATTTAAATCACATTGTGTATTTTTATCAGTGTATTCATTATGTATTTTTTGTTTTTAGACCATGCCTTTTAGCTTTTTCATAAAGTTTGTAAACTTTCTTGAATGTGTTTTTACATAAATGAAATAATTTGACTATAGATCAGAATTATTATGTCTGTTACCAATAGTTTTCATCTGCTTTGAAGTGCAACTTTAAAAACAATCAATCTGGCATTTTCCTGTGCCCAGCTCATGGTTGCCATTATCAGTTTGTTTAGCATTGCTTATTACAGTTGTCTGTTAATCATAATTTATTAGATTTTCTTTAATTTTGCAGTGTTTTCTACTTATTTTTAATTTTATTTATTCCCTTCTGTAAGCCTTTTAAAAATGTACATCATTCTGATGTATATTATTTTAATATTATATGTGTTGTACATTTAATATTCTGGATGACATTTGTATGTCATTTTATCTTTTGAACTATTTAAGGTATATTTTTAATTTTAACAAAAATATATTTTTTTATCAGAAAAATAAACACTGTGGGGTCTTTTCATTTAATACTATCATGAATAATTTGTCCAGTGGTTTTTGGTAGTATTATTGATACTAATTACCCTTAAAAATAATAGTTTATTAGTGCAATACATAAATTTATCAATCTGTCAAATTGATTATAAATATGAAGATTTCTCTGGATTATGCAATTTAATACATAATTTGAATGTATTTAAAATCATGAATTGTTTTTTGTAAGTAATTCTGCGTTGTAAATTTTTTTATGTTTCAGTTATGATTGCAATAATAATACATTAATTGAGAAATTAAGTTTTTTAAAGATTAGAATTTTAAACTTTCTAATTTTAGTTAAAAGTTTATATAAAAATTGTGTGAACAATTTACTTAGCTAATGCTTTTCTGTATATTCTTTCCTGGGATGATTTAGAATAAATGAAATGAGAAAAATGATTAAATTTTAAAATACATGTATAAAATTCAAAGAAAATTTCATTTAATTAGGGGTATTCAACTCAATTTATTAAAGTGCTACTAGTTTTCTAGGAGAAAAATTTTGATTTAAGAGAAATTTTAATCTTTATTTATGAGTTTGTGTTTATTAACATTACTTGGGAAATATGATTAACACTATTTGTGGTATACTTGTGATTTCAAATCATAATAAAGCGATGAGGACATTTGAGTTAGCATCTTATTTTCTATGCTACTCCAACATGAGAACTTTCAAACCTGACTGATTTAATGTGCATCAATGCCATTTTGTTGCATCAAAGTTGGAAAATAAAGGCATATTAAAATGGAAATGCTGGCTTGCATGAAAATGATTTCTAAATTACATTAAAAAACATAGGATTCCGGTCTTTCTTTTTCCTTCAAAATTTTAATGTTTGAAAATTTAAGTATATAGATCAGTTTCTTGTATAGCAAAATGCATTTATTTATTATATCCTAAATCATTTATAAATCTAAAAATATTTTTATTGTCACTAAGATTAATAAATTTTCCTGTAAACATTGTAAAAGTGTTATATATTTTCCCCCTTAAAAAGTTATTTAATTCAATTTAATTTTTTAGCACAAGATTGATATCTATTGCTGCTCAGAAATTTGTTTCAGACATTGCAAATGATGCTTTGCAGCATTGTAAAATGAGAGGTGCTGGTCAAACCAAAAAGACAGCTAAAGTAAGTATTGTGGTGTTTTTAAATTTTGTGTGGACTTAATACATTTTATTTAAAATGGGGATGGAAATAACATTTATATCCATTTCACTAAAATTGTGCTGTTACACTGTATAAATATGCATGAGAAGTTTAATTGCAAGAACCAAAAAAACCATTCTTATCAGCATATTTGTGACTTTAATTTTGGCTATGAATAATGAATGAATTATTTCATTTGAAACTCATTAAATTGCAATGATGTAATTGCTTAAAAACCTTTTTCGCATATTGTCTCATATTCAATATATTTTTTGTCCTTTAAAAAATTCAAATGCAAACAGAATTATTAACTGAACACACTGATTTCAGTTTCATTATTATTATTTATTTTTAAAAGGAAACTTGATAATTTAAATATATTGCACTAGAAAAAGTGTGTAATTTATCCTAAATATTATATTGGTTTTACTGCAATAAAAAAGATCAAAACCAAGACTAATTTGTGTTTCAAGATTCAAAGCATATTCTGGTTATATACAGGTTTTAATTCATCCTCATAATAAAGAAATAGTATGTATTGCACCTAAAATGAAATTCTGAGATAATTAATAATCATGTCAGAAAATAATAAGTTTTTCTTAAGGAAAAATAAATAACTATATTTACTTTGAAATTTTTGAAAAATTTGGACATTATATACTTTTTCTTCGATAATTCTGATGAGGGGGTATACTCCTTTTTGAGGCAGGAACATTCTAAGTTAAACTGAACTAAATCACCATCCTTCAACGGTCTGACTGGTTGTAACTGAGCTTCTTGGGACAAACTCTTTTTAGTTTCCTTCCTTTCTTTAATGTCTCTGAATTTTCTTATTTTAACAATGTGTGACAAGAATTGTAATCAATTTCTGTGTTTCAATCTTTTCCCACGATAAAAGTTGCATATTTATCTATTTAACAATAAAACAATTATGCTTTAAAAGCAATTATCAAGAAGTTAACTTTTTTTGCTAGTTGTGACAAGCTTCTTGACATTATGAGTTCTGATTAGCTGATCATTATTTGTATTTGTGACATTTTAAATAACTGTGTTCATATTTTACATTTAAAACTGTATTATTTTTCATTATTTCTTGAAATTTAAACTCTTAACTTTCAGACTGTCATGATGAAGTGTAATGATAGTTGTTGCGAACTCGTGCCCAGCCTTTTCAAGTCTTGGGTTCGAGTTCTGGTGCCACTAAAAATCTGTTGTGTAGAGGGGCTGATGCAAGTTAAACCTGTAGTAGCTTAAAATCCTTACTTTGGTGTGGAAGTTGAAGAGTAGGGTGTCAGCTGTCCTTGTCCCTTGACCACAGTTCAAAATTATAAGGTCTATCACCAATAGCCCTTGTAAAGCTGCAAAGTGTAACATTAATATGCATTTAATCGATTGATTTAGACTATCATGTTTAAAACATTTCATAAAACTCAAAATATAAAAAAAATATAGAACATAAGAACTAAAACATTAAAAAATTAGATGTGATTAGAAAATTTTTCAAATTTTACTTGAATTTATAAATACAGAACAAATGTTTTCATGAATTTATACATCAGATATAAAATCAGATTTTTGCTTTTGCTCAGTATAAAAGCTCAGTTGGTTTATGAAATTCTCCTGAATTTATTTCATTTTAATATAATATCATTTCCGGAGTTTTTTTTTTTAACATTAAGATTATTTTACAATTTGGTTTTTTTTTGTTTTGAAACAATTAAACAAATATTTGAATATTAAAGGCACTGTTACAGATTTTCTCTTATTTTGCTCCTGAATCAATTATCAAATGCAGTAATCAACATCATGGTTTCTATATAACACAATAAATCAAATTTCATTTATTAAAAATTCATTTGGATATTTTTATACAAGTATATTCTTTTTTATAAAAATTTAGTTCTATGAATTAAAACAGTAAGAATTAAATAGCAAAGAATTAATACATTTTTATAAGTTAAACATTCCAACAAAAAAATGTTTAAAATTTTTAACTGAAATTTTCTCTTTTGTGCAATTTATTATATTTAAAAACATAAAGCAACTCTTGAAGTGCAATATTATTTATAGTTAAATAGTACTATTTTATCACCATTTATTTTCAGACATTAAAATAAACTAGTTTTTTTTATATAGTTTAGACGATAAGTAAGGTTAAGTGCTCCAAAAGTTATCTTTCTAGATGCTCATAACTTGGGAATTGGATGATTGTACTTGTTTTCAATTGTTACTGATATAAATGTAATTAGATTTGAAGCTCGCTTTTTCTGATTTTCTTACGCTAAAGTATTCATTATTGAATGGTCAACAGTAAAATTTTTGAATTTACATTGAAATAATGTTATTTTAAGATTCTCACATACTAGTGGGAAAATTTTGGGGTTCATGTGTCGAAGTTTGAAAATCATTGCTTTAGATATCAAATGCAACTTAAAATAGCTGAGTGCATCCATATGAGAGGTTCTCTCTGTAAAATGTACCACCTTATGTTTGTCTAACTATTGCTTTATATTTTTTGTTATTTGATTCTTTCGGTAAAGATTTATATAGTTGTCTTAAATTAAAATGAAACTTTAAAAATCATTTATACTAAAGATTATTCTAATTTGATATTTTATTACTTAATTGAGTTGTATTAAAATTTGCCCTTTAGCTCAATAAATAAAGATGTGATTCATTAATTCTTGTGTTTAGCTGCTTTCTTTTTATTGTCAGTAATTATAGGCTTAAGATTCAACCTTTTTAACCCTATGTACCAGGTGGTTATAATTAAATTTCCAGTATAAAAGGCATCCTGCAGCCCAAACTGGTGAACGGAATGCAGTGAAATTTTGTATATGTGCTATACACGGGATGTGTTCACGGAACTTCGAGAGAAAAAAATTTAGTTCAAAATGTCTGCCAGATGGCGCTTTTTAGGGGAAAACAGGAAATTTAACATAAAAAAATGACCAAAACAGAATACAGAAACAATATTAACTATTTTCTGATCACCTTGTCATCGAACCACATTAAGTAAAAAAGTGAAATAAAAACAGTTCAATTTACAGAAACAGTAACAGGTTAGGACGAAATTGCACCAGAGGAGCAGTTGCTAATTGTGTCCAGGACAATTTAGGGAAAAGTGCTCCTTGTGGCTACTCTCATTCACCTGCAAAATTTTGATGGACACTGCATTCAACAGCAGACATAACTCATCAGTTGTGAGGCTTTGCACATGAAGCGTTATAGAGTCTCATACTACGTCGCAACACCTCCATGAAAAACCAGACTTTTTAAATAGCCACATAACCAGAGATTGCATGGAGTTAGATCCTCCAAATGTGGTGGCTATGAATTAGGAAAGGAGCAACTGATAAAGTGGAGCAATAGCGTCTTCACAGACCCATGGATAATGTGGTGATAAAAATTGTCGATGTGAGGATCCGCCTTTGCTGTAGTTATAGCGCAACAAATGTCTGCAGCATGTCATGGTATCGACGGAATGGAATATGTAACAAGTCCACGTTCACCTATTTTCTCAAAGAAGAATGGCCCAAGGAGGAATGTCACCTAAGATCCACACAAGACAGTGAATTTTAGAGACCGTAAGAGATTTCACTGTAGATCCCCAGATTTTCCTCAGCCCAAATGATGAAATTCTGTGTGTTAACTGTCTGTCCCATTGAGATAGAAATCAGCGCTCCGCAGAATATTCCAAGGCCATAACAGATCAACAGTCATTCTGTTGAGAAAACTGACTGCAAATGAGAGACGTGTAGCCTTTCCCTGTCAAGAAGCTCCTGGTATGGCAGATTTTGTATTGGAAGTTCTACATTATGTTTTTGATCACTTTTTGAGCTCTGCTTTAAGAATAGCATGTTTGTCAAGAAACTGCATTCATGCTTCTGTCCTCCCCCCCAAACTCTGATGTCTACGGCTGTGCATCAACACTTGTCTTGGCAGCAGCAGCAAGTACCAGTATGACACGTTTATGGCCTTGTCAAGGTTTAACTCCTAATTTCCCTGTCTCTTCAAATCTCTTAATCATGATCAGAATACCTCTAGTAGACATTGGTCCACATTGTAGGTTCTTTCTATGATGAAATTCACAAGCTGTAGCAGCAGAATTCCCTTGTTTTCATAAAACAGCTTCACCAACAGCGTACATTAAACTAAAGAGACCATCATTAGTACTGCCAGAACTACTTAAACATCGCAACGGCTGCAAACATGCTTTGCATAAAGTTTCCTCTTTTTTCCCAAGCATGCAAATCTCAAAATTTTTCTCCTGCAACTGACAGCTTTTTCCGGTTTCGCATTTTATTACTCATAACTCTTGTTCTGAATTGTTAATATTGTTTCTGTTTATTGCGTTGAATTTCATGTTTTTCCCGAAACATCGCTCTCTAGTAAACATTTTCGAACTAAAAAATTTTTTACGAAATTCCGTGACCGCATCTCCTGTATACAAAATTTTGTTGCATTCTATTCACACGTTTGTGCTAAAGGATGCCGTTTATAGAGGAAGTTTAATTATAACTACATAGCATATTCACAAAAAAAAATTACTAAGTAAAATTGCTACTACTTAAAAAAAAATTAACTCATAATTTAGTTTTATCCTTTAGTTATTCTTTAGCATGCTTTAGTTTAATGCCTGGTTAAAGAAGATTTAAAGTTGTACTACTGTTAGGGTCTTTTTCACCATCAAGTCTTAAAAATAATGAAAATTAATAAATCCAATCTACAAAATAACTTGTAATTACAGTGAAGGAACTAGTTTGTTATCCTAGGTCTATGTGCCAAATGCTGCTTGACGCGATAAAGAATCACGCCAAGCAACGCATGACTTTGGAATGGAATCCAAGATGGCGGTAAGCAATCGTGAGGAAAATAATTTTTAAAAACTTTTGAAATACAGTAAAATGTATTTCTAATGAAGAATGTAGGAAGAGATTGAGAATATAACCAAGATTGATAAAAAAAGTGAATCTCAATATAATATAAAAAAATATTTACTAATAGTAATATTATGCAATATATAATAAATATATTATAAGATTATTTATTATATATTGCATAATATTACTATTAGTAAATATTTTTTAGATTATATTGAGATATAATCTAAAAAAATTATCTAATTATATATAATTAGTATAAAGTTATATTATAACTTTATACTAATTATTTTTACTATTAATATAATATTATATAGAAAAAATTATTACATATTCAAAAAGTATGATTTAACAATAATTATTTTATATAATAATAATCATATAGTATAATTTGTTAGTAATTTTAAAAAAAAGAGTAACCACATAGTATTGTAATAAGAAGCGTACATAAGAATACTCATTTAACATAATAATTATAAATAAATAACAAAAAAATAATTATGAATAAAAACTACATCATAATAAATAACATAATAATACTTATAAATAAATATCTATTATAAGTAACAATAAAAAAAGAAATATATATTTTAAAAAATTACAAATAATGAATATTATATGATTATCACAAAAGTAATAATTGTATTTTTATAATTTTTTGTAAAAAAAAATTTCATAATGTATATTAAAAATCATAATGGATATCAAAAAGTAGTGCAAACGTCCAATGTTCCAAAAACTGCAAGTTCCTTCAACAAATTTCATTGAACAAGAAACATTAAAAAAACATTTTTTTAAAGTTAAATAAAGTGAAAATGGATGATATATATAAATAGCAATAATTAAAAGTACAACACTCCTTCTTTAAAAAATAAAATATCCTAGTACTCACTTAATATATTAGAAATATCCATATTCGAAAATAGCACAAAATAAAACAGAAAACTGTTTTGTTTTGCAAGACAGAGCAAATGCAATAAAAATGGTTAAATTGTTAAAGAAATTGAATTAAAATAGTCTGAAATTAATAGGGTTACCATGAGAAAAAGCCAAGAATTATTTCTAATTTACGTTATCCCCATGGCAACCACATTGCCAGACATTAAAAATATCAAGGTATCCATATTGTAATATTATCACCCATCTTGGCAAACATAAACAACAACTTAGTGCGTAGACCCAGGATATCAAACTAGCACCACAGTGAAATATGTGTAACACAAAAATGCTTGAGAGAAAATATCGGTTTACATGAAATAATACAATGGTCCCGACAAACTACTATGTATTTTCATGTCTTTTTTTTCTCTTAACACAAAAAGATTTCCCTTTTGGGAATGAACAAAATACGGGAAACACCAGCTGGCAGTGAAATGAAAAAGAAGTGGTTTCACATATTTCGTAGAAAGGAGGTTAACTTGATTTTGAAATACCCTTGTGATAGTCTGTGACATGAGCTAATTTTGTTTATCTAAGCTACTTTCACCCTTCCACCCTTATAAACGTCATACAAAAACATCTGATCTCTTATCAGTTGGCCTTGGAATTCGATCGCGAGTACATCGCAGTGTGAGTCAAAATCCATAAGTTTTTGGGTTTTTCCCCTTCTCTGTAAGAATTTTTTTATGAGCTCAATAGCAAAGAGATCAGAGAGAAAGTAAATTACTGCTTCACTTAAAATAAAGATGAATCTGCTTAAGGATGTTAATCAAAAACAGTAGACGAAAACGGAAATCTGAAAAGATTTTTGTTTTGCTAAATTTTGTATTAAATTTCATCAAGTTCTTATGAATATTTTCTTTTGATTAACTTTTATTAAATACATTCATATATGCATATCTATGCAAGTGTACTCTAATAAACTTAATTTTGTTGAATATATGTTTTTTTCCCCCAATATTCTTTAACATGAAAAAATATTTCAGTCCCCTCAGTTTCATGTTAACGATTTTCACTGTATATGAATTGTTTTCTCAGTATGTCAATTAAATTAATCTGCATTTGTTGTATGTTGAATATTAAAAACAAACATTCATCATGTATAAAATCTGAGCTGTTTCCTAATCTATATTTTCTCTTAATTTAAACTGAAAATTTCATGTTTTAAATTACTTTACTTTTATAATTTATTTAAGTGAAAAAAAATAGCTTTTGTGTGCTTATATTAGGAAAATTCGGCATAGTAAAAAAGGCATTATTTCTCAAAAATAATTATCATTGCAGGATAAACGATATGTGCTAACAATGGAAGATCTTACCCCTGCTCTTGCAGAATATGGTATCAATGTCAAGAAACCTCACTATTTTTCATAATATTGATGTTTGAATTGTTTGTCACTTTATAAATGTCTGTGTGAACAATATTTGTAAGTATGAGAAAAAAAAATTGCTGAAATAGCAGCTCAATTTGTAATTAAAATATTAATCATTGGATGTATTTAATTAAATTACAATTTTAATTCATCATATCAGTGATTGAATAACATCTGTAAAACTGTCATATTTTAACTGAAATTTAGATTCAAGGAATTTTTTTCCCCAAGATTGGTGCCACTTTAAGTTTTTTTTTTTATCCTGTGGGGTTTTTAAATAGTTTCTTTTGAGGTATAATCAAAACTTTTTTTTTCATAAAATATTTTCATTTTTAAGATTCCTTGATTTTTTTTTATCATATTTGGAACATGGTTAGCTTGTTTTATTTTTATAGTGTACCAAGAGTGTTTTTAAGTTGTTTTCCAAGCTTTTTGTGACATTTTTTCAGTGTGAAGAAATGCATTTTTATGAAATATTGCTTTACGTGTTTCTCTTTCCTATTACTCTTAAATATTTAAAAAGGATTTTCTAGTAGCATTGACACCAGTGGGTCATGAATTAAGTAGTTTGTCTTGTGGAATGATGAACACTTTTGCATGTAAATCTTACTGCTCTTCAATATTCTACTTAGCATGATATGCTGGTTTAGGCCCTTATTGCTTGACCATGACAGAAAATAATGTAACAGACTGTACTGCCAAAATGTTGTCAAACCAGTTTTTAATAATGCACTGCTGTGTACTTATAAAAAAATGTATATATTTACTTTAAAGCATATCTCTATTAATCACATGTGTAGGGATAATATAATGTATCTATGTTTTCCGTTTTTCAACTAAGTTTAAAGTCTAAGTTTTATTATGTTTGAATTTACTGTCAATGATAATTTTATTCATTTTTTGCATTTTTGTACATAATCATTTCTTGTTATTGGTGTTGTTAAGTGTATATATATATATATATATATATATATATATATATATTTGAATGGCAGCTTATTTGCATATGTATGAGTTCAAATTATATTGCTTTATTATTCAAAAGTAACTAAGTTTTTATATGCAAAAAATATTCTTTTTAAGAAACCTCTTTCAATCCAAAGGTATTTGAAAATCAATAAGAAAAATATTTTTGTACATTGCTTGTGATTTTTGTTCAAATAATGTTCAGATGCTTGTTTTTGAGGAATTTATATTGTGTATTTTTTACTTGAGTTGTTTACAAATTTCTTTATATTTGTGTATATATATATTTGTTTTCATATTTTAATTTCTTTCTGTGAGGAATTTTTAAAAGATATTTGGTAATTATCTTTTATTTTTAAAGAATACATATATATGTTACATAATTTCCCAGATTTTTTAAAAATTATCTTGGAACATAGTTTTTAGTTTATAATCAAATATATATTTTAAAGTAATAGTCATTTATATTAAATAGTCTGTCTTATATATTCTTTTTTAAAAATTAAACTCAATTTATTTTTGAAATTTTTTGTAAAAAATATTTTATGAAAATGTTACAAAAGATTCATTTTCAACAAAACTATGTACAAAAAATGTTTTACAATTTTTCCCATAGTAATCTTACAAGACTTCTCACCCAAGACATATCTCAAATTATGTGTGTGTAAATTGCAATTATTTTTTATCTAATACTTTTGAAAACATATTTTCAAAAAAAAAATTTGTTAATGAAAATTCTTGGTGCCAAATAATTTATTTAAAATAATATTTTAAATACCTTTATAATTTGAGCAATATATTTATTATCTTAAAGTTGTCTTAAAAGTTGTATGTTTTCCTTAATCAGTGTGCATTCTCTTTTTCTCTATCATTCAATTTTTTTTTTTTGATATGCAAAATGCAATTCAAGGCGCTCTAAGAAAAAATACCTGTATTATGCATTTGATAAATAAAACAAAAGAGACAGAATATATTTTAACAAGGATTCTGTCATTGTGATTTATTTGGGAAAAAATTATTGAATTAGAATAATTAAAAATATCAAACTTCATTATAGTCTTTATCAAAATAAATGTGGTTTTTCAAAACTAATAATCAAAGTATCTTATGTATTAGTAGTTATGTATGTAGTCTTATGTATCTTAAGTCTTGTATTATCATTCAATATAAATCATGCATTGTCATTTGTAGCAGTCATTTATTTTCATATTGAATCACAATCATTGCATATTGTTTTCAATAATTTTATTATTTATATATGGAAGAGCTTTATTTTTGGCTTTATTAGTTTTTTCTGATTTATCAGTTTGTTAATTTAAAAATTGTGTAACAGCATTAAAATGTCATTTTCAATCAATCTGTGTTTTATTTTCTGTTTCAATATATGTATCACAAATCACTTAAAAATTAATATAACATCCCTTAAGAAAAAAATACAAAGCAAAATGTACAAGGTTGATGATCAGTATATTTCTTTTTAAGGCATCAGAATTGTAAAATACTATTTGGCATACCAAAACAACAGTATGTAACCTCATAAAATCATCCTCAAAAAGTATAAAATTATTAGTATTATTATTTGAGCTTGTGCCTATATATATATTAAAAGAATGTTCTTATAATAATGATAGCATATTTTATCTTAAGACATGTTTTTAAAACATTTAAAAAAAATGGTTCGTGGAATGCCACGCAATAGAAGTGAAACTTCTTTGGCGACGTTAGTCGTAAGTGCAGAAATACATCTAAATATATTAAACTGCTGGGACAACTTCTTAAATTCAAATAAAATTCATTTATTGCATGAAAATAATATTTTTATTCAATTTTCTACATTATATTCCAAGAAAAAAGCAATGGGTTTATGGTAGCTGAAGTAGGATATGAAAATCCTCGATTGTAGTCGATCAAGAAAACGTGAGAAAACTGCATCAATCGTGGTTCCGTGTTTTGTTGTTCCTTCTCTAGCATCAGTGTTCATTGTCTGACCATTGTATTGACGGATACTGGAACATTGATTATTTGGCCTAATACTCCAAACTGACTATGTACATGTCTCAATCGCCTAATTTGCATGAAAGGTATTCGTGGAGAAATGAGTCTTTCTGATACTATATCCAAAGTAGAAAGATGTGCTGGAATTTCTGGATATACAAAGCCATTATATTTTGATAAATTTGGTATACTTTTCCTATTTAAACTTTGTCGGCAACTGTAGCACACTTTAACATCTTCTAAATTAATTCCCGGTAAAATATTTTTATGCTCAGCAACAGGTGTTCTCAAATCATCTCTAAACCATAATCTATCACAAATCGAACACCCGTGACCGAAAGGATTATCAACGAATTGCTTTTGGAAATCTATGTGAGCATTTTTATGGGAATCATAGTCTTTGTAATAGAAGATAGAATTTATTATCAATTCACATGCATCAGTTCGAACACGCACTAGACTTGTTGAGGGCTCTGTACTTGTTGACTGCACAGGGTGGTTCACAAAGTCCGTATTAATCTGTGCAGGCATTAGATGAGTCTCAATAGCATTCCCATCATCAGTCATTAAACTGCATTAAGAGAATATTTTGCAATGTTTTTTTCCGTGCTCGATATTCTCTCATGTACTCTGATCGAGATTTGGCAGTAGCGCTTGATGAATTTGCACTATTTTTCTGTTTTTTTATCACTTTTTCGACTGGACTTTCTGCTAGTTTTTATTTTATTTTCCTTTCATGAAACTCTTTTCCTCTTTGTGCATTTGATTTAGGCATTCTGATTAGAATCAATAATAATTCAACGCAAATGAAAATTAAAAAAACAAATTAGCTGCCCAAAACATCACCATGTGGCCAACAATCAAAGGAAATATTTAAAAAGGCACGCTTTTGCTGCAAGAGCTATTTTGTCTACACCGTAACGCAAACATTTCAACACATATAACCGTTGACAGATGTTCCCTGATCTGGTGAGAAAAGGGGGGGGGGAGTCGACCAATTGGAAGGGCGGGCAATCATCTAACTTTTTCACGGATATGATGCAAGTCACAGGGTGACCCCCACTCTCTTTTCCTCCCTCTCGCTATCTTCTTACCATTGCGACAATTTGGGGGAGGGAATCACTACTTCCATTCGCTTTCTTCCTGTTACGCAAAACTGGGCAAATTTTCTATTCACTCCGTGAGCAAAGCAGTTTCACTTTAAAAAAAAATTGCATATACTGCAGTAGAATTATTGCAAATTGAAATATAATGAAAAACTCCTTTTTTTATCCTGTTTTGAAAGTATGGTTGTACTTAAAATGTACATTGGACGTTTAAAAACAAATCAATAGCTTTTGTATGTTTTCCCCTTGAATCATGTAGGTATTATTTATATAAAACTGTTAATATTTTAGTGTATTTTTGTTTTTATTATAGCATTTTCAAATAGTAATTAAATACACAAATGAAGGATAATCCACATAAATTTGTTTTTTAACTTCAGCCTCTATTTTCTTTTAAATACATTTTTATTTCAGTCAAGTTGCAAATTTGAGTGAGTATCTACACTATTAAAATTATAAGGTAAACAAACGTATCTATCTATCTATGTGCGTCTATCTTCTCACGAACCGCACCACGCAGAAAGTCGCGGAAGGTACCAAAAGATCGGGAATTTTCCGGGGAAGCCGTATTGCCCATTTATATTCCGATATTGTAATTAGTTAAGATATTAATTAAAAACCTTAAAATGCCTAATTGTTTTATTCCTGCCGGTTGTTTACTTGGCGGAACTTCCGTTTCGGCCGAGCGGTAATCTTACGTTTTCCACCATATTAAAATTGTCATCTAATTTTCGGTGTCGAAATTAGACAAAAAATAATTACAGAATCGGAAAGATCATTTATTTCGCCACGACACGGTATAATGTTTTTTGTAAAATAACGGTATTTTCTATTTTTTTCGAATTTTTTAAAATAGTGTTAAAACTGATGCGTTTTTATGAAAATTATTTCTAAATCGTTGGGTATGAATTACTTTTCGTGTTATTAAATCGATATTCTATACTAATTAACTTCAAGCCTTTCTCTTTTAGATCCATTCATTTAAAAAATAAAATTCCCAAAACTTTTTTTTAAAAGAATTTTTAAAAAGTAGTCTTAATTTTTACTTCACATTGAATAACTTCGTCATTTATGAAGATAATCTCACAAAACCTTTTTTCCGTGTGTACAGTAATATTATCCGTAACATATACGAAGATTGAAAAAATTGCTTCAAAATTACGGATTTAAAAAAAAAATTGTGATTTTCGTAAACTTATGTTTTTCTGAGAAACAAATTAAGTAGTAATTTGTACATTTTTTATTTCAAAGTATGTTATTTTTGCAAATAGTTGGTGATGTTTGAGAGCATTAACGTAAAAATTATGCCCTTAAAATGAAGGTAATGATTTTTAAAATACGCGATTTTACATTTAGCCAAACATTGGCGTCGAAAATTAGCTTTGCGCCAAAGACAGTTGACCTGTTTCGCCTTCGACCGCATCTAACTCAAGGGTTACACTAAAAAAATTCTGCCTTAAACAGGGGGAAATCAGTAACTTTGGCGAGTAAAAAATAAAAAATGCGAGTGAAAAAATTACTTTTTCGTCCTCCCATTCATTATTGTTGCCTAATTTCATTTTTCGCTACGGGTCCCGGTAGCACAAACGGATAGCGCTTCGCTTTATTTACACCGTAAAGCAGATCGTGTCTCTGCGAGTTCGAATCGGGGATGATCTCTTTTTTTTCATTTCTGCTAATTTTTCCCACGTAAATTAATTTTACTGATAAATACTTATTTTAACATGATCCTCTGTTATTTTAATGTACTTTTTTTTTTGCCTTCTAAAAGGTTTTTTTCTGATTTTTAATCATTCAAAGTAATTTCTATCTTTTTCAACAATTCGATTTTGTTCATTTCTGCTTATTTTTCCCCTACGTAAATTAATTCTCTCTTCTTCAATGATTGAATTCACTTGCTGCATCCCCACTGATCTGAAATTTACTTCATTTTCAGTGCTGCCATTATGTAAGCAAATGGTATGTCACAATTAATTGCTAAATGAGCATTTTTAATCAATTTTATTAAAAATAATTAATAAGTTAGTTTTGTATAATATAATTTTTTTCGCAGATACGTGTTTAAATAATTTTAAGACAGAGTGGAATGAAAAACTATAAAATTAAAATTAAAAAAAATTAAATGTTTTTATCAAATAGTATTATTTTCTTTTTGAAAGTTTTTTTCAGTGAATGTTAGCATATAACTAGGTTTTCCCCCAAAGGTGGATTTTTAACACTTATATATGTTTAATCAAACATCCAAACGTTTCAAGAGCTATGTGTAGAATTTTTTTTATTAGTATTTATTGATAATGGATTTAAATGAATATATATTTTTAAAATTAAAATGCATTCAATGCATTTCTGAGATTCATTTAAAATATTTATCAGTATCGAAATTTTTGTTCTCTTTCATAAAACTTATAGTTTACTTTAAAATAATGCGTAATTGCATGAAACTTTTTTCCCCGTGTCAAATATTTCAAAAAATTCTCACAATTTTACTTCAAGAATTAAAATAGTAGTGAAATTTTGTAATTTGAAAAATTTATACTTTCTGTTCTTTTTTCAGCATACAACTATTTTTAAAAATGCTACAGTTTCGTTTCCGGGAAAAAACTAAAAAAATTAAATGTTTTTATCAGATAGTATTATTTTCTTTTTGAATGATTTTTTTCAGTGAATGTGTACTTATAACTAGGTTTTTCACATAGTGTTTTTCTTAGCAGTTACATATGTTTAATCAAACATCCAAACGTTTCAAGAGCTATCTGTAGAATTTTTTTTATTATTGTTTATAGATAATGTGGATTTAAATTAATATATTTTTTAAAATCAAATGAATATTTCTATTATTTCCTTATTAAATTATTTATTTGTTAATAAAAGGTATATCGCCTATTATTTTGGATAAAAATACGTTCTAGAGCCTGGAATAAATATTTGTCCTCAGTGCCAGCCTAGCGGTAGCTAGGCTTCTACTTCAGTTACACAGTATACCTAAGAAAGGGAGTAAATAAAGTGAGAATGATAGGTTCGCCTAAGCTAAAACTAGCTTCGGCGGTCAGGAGGTGGTGGGGGGAGGTGGAACATAGTTTCGGTAGAAACGGAAAACAGCTTTTTCGTTTCTTTCTTCAATCCGAAAAGGGGGTTTTTGTTACATTTAATAGCATGGGGGGGGGTGGAATTCTTAGAAATCAGGTAGTATCTTCGTTGCGCTATGAGGCAAACGGTACATGAGGTGAGGCTGGTTAATGAAGTTAGATTGAGAGCTAATCGTCTGGTTGTCATGATGATGGATTGCAGAATGGAAAGTTGAGGAAAGATTCGCTATTAGGGTGTGGATGGGTTCAACACAAAGTTCTTCGTGGAGAACAAATCTTGGGATGTACCTGGGAGCTCTGGCTATGACTGGAAGCGCTTTATTTTGAAGTCTTTGAATATCATTTAATTGTGTGTTACTGGCAGATCCCCAAATGGGGCATGCATACGTTAAGATGGGGCGAATATAGGTTTTGTAAATAAATATCCGGTTATTTAAAGAGAATTTGGATTTCCTTCCAATCAGTACGTTCTAGAGAGACATTTTTAAGCTAACTGTAAGTAGCGATTGATTGATTAATGAAAACCTGAAAATTATTTTATTATTTTAGATTCCTAAAAATTATCTATTATTAAAAAATGATGACTTTTTTTTTACTCAAGCATCAAAATAGTTTTCTTTTATTGTTTAAATTTATTATTTTTTTACTAAAGCAATATTGTTTTTAATATGTCATGAATAGAAACTTGAAGATAAATCTTATATCTGAGGGGAGAGTCAGGGGAAAAATAGTTCTACACTCAAAAAAGCCACTGTAACACCGTGCAGTAGAAAGAGAACTGAAACCTGTTTGACATTAGTAAGATCTGGAAGATTTTTTTTTTCTTTCGAAAAAGGGAATTGTAGTGACGTTTATATAAAGGAATCACACACATACCAGGAACTTTGATAAAGGAAGGTGAATTTCCATGGCAGTATGTTATGCATTCGAAACAAATTTTAATAAAACAATCAAAATACTTAAAACAATCATTTAATAATTTCTTCTTTTATAAAGATAATTGCATGAAACATTTTTCCCGTGTGTCGAATATTTCAAAAAATCCTCACAATTTTACTTCAATATTTAAAATAGTAGTGAAATTTTGAAATTTGAAAAATTTTTACTTTTCTGTCTTTTTTCAACATACAACTATCTTTAAAAAGGCTACATTTTCGTTTCCGGGGACTAAAAAATTGCAATGAAAGAACTGAAAACTCAGTGAGTGATTTTTTAATTCGCACTGTTCGCCTATTCGAGGGTTATTGGCGATGGACCTCGAAATTTTCAACCATGGTCAAGTGACGAGGACGACACCTGCGCTTTCACCCATCTCTAATAATTAGAACACCACACCAACGCAAGAACAAATTTCGAAAAAGGGAGTTTTAATGACATAGTTAAAGAAATCACTCACATCGCGCACATAAGAGCTATCGGCCTGAGGGAAACACGAAATTTCCATGGGGATGAAGTTATTCACTCGATAAAAGCCCGTGCAACGCCGGGCTAAGCGGAGAGGAAAGAAACAAAGAAATCAAAGTAATTTCGAAAAATAATATTGGAAGTGTTGAATTTGTGAAGAGAAGGGAAAATGTTAAGCGACAAAGCCATGACACGCACCCACGGGTCATGAACTCACATCGTACGCGTCAAAACCACACAAAAGTGTTGGCGTCAGAAAGAAAGGAGGAAATTAACATGGGGATTAAGTTATACCCTCGGTATAAGCCCGTGCAACGCCGGGCCATGAAAGCTAGCCTACACTATTAAAATTCGAAGGTAAATAAACGTATCTATCTATCTATGTGCGTCTATCTTCTCACGAACAGCACCACGCAGAAAGTCGCGGAAGGTACCAAAAGATCGGGAATTTTCCGGAGAAGCCGTATTGCCTATTTATATTCCGATATTGTAATTAGTTAAAAAGATATTAATTAAAAACCTTAAAACACCTAATTGTTTTACTCCTGCCGGTTGTTTACTTGGCGGAACTTCCCTTCCGTTTCGGCCGAGCGGTAATCTTACGTTTTCCACCATATTAAAATTGTCATCTAATTTTCGGTGTCGAAATTAGACAAAAAATAATTACAGAATCGGAAAGATCATTTATTTCGCCACGACACGGTATAATGTTTTTTGTAAAATAACGGGATTTTTTTATTTTTTTCGAATTTTTTAAAATAGTGTTAAAACTGATGCGTTTTTATGAAAATTATTTCTAAATCGTTGGGTATGAATTACTTTTCGTGTTATTAAATCGATATTCTACACAAATTAACTTCAAGCCTTTCTCTTTTAGATCCATTCATTTAAAAAATAAAATTCCCAAAACTTTTTTTTAAAAGAATTGTTAAAAGGTAGTCCCAATTTTTACTTCACATTGAATAACTTAGTCATTTATGAAGGTAATCTCACAAAACCTTTTTTCCGTGTGTACAGTAATATTATCCGTAACATATACGAAGATTGAAAAAATTGCAGTCTGAGTTATATATTTTTCGTATCTCAACATGCAATCATGATCGGATGTTTGTATATGTTGCAGGGAAATGATGAAATTAGAAATTTAATCAAATCCCTAAGGGATATGATCAATTCACTGGAGATGTTAAAATAACGTCTCTTCAAGGTCATTTCCCTGATGAAAGTGAGTGATTTGATCAAATCCCTGAACTGTTTCAGTGAAATGATGAAATAATATTGTCAAGAGTTTGTAAGTGTTTATTTAACAAATTGGTGCATTATTAAATGTAAAGTGATACAACAATAGTCATTGAAATACAAATTATTTATTTGAAACTAATTATCAAAAGAGTTAGATAATTGGAATGGTATTTAAAAAAAAAAAAAAAAAAAAAAAAAAAACAAGCAAATGTCCTTTTTTGGAAAAAAATTTGAAATTTACAACAAAAATTTCAAACATTTTTTTCCCCATAGATTAATAAAAAAAAAAGGTTTATTCATTTTTGTTAAAACACATCGTTGATTTGTTTTCACTCGAGTTAAAAAATACGTTACTTTTTTTACAGGCACATCTTTTTGTTTTACATTGTAATTTGAATTGCTCATAAATCGACCTTCAAATATGGTTAATTTCCTGCAGAGTTAGATTAATCTGTGAAATTGTTTCAGTAAATGTAGTAGTTATGTGACTTTTCTAGGAAGGCAAGCTTTTTTAAATCTATTACGATCCCCACTATGATATTTTCATCTAATAGACCTTTATCTTTGGTACATACACCAGAGCTGAGAAATTCACTAACACATCTTTTAATTTCTTCAAAGTAAAACTTTCATCTTTTCAGATGTTTTGCAGCATTTTTCTTCAATGCTCTCTTCTTTTTGGCAGAAGTTGCACAGAATCTTCGATCCATATCTTTCTTCTTCTATTGTATTCCCGCATAATGCGGGCGCTGGATTTTTACAAATGTCACATGGATGGACTCCGTAGATTCTATTCTACAAAAAACACTTTACTAGCTGGATGTCTAGGCCTACGATTTACAATATTGCGCGCTGGCCACAGGCTTGTTAGTTCTTGTATGACAGCAGCTGTAAACTCACGACCGTTGTCGCTTTGTAGTATATGCGGACAACCTACTTTCAAAAATAAGTTTAATAGGAGAGAGAGCTTAATTTCTACTTCAGAAGCTCTTTTTGAAGTTAACGGTCGAAGAAAGCTGAAATTCGTCGCGTGATCTCAGTAGTTGAATACTTATTTTTGATTTCTACCTGGGGTCGATTGTAAGTCAACTGAATCAATGCAACTACGATGATTGAAGTCGCTAGATACAACTGGGTAAACAACGATTATTTTGTTAGGAAAATTTTTTGGACTGACGTACCTTGCACAGCTTTAAAAACTCTAGTACAACTGAAGTAGATTTTAGGTATTTCGATTTTTTGAACTATACAGCATTTTATTTCTTCCTCCATGGCCCAAAGTATTTAATTAAAAAAACTTTCCTTTGGTGCTATTTTTACAGCTGGATCTTGTATTCGGATTTCCTCTTCAAAATCAGAGATTTTGTAGTAACTACTTCCATAACATCGTATATTTTTCCAAAATAAAACTTTATGTAGAGCGTCTTCGAAATTTCACAAATTTGCTTTATCCAACAGATGGCGTTGTTTGCAACTCTGATGACGTCAAGAAAGATGAAGCGTGTTTTCTGGAAACTTATCGTTACTATAGCAACGGGGTGTGGTTTAGAAATGATTGACAGATGTAGTCGGTAAGAGAGCGCATGCGCTCTTTGAAGAACCAGATCGAAGAGAGAGAAAACGTGTCAGCAAACGGGGGGTGGGGGTGGGGGGTGTGGAAAGAATGTGAAAGAGTTTTCTACAAATAGTTTCAACGTTTGAATAAGGTTCTATCACTGCCGCACAAAATCGGGTGCGGAGAGATTTTTTTTTAAAGCCGTGCTACTGGATCGGTATCAAAATGTGCATTGCACTTCTAAGTATATATAGTTCTGAAATCTACTCAAAAATACATTTTTCTGCAAAAATGATGAGGCTAATCGGTCTAGATTTGTCGGAAAACATAGGATATATTTGCTTAATTTGGGTATAATTATTATGTGAGTTTTTCCCATTCATATGGAAAATAATTGAGTGCAATGAATTTGATATTTTGTCACATGAATTATTGTATTTCAGGGTAGGCCTTTGAGTATAAACATTTTTGAGGGAATTTTATTGTAGAATTTTACTGTTTCCTAGTTTCGGATGACATTTATCCCTTTTTGTGGAAATTGGTATTGTAGTTTAGAAATCATGTAATTCATTTCAACTTTTCTATAAAATCATCGTTATAAGGCTCCGGATTTTTAGGAAGAAAACGTTCAAATTATCTCTTGACAAATACGTCTGCATTGTCTTAGGTATCATAAACAATGCCCATAAGATTAAGAAGGGAAACGAAATATGGGTGGGGGTTTTAATTTTTCGACGAAGAATTTGGTAGATCTTTATATGAAATTTAGAAAAAGTATTTTTTTTTCTTCGAGTTTTAGGGGATATTTGTTTTATTTATCTTTGTTACCTTTATTTATTTATCGATCTAATTCTCTTTGTTTGATAGAAATATGCGAAATTTTAATAAGTTTCTTTCTGCTCATATCTCTTAGATACAAATTGTATTTGAAATTGTCATAGAAGGATGCTTATTATGGAAATAAAGTTTCGATTTGAATCTTTAAAAAGAAAATGTCATTTTTCTTAGAAAATATTAACTAGAGCACTTTTTTGTCAGTTCTTTTTTAACAGCATTCCATTTCTTGTTTTACAAATTAATGCTATTTCCAATCAGGGGCATAGTTACCGCATATCAATGATACGGGGCCCCAAGTTTGAGGGCGAGCACCCAAACGTGTAAGCAAAAAATCGCAGGGGTGGCCTTAGAGAGTGCCCTCAAGGATGATACAGGGTCTACTCAGGACCAGCTCCGCCAGTGTTTTCAATACTCATGAAAATGTGACACAAATTTCACAGCCTTCAATTAAATTATTATATTCATTGAATTAATTTTCAAGCTAAGCTTCCTTTTTTTATTTCCTACGTGCAACGTTTCAGAATATTTATTGTATATAGTCTGCGTTTGTACTCTCATAAGGTTATTTTTAGTGTCGCCAATTATAAGCGGAGATAAAATCGGTGCATATTTGTGATCGGCTCTTTTCTTTTGAATTTTTACTGCTTTGATCTTCTTTTCTAGTGGCACGATTGCGATGCTTAAATTCCCCAGAGGAGCGGTGTGGAGAACAGTAGTGCGCTTTTGAAATCTGATGTTACCTATCAATTCTTTCATGAAATTATCTTCATAAGACTCATGATTTACAGAGGAAGTTCTTCAGTGAATTCGCAAGCATGTTTATGATTGTTATCTTGGATATCAAAAATAAAGTCCATCGGGCTAAGAAAAGGGAACCAATTTTCTACATTTGTGACAACCAACCAAGTTATAGCCTACCAAATTTGAATGTAATCTTTCTTGGCGTCTTTCTTACAAGCTGTTATAAAGGATGCGTTTAAGTGCAATTTAGATTTTTATCAATACATATAAAAGCTTTCCATCGGTTTCAAGAGTGTTGGATCTCCTGGAATAAGCTCTGTGAGCAGAAGTTTTAAAATCTTTTTGGATGAATCCTTTTACTGGGTAATTCTTTTGATATTTTTCTGCTTAAACATTTTGGGAGAATTTTTTGCTTAATAGTAGTAGGTTGTTCTTTCATATTTCTATGAGATTTTTTATACTTTGGATTTTTTATACTTAGAATTTTTATACTTTAAATTTCTATTTATTTTATTTTGGTCTTTCCTACCGAGTTGCAAAGGGGGAAGGTTGGCGCCTTCAAACTAGTTTAACCCTACTTATTCGGTCCTAAGTCCGAAATTGCATTTTGACTCGCTAGGTTCTTATTTGTATTTCATTAGATTTGATCTTAAAATTTTATTTTATTTTTTTTTAAAATTTTATTTTATTTTCTGTTATGTTCTATATTTTATATAAATGTCTTCCATATATATATATATAGTGTAATAAAATGGAAGAAACCAAAAAAATCAATGGACTAAAAGTGAGACCTATTATGATTTCTAAAGCTGTTACTGAATTAAGACCAGCAAATTTGGGTTATATATCTATCTATCTATCTATAAAGGAGAAAAGTGACTCACCCACTCACTGACTGACTGACTAATCACGATATCTCCGGAACTATTCAACCTACAGATATGAAAATTGGTAGGCATGTTCTTTTCATGGAGTAGAGATCCGCTAAGAACGGACTTTGCGAAATTCAAACAGCAAGGGGCGTTACGGGGGTTAAGGGGCGTTATAAACAATTGTTTTCATTTTTAAACTACTGGAAGTACATTATTGAAATATGATAAGCAGAATCCTTTCATGGAGTAAAGATCCGCTATATAATGTGTTTTCTGAAAATTGACCCCAGATGGCGTTGATGGGGCTCAAGGGGCGTTCTAGATATTTGTTTTCCATTTTTAATTTATTAGACTCACAGTCTTCAAATTTGGTAAGCAGATTCCTTTCATACAGTACATTTCCTAAAATGGGTTTTGTGAAAACACTCCCCCCAAGTTGCGGTTTCCGAGTTCTCAAGGGGCTCTATAGATAATTATTCCCATTTTTAAACTATTAGACGTACAGTTTTGAAATTTGGTAAAAGATTCCTTTCGCAGAGTAGAGAACCACTACAAAATGGGTTTTGCGAAAATTAAACCACAAGTTTCATTTCGAGGGATTAAGGGGCGTAATGGATATAAATATTTCCGTTTTTTAAACTATTATAACTACCTGCTTGAAAATTGGTGGGCATGTTCATTTCATGGAACAGAGTTCCATTAAAACGAAATTAAACCCTCAAGGAGGGTTGCGAGAGGTCACGGGGAATTATGGGGGAAAAATACCGTTTTTGAATTGTTAGACCGACATACTTGAAATTGGTTAAGCATGTTTCTTTTGTTGAATAGGGATCTACTAAGAATGTATTTTAGGGAATCAACTCCTGGGGGAGCATGGGGTTACTGGGGCGTATTGACACAAAAAAAATTCCTTTTTTCGAACTACAAGGACTATAATAGTGGAACTTGGTTTGCATTTTCCATTTGTTAAATTGAAATCCGCTAAGAACAGTTATATTGGAGAACGTTTCTCAACGGAATTACGGAGGGAATTGATAATAAAAACTTCGCTTTTACTCTATTAGACTTAGACTTAAAATTTGTCTTGCATGCTTACTTTATGGAGTAGAGTTCCACCAAAAATTGGTTACGCGGAAATCAACTTGGTTATAGGGTTACGAAAGTACAAACATCCTTCTATACTTCAATTTTTAAAATTTTTAGAAAATACAAATTAGAAGTCCTGTCCTTTTTATATCAAGAGTCGAGAGTTGCAGGTATACTTATATTTTTCAATATAATCGAATTCTTAATGCTAGGGCTTAGATTTCAATAATTTTTATATACATATATATCTGTATATAAACAGTATATATTTATAAAACGTCATGAAATACCCAGCGAAGCGGGCGGGTAACGGCTAGTATATATATATGTGGGGTGTGTGTGTCTTGTAGCACTTTTTGAATTCCGTTTTTTTCCCTCCTTGATCTTTATATCTATAGTTGGGCATGGTACACTCTAGAAAAAATAATGGATTGCTTTAAATATGTTACTAGTTTGAGTAGTGATGTTAAGGCTACACAGTGCCCTTTTTAAAGACAGTAATATTGAAAGTAATTTGTGTTTTCTTTTTAGATTATATTATTAAATTGATTCTTCAAATAAAAAAAAATTTACCGGTCTTTATTTTAAAAATTACAAATTTTTCTTGTAAAATACTCAATTTTTAAAGTTTTTTAGTTATTTTCAGTGATTTCTGTTTCTTAAGATTATTGAAAACAAAAGTTAGTATGGAATTGAACATTTCAAACTAATTTTCCCTACTAAAAATTCCTTGTTGAATTTTAATAATTATTTTTACAGCTATGGAAAAAATATCAAATTTTTTAAAACTATTAATTTAAGATTTTTAGAAAAAATAACTAGTGCTCTCAGACCGAAATCCATACTAACTTTTAAAGAACACACACACACACACACATATATATATATATATAAATTCTACAAATAATTTTCAATATTATCTTGAACAGAAAAAATCCTTGGGAGAAATATATCCTCAGAATTGAAAAGTCTGAGAAAAACACAGTTAAAGTTTCTAAAGGCATAAAACAAAAACTAATAATGCCTCTAAAGATCTAATTTAAAAAAAACTATTATCCAAATTATGTACACTGTATCAAAACACTACTTTAATTAAATATGTTATATGAGGATATATTTTTTTTTTATATTTAAAATATGTTTTACATAAAATTGATAGCATTTGTTATATATATATATTATACGATGACAGAGATTACTCAGTCTAATCTTAACATGATGCTTTCATAAAAGTTTTGAAACACTTATAAAAATAATAATGATACAAACTGAAATTAGAAACCCCCAGGTTTGTACGTATAACATCTATTTTTTCTCAGTTTTAAGTCGGTGCAATTTAAAAAGTTTGATTTTTATTACATGACTTGAAATTATTTTACTATAGAATTATAATACATTTTGTAATATATATATATATATAATATCATAGATAAATTCAGTTATATTTGCAATACTTGTATACGGAAATACTTGAACTCAATAAAGTCTCATTGTAGTATCAGCTGAAAAAAGGCTGATTTTAAGTCATATAATTTTCAGTAGTATTCCACCTCTTCCAAATATTGTCTTTTAGTAACACAAGGATGTTTTGAGCCCGGCAATTTCTCAATATGAAAAAATTAATGAAAGCAAAAAAAGCTTCTAAGGTTTTTAACTATGTGTAAAAACACACAATATTGCTCTTTAAAAATTAAAAACCTCGAAACATAACTGAACAGAAACGATTTTAGTAGTAAAAGTAAGAGTTAATAGCCATTTTACTGAACGAACCGATTATTCTCCCAAATATCTCTCTTTATATACAAAAAAAGTTTTTATGATGCTCTAATAAATTTATTTCAAGGTTTTTTTTAAGGTGAAGTTAACAAAAGAAACTACATCTTTTTTACAGAATGGAGCAAACTCACAGTTTGGACAAATTTACTTTTATGATAGGGAGGCTTTGCATGAATGTGCAAAAATAGTTAAACGTGATGTGTTATAAATTTTACAGCCAATTATGAAGAAAAACCGTATGAACTACATAATACAAGGAAATTACAGTTTTACAATTTGAGCTGTGATAGAGTTGCATAATTTGTACAATGGGAGTTGGTCCGCCATTAGGCAGATAAGGGAGGGGGCGGTACCTCCTTCCAGTTTTTAATTAAATGTTTAAGAATGGAAAAATGCTTTAAAATGATTGCTAAACTAATCACTCTCTCTAACCTGTCGAATATTGAGATTGTCAAATCTCAGAAAACTTCAAATATATTAAAAACTGATTGGTTATCAGACTCCCTTAACCTTTTCAATAGAATTTTTGGCTATTCCTGGTGGGCGCAGTAGCTTAGTGGTTATGGTCACGAGTTCATGTCTGGAGTGTCATGGGCTCAAACCATGTTGCCACTAAAGACCCTCCGTGTAGATGAGGCCATTCCTCCATTTATGTGGTAGTTAGGAAAGAGGGATGCAGCTCAGGTGTCATTCTCGTTACTCGACCGAGGTTGAACATTACGAGGTTTGTGATCAATAGCCCTCTTGTTGCTTTATAGAGCGACACTAATCTCTCTCTCTCTTTCTTTTGCTAATCCTGCTCCAGGCACATATATTACTTTAATAAACCCTGTAAAAATTCTCATTTATAGTTAATCTTTTATCTTCAAAATTTACATATCTAATATTGATTGAATTTTTTTCCTAATGGGAAATTTTAAGAATGCAGTCCATTTGGACGTAGCTGCTTTAATTTCGGAAAGGACTTCCTTTCCTAATACAAAAATAACTTATTTTTGAGATTGTGCGTAATTCTCTGTTTTACGAATTATTTAGTCTGCTTATGTGATCCATTAGCACAGAGTAGTAATTACTCAACAATTCGATTAAAATTTTCCATTTTATTCCATTACATTAAAACTGTTTAAATGTAATTTTATAGCAAATACATGAAGAAAAATAACATTTTCAAAACATTCTCTTTTCATGAAAAATACTTCTATGTAATATTTTTTCTATGTATATATAGTTAGGATTTTTCTTTACAGAGCCTGAATTAAGATTTTTGAAACATTCACATTATTTTTAGAGTTACTATTGAAATAACAACCAGACTTCTTCATAAAAATTCGCTACTTTATTAATATAAGTCCCCCCACTTCTAAATTATATCTTCTAAAAAGTCCAGTTGAGGTAGGGATTCTTGGGAGCTTCCCAAATCAAATAACAAAAACTAAACTTTCGTAACATCAAGAATTATTTTGAAGATTGTCGAATTTTAGATATCCATTATAATAATGTTTACGATAAATTTCACATCTCGCCATATTGACATCAATATGAGTATTGTAAAGTTTTCATATACAAGAGTATATTTTTTTAATTCTTGATTATTTTAGGGCCCCGGTGCATAGCATCCATTGACGATACCACTCCCTGGACCAGCTTTCAGTCTGGTTGAAATGACAATTCTACAAATGTTTCACTCACTTAGAAAGTATACACCCACAATAACCCCTTTCAGTCCCAAAATAGATTCCAATCGCCCCCCCCCTGAAATCAACAGCTATCCTGTTCATGTGTTTCCCCCCACCCTCGTCAACCTTATCTCAAAGTCACTTGACCGTTTCATCTTGGTAACAAATTGTCAGAACTTCCTTCTTTCATTCCAACGAAGAGGGTCCCCTCCCTAACAATGATGTGATCTCATGACGTAGTCTAGGGTTACTTTAATTCTCTTACCCCCTCCCCCTTTCATATAAAAAAGCAAAATTAGTATTTCTGAAATGATTAAAATTAATTGTTCATGTAGCAAAATATTCTTTTTCGTAAAATAAAGTATTATTAATGAGTATTTAAGCAGTTTATGCTCAATTTTCTTCTAAAGTAATGTTTTAAAAGTTTTGTACGTAGATTGCATACACGTGGCGCCATCTGCAGTCATTACAATAAAGCTTGCCAAACATGGCGTCCGAGCATTTTGGAAGCAAAGATATATGTATTTTTTCGTAATTTTAAAATTTTCTAGACTATTTCTGACACTTTTTACATTTCATGATGGATTTATATGAGTAATTTTACGTTCTCAACAAAAGTTTCACATCCAAAATAATGTGATTTCATTAAGTTAAAGTACCCTGACCTTTTCAGTACCTTTTAGAAGTC
>BMAO01018823.1:0-31441 GCA_019973975.1 Trichonephila clavata | reverse complement strand
ACTAGTTTATGAAAAATAGAGAAATGTATTTTGTCAAGTATTTTTAAGGTGCCAGAAAAACTTTCTCCTCTACTATCATGAAAGTTTTCTCCAGGATGGGAGTAATAATTAGTCTGTAAAAGTTTGGCTGTATTTAGGCTTGACTTATAGCGTTCTTTAGATTAGAAAAGACAGCGTTGCTGTGTATGATATAACTGATTTTACTTTGAGCAAGGAAGTGGATTGGAATGTGAAAGCGTGGTGAAGAAGATGTTGGTTTGTTTCTTGAGATTCTGTCATGCATAATTAATTGTAAGTATAGTTGTGTTTTTTTAAATAATATTAACGATAAATGTTTTTAATGACATCAATCAACCAATTGACATCTTCATACTTTTTTTTTCTAATTGCTTTTCGAAATAATTGCTGAAATTTCACTTACAATTGTGATTTTATAAAATTAATATTTTTTAAAAATATTGTTAGTTAAAAATTAGTATTTATTGGTATTGATTCCTAAAAAAGCATTTCTAATGGTTTTAGTATGTTATTTAAAAAAAAAAAATATCCTGAACGTGTGTTCGGACACCTTAAATATAAAATTCAAATTATGTTGCATGTACCATCAGTTAATAAGCTGATTTTCTTTTTTCTGTTATTCATCTAAATGTTTGTATTTATAAAAATATAGGACTAATATAATGGACATGAAATGATTGCTACAGGGCAACAATTTGGTTACATGTAAATGACAAAAAAAAAACTGACTGTTTAGAATTGATAGATGATGTTTAATGTGGAACCCCCAAACTTTTAAGGCTGCCTCACCTGTTTAGAATGGATGCGAGGAGATTAACGATTAGACTTTGGGGAATTCTGTTCCCTCTTTAAGGAGTGCAATCTCCATTTCCCGTACTGTAAGCGAAGGCAGTGATCTCTCTAAATACATCGTCCGAATGTGTCTTAAGCACGCTGGATAAGATTTAGGTCAGAACATGCTATACGTTGTATTGCTTCAGCTTCAAAAAAGTTCTTCCCAAGACGAGCTATATGATTTCTCATATTATCCTGCATTAAAAGAAGGGAATCGACTCTGGCTGTGCTGCTTAAAGGTATGGCATGGGGTTTTAGGAAGAAGTACTAACCTGCATATCATACGGAATAGCAGTTTGACAGCTTAAAAGTATGCAAACGAGATCCTATGCTGATTCCAGCCCATAGCATCAAACCACAACGTTTGTTTTGTGATCTTTCCTGAATGAATATTTAATTATTTCAACTGCCTCTTTCTTTCAATACCAAAGCATATCTGGTGTGACACTCTAAATCAGGGGTGTTCAACCCTTTTTCCCGCCGGGCCACATCACATAATAGGTATTTCTAGCGGGCCGCAACATAAGGGTAAACGAAAAAACATACTATAAGACTAAAGCAACATTGGACAAAGCAAAATTAATTGATTGAAATATTAAATTCATTTTTGGCTTTTATTTTAATACTGTATTAACCTTTCTATGAAATACACACAAAAAATATTTACTTTTAGACTTTTGCTTATTTTCTACATAAAAAAAAGCAAATTGATAGGTTTAATTGCTTATTTGTAGAATTTCCCGTTAAACTTTTAGCCCACTGCCTCTTCCTCTGAACTACAAGCTTCCGAGGTCCAGTCCCTGTTCACGGGCAAGATCAAAACTATTTGGACGTCTCCGCCTGAATATGCCTGGTATGACGCTAAATGTCAGGGATTGTCCCTGCAGTGCACCTGTTCTAGACTTGCTCAGACCACTTTACCTAGACTTAGGACTGGTCACATCAAGAGTTTAATATTTAATGGATCTGAGAAGACTTATGCTTCTTGCCGTTGTTCGGCTATGGCTTCCCATATCATTGCATGTATTGATGCCTCTGTGGGGCAATTATTGAATGTTGGAGGTTGTTTTTAATTTAACTAAGCGACACGCGGGGACATCTTAAGACTCCTTGAGGCCCTGGGTTCAGAGAAATCTTAAGAAATATTTTTGAGGTCCTAAACCCTTATGCAAAGGTAGGCCCTACCTAAAATCTTTAAAAGTAGACAGTATATACTAGCATGCATTGTTAAAAACTTGTTCAAATGGTAATTTTACACAAATAATTGTGCACGACTCACAGTGTCAAAAACCTAGCCATAAACTAGTTCGACAGATGATCGCATTTCGACTAAATGAGTTGAATGATTGTTTATGGTATTAGGCCTAGACATGGACAATGGTCATCACATATAATGCAGTATTACCACTTTTTTTGCCAATTGACATGCAGTTAGAAATTCTATTTTTGGAGAATATGTACGGGAATAATATTTGATTATTAAAATTATCCGAATCCATGATCTTATTAAAACAAAGTCGAGAACGAAACGAGGCCCCCACTTAAGACGAGGCCCAGTTGGCCCATGCCTTAAGACGTCCCTGGCGACACGGTCTCTTGGACTTGGTCTAGTTTGTGGTCTAGATCAAGTGGATAAGCAACAACAACAACAAATTTTTAGTACATTGTTCTCCAATAATTGAATTTCTTAGTATAATGGGCCATGACCGGGCCACTCAGAAAAAGCCGTTGGGCCGCAGGTTGAGTTTCACTGCTCTAAATTGAATTGAGACTCGTCAGAAAATAGTACTTGACTGCAGTCACTTTGCATCCAATCTGGATGTTAAGCAGTCCACTTTCTTGGGGCCGCACGGTGTCTTGCTGTCAATGGAATACTCGCCGTTGGCCTGCATGTATGCAGACCAACTGCATGAATCCTATTTCGGATTGTTTGGATTAAAGATCCTTCGTCCTGTTGCCGAAAAAACTGCCTTTGAATCTGCGTCCATTGGCTGTTCTCTCTGGACGAGTTGTTAACAGGATATATCGGTCATTTGCTTTGGTAGCACGGTAGACGACCTTGTCTTGGCCGATATCGAACATGTCCTGTTGGTAGAATCGATTTCACAGTTTTACAATGACTCTCATTGCTACCCTAACAGCATCCACTACAGTTTTTTGTGTTTTCCCGGATTCCAGTCTCCTGATAATACACGAAGCCACGTATTCCAGTAGATCATGCTGTCGTGAGATTTTGCAATCCCCTTTTCTCAAAAGAACAACCATAATTTTTAATTCGACTACTGAGACAACAGCTTCTGCGAAATCATCATTGCTTCGCTTATTTCCTATTTCGTGTTTTTGACCCCGTATGCGTTGATTAGTGTATGAAGTTTCCTTCTTTATTCCGCAACATTAAAAACTATGGTTTTTTTGTTTTGTATTAGTTATCAGAAGAAATTAGGGAAGCACATGGATTTAACGAAATTACGCAAATATTAGGTTGGAGAAAATGAAATCCATTATTTTTACGTGAACTTTGAGACTTTATTTAGCATGTTTCGGATTATCAAGTTTGGTAAAATGTGTCGTTTTGTTGCATAATTTGTTACTATTTTAAAGGTAGCTTCATAATGCTTCTCTCATAGAAGTCTGGGTCCTTATCGGCTAAAAATTGACGCCAAGAAAAAGTTTGTGAACGGTTATTAATTTTTTTTATCACCAAGGAAGTTTTGCAATGCAAGAAAAACTTGGCAATTGCTTGGTGCCAGTTCCGGACTGTATGGTGGATGCATCAAAACTTCCTAATGGTTAGATGTTATTGTTTCTGCAGAGTCACTATAGACGTGTGTGGTTTGGCGTTGTTCTGATGGAATACAGCACCTCTCCTATTTGCCGATTCTGGCCGTTTCTGGTCAATTGTTAGCTTCAAACGGTTCAACTGTTGACCGTAAGAATCTGAACTTAATGTTTGGCCATATGGAAAGAACTCATAATAAATTATTCCTTTCCAGTCCCACCAAATGCACATTAGAAGTTTCCTGGTTTGGCCACCGTTTGAGGTGCATTACGTTGCTTTGATCACGATCGTGTTTGGACAATTTTGTCTATGTGTGACCCATTTTTCATCTACAGTCACCATCCGTTTAAGAAATGGATCGATTTTATTCCGTTTGACTAAGGCTTTGCAGCTGGAAATTTGATCCATCATGTTTTTTGACAATTGGTGTAGCACCAAACATAAAGCTTCTTTTTGAATCCACCTTTGTGCAAATGGTTTAAAATTGTTTTATGGTCAACCTTTAGATTCCTGGGTGATGCTACGGCTATTAACAAGCCGGTCAACTTCAATTATTTCTGGAATTTTATCGAATTTTTCGACGACAATCATACTTGAACGGAATCAATGAAACCAAAATTGCACGTAATTGGCTGTTACAGTATCGGGACCATAAGCACCACTCACAATTTTAGCCGCCTGGCTTGCATTTTTCTCTTTATCAAAGAAAAACTGTAAATTGTACCGAATTTTATGTTTGCTGACTTCCATTTTTAAAACACTTTGTCGCTTACAATTGAATAGACTTAGCAGAAGAATTTTTTTGGCGCGAAATTTCGCCTTTCGAACGAGCATAAATCTGCAATCGATACTTAACGAGATATATCGATCACTACAGCCATCTACTGAAAATATAATGGATTTCCTTTTTCCCCAACCTAATATTTTTTCATAGCATCTGAAATCATCACTTCTAGAGGATCCATCCCTTGACCGAAAGGAGGTATTCGCTTTCAGCCGGAGCTCCCGGTACAAATTCGCTACCCTCTAGTAGTCCCTTGACGAACGCTGTACCAGGGCGCTGATGGCACAGTTCCAGAGTCCACTGAGGATCCATACCAGGGAGCATGTGCGCTGTGATCCCTTCGATTGGTATGAGCCCCGTTTACGTGCAGCAAGTAGGAGGGGGATTCAGATCCTTGCATTTGGTGACTGGGCGTGCGTCACTGTGGAACCGGCTCAAGTGAAAGCTTAGATTCTCCGATGTAAGTCTTGGTGTGGTTCTTCCTCTAATTTAATTTTATTTGCCATCCCTCCGGCTGCGGTAGCCTAGTGGTCAAGGTAACGGACTTGTGCCATGAGTTCGAACCTGTATCACTGAAGACCCGCCGTGCAGAGGGGGCTGATGCACGTTAAATATATCGAGGCTCAATCATCCTCCCATTGGAGAGGAGGTACCGAATCAGGTGTCGCTCTCGTCACTTGACCATGGTTCAAAATGACGAGGTCCGTCGCCAAAAGCCTTTAAGTAGCGGAATAGTGCGACGTAAATATTCACTCAAGTACTGTTTGCCCTTTGGTAATTGAATGCTTATTGACGCCTTTCTGTGAAATTTGATCCCTCTCCACTTTTTGAGCGTCAACTGTTTTTAATTGTATTTTACCTTTTGGAATATTTTATCCCATTTTTCCTTCGTCTTGATTTTGTCATTAATCGACAGTTTCTATTTTTTCTTACCTTTTTTTTAGATGTTGCCATTATCATTCTGCATGTTCATCTTTTCTGTTCATTTGCCTATTAACGTTTGATCATGAGGAATTACTCCACCATTTTCTCTCGTTTGGTCAAGTTTTGTTGAATTTTTTTTTACTATTTGACATCCAGGAACTAAATTTTTGTCCCTGTTTCTCTTTTACTCCAATTTTTATTTATTCTTTTTTTTTAAGCTATTTTAAGTCTATTTGTCAGATTTTTTTTCTCTTAGTACTTTTACTCTTCTGATTCATTGTGTATTAGGACTTACGCAAGAATGATCTTTATTCAGATCATAATTCCTTTTTGGGCACTTACCCAACAAAGTATTTATAGATCACAAATAAGTTTTATATCTAGTTATACTCTTCTTATCCAATGAATGAGTAACCGAAATTCAATATTTTATTGCTCTGATTCGCTTGGGCATCGAGTCTGCATGCTTCATTTATGTCCAGGGATTACCATGCATTCGTTATGCAGCTTTTTAGATCTTGTAAATTAGATGCCTATCCTCTGCAATTATCTGCGCATGGTTCGAGCTGATATCTGTTCTTAAGAGCCTTGTTTGATTTGTGTCAATTGAGTCTACGTTTTATCGTACATTTCGTCGGAGACGAAGCCAATCACGCTCTTAGAAAACTGGGCTCGAACCGCAGTAACTTCTAGATAAGGATTGTGGGTTCTGATTCCAACTTTCGAAAACCTTTGGTATGGCTGCTTTTGAGAAGCCGGCAAGATTTGTTGTATTCGAAATCGAGGCCCTTGCTAAACGAGCACCAACAATAAGCACTTTTTGAAATGGCGAAAGAGATCTGTCGTTTTTCCATTTTGCTTCATCCATTGTGAAAGGCATTCTTACACCTTACTTTTACTTGCATTCTAACCACGTGTAACCAGCGTCATTAAAAAAATGTTTGTATACTTCATCCCTCGCATGCATTAAAATGCAAATCTCAAAGGTTTTTCTAATTCAATGACCAATGTGTGTAAATTAATACACTGCACACACAAAAAAAAAAAAAATAATGGGGAAGCACATGGATATAATGAAGTTACGCAAATATATTTCTTCTGATCACTAATGTAAAACGAAACATTCATAATCTAAAGTGTATTACTAAATAGATAACTTCAAAGGCAAATAAATGTTAAGGTTGAAGATAAAATATTTACAAGTTCTGTGACAGGTCCTATCCGCGCGCTGTGACTAATCCTCTGGGAAAAAAATATTTCTTCGCTGTTGTATATTTATAAGCAGTTAACAGTGGAGAAACTAGGATTTTTTTATGGTTGATTTGAGTGTTATTTTGAACTCAGAAGGGAGTGTAGAAGGTGGTTGTTAGGCTGCTATAGATGTTAGGTTGTCCTAGATAATATTTGAAGTCCTTGGAGATAGCGAAGAGAGAATGTTTAGTCCGGTTCTTCAAGTATTACCGGTGAAGACTGACTAGTGTTGTTACTTCGGATCGTCACCAAGATGAGTGATTTAATTATTTGTCTTAGAAATTTAGGATATAGCGATTAAGTTGACCGCTCCCTTGGTTTGTGACATTTCTTGAAAGTAAATTTATGGATGAAGTTAATGATTTTATAATAATGGCTGATTATTCAGTGTCTCAAACTTCATCAGTTAACTCAGGGTCGCGACTGTGGGGCTCAACTACTCCCATACTTGGTTAGAAGCTGCCTCGCTTGTTCAAGTACTTCCTGAGACGATTTTTTCGGGACAAGAAAATGTTATAGAATAGGTGCAGGGCAATTTTTTTGGGTATCTCAAGGGTCAACTTACGGAGGTAGAGCTAGAAACTGGTTTGAAGTAATTAGGTATATATTTGCTCTGGGAACAGCGATGAATTTTGCCCATCAGGAGCTGGGTTTTTTCAAGAGGAATCATCTACTGTAAGGCCTTGAATGGAATCCAGGGGGCAGCCATGCAATCTAAGTAGCAGAGCGGCGACGAGGAACTGCGGATTCAGTTATTGAAAAGAAAGTTTGTGACAGAAAGATGGAACCAGAGGATCCTCCTGTAGGGATAGCAATGCCTCATAACTTTAGGAAACCCCATAAAAGTATATGCATACCGGTTGGTCTTCTCCAGAGAATACGTTTTGGAAGGAGAACAGCAAGCAAAATCCCAGGTTGTACCGCTCTGAAAAAAAAAATGGTTTCGCGACGGGAAGCTGTCATTTATATTATTTTGAGTGCTATTTAAACCCTAGAGAAGTGAGTGTAGGTGCTGGTTGTTAGGCTGCTGTAGAAGTTGATTATATCCTGGTTAATATATCTGAAGTCTTTCGAGTTATGAGCGAAGAGGATCGTTAATTCAATTCATCAAGTAAACCCAATCAAGCGTGACTAGAGCGCTTACGAAGGGATGCTCAAGAAATTGTAAGAGATGGCGCTGATAGCATTGTTAATGGTCTGTTTTTAGTAAGCGTCATTTCTCTCTAGGTATCTCACAGTTTCAGCCATATTCATGGTTTGATCTCGTTTTTATTGTCAGTTGAAGAAAATAAGTTTTTCTTTTCAATAAACAAAACGGAGAAAAGGGAATTTTCCAAGTGGTGATTAAATATTTGAACTTAAAAGGTTTATTGCTGAAAGAAATTAAAGCCGAGTTGCATGCAGTTTCACAGGGCACAACTCCCCTGTGCTTGCAACTGTTTACAATTGGATATATAAATTTAAACCTGGTCCTACATCTCTGGCCTACCGAAGATTAACATCGTTCAGGACATCCCGAGTGCCTCTGAAATGATTGATAAAATCCACTGCATGGTTATTGAGTGACTAAAAAAAAATAAAGTGAAATAGTGGAGGCTTGGGGTGGTTAAAAGGTACTGTCATTTCAATTTTGTATGATAAATTGGTCATGGAAAAAAAAATATCTGCAAGATGGGTGCCTCGCTTGCTCTCAGTTGAGAACAAACGCAATCGTTCTAAGGCTCCCTTGGAGTCCATGCGTCGTAATCCCCTGCTGAGTTTCTGCACAGATTATTAGCTGTAGACGAAACAAGGATACACCAGTGGCGTAACGTACACTCCCGCATCGCGGTGGGGAGGGACAATATTCTAGGAGGCCCAATGTCTGGTGTTTTGGTTTTGTAATTCTTTGTGGAGGCTTGGGGCCCAAAACCTGTTTTTGCATGGGAGGGCTAAAGCTTTCGCTACGCCACTGGGATACACCACTACTCCCCAGAAACAAAAGAACAGTCCAAAGAGTGGATTGAAAAGGCCCCCCAAAAAGGCAAAGACAGTGAAATAAGCTGGCAAAGGTTATATATGGTTACGGTTATGGAATGCCTATAGAATTAACCCTCTTGACTATTTGGGAATGGGACAAACAATAGCAGGATTGTATTATTTGTTATGCCGGCTGAATGAGGAAATAAAAGAAAGCCGTCCTCATTTGAAAGGGCTCTCTTGAAGACAATGCATGAGTGCACACATGTGCAGTTCCAATGGCTAAAATTAGAGAATTGATGCTTGAATTTGTAGAACATCCACCGTATTCACCAGATTTGGCTCCGAGTGATTTTTTATTTCCAAATTTTAAAGGGTTCACTTCAAACTGTTTGTTTGTACGATGACATCCTAAAGAACTTCAACAATCATACATTCAATATTTGAAAAGTTGTTTGGCGCAGCTTGGCCAAAATTGGCTCTTGCGCCAAAATACCCCAACACATTCACTTACTCACTTCACAATCATACTTTTTTTTTTACGACTGAAAAAAATTAGAGGAATGTCTAATTTGGTGTATCGAACTAGAAGGTTATGTGTTGAAACATAATTATCCTTAAAAAATTGATTTTATATCTTTTTCTAAGATCGAAATACGAGGGGTGGTCAATAAGGATTGTCAGCAAGATAACTAATTTAATTATTGATCTTAGATACCTAAATAGCGATTAAGTTGACCCGTCCCTCAGATTCTGACATTGAAAAAAAAAACATTTGACAAAATAAAGTTATTGATTTTATAGTAATGACTGATTATTCGATATCTCAAACTTCATCAGCGACCTCAGGTTCGCGACGTGAGGTCAAAAACCAGAAAAGGATGCAAGTGCAGTAATCGTTATTTTGCAGATGCACGCTGTTTTTTTTTTCGTTGTCTCGGCTATGTAATTCCGAGTTTCAGCTTCTGTTTTGAAAAAAGATGACTGAAAAATGTCACAAATACGGGATCTACCGGGTTCCATGACTTGGCGTATTATCTGAAGCCTGAAATCCGTGCAAACACAAAGCAACTCTAGCAGTTGCTGTTGGAGAGTAGCAATGTCATTGTAAGACGTGGAATCGATTCTAAGAAGCAAGGCATGTTCGATGTCGCCCAAGCCAAAGTCGTCCACTGGTTACCAAAGCAAATAATGACCAGCATATCTTGTTTACAGCTCATCTCGAGAGTACAGCCAGTGCGACGCAGATTCAAAGACAGTTTCTTTCGACAACAGGACGAAGGGTCTGAATCCAAACAATCCGAAAAAAGGATTCTTGCGGTTGGTCTGCATATATTGTAGGCCAACGGCGAGTATTCCACTGACAGCAAGACACCGTGCGGGTCGAAGAAAGTGGGCTGCTTAACATTCAGATTGGATGCAAAGTGGCTGCAGTCAAGTACTGTTTACAGACGCGAGTTCTGATTCAATTTAGATTGTCTCACACCAGATGATATGGTGAAAAAGGGCTACCTTGAAATAACGAAATATTCTTTCAGGAAAGAGCAGGACCAAATTGTTACCCTGAAGCATTTCATGTTTTTAATTCTTTGTATGGGAACCTTTATATCATTCTTATTGTTTTTGCTTGGTCCTCTAGATTTAAGTAAGCTTCTTTAAAAAAAAATAGTTATGTTTATAAAAACAAAAAAAATTTATTCATATATATGTATCTTACGTGTACCATCAATTAATAAGCTTATTTTCTTTTTCTGAGGTACATTCGGAATACTTTTTCAAAAATATTGCTTAAATTTCACGCGCGTATATATTTTTTTTTTTGTAAAAATTAAAATTTTTAAGTATTAATATTTATTGATATTGAGATTCTCCTAAAAAAAGTTTTTTTTAATGGTTTTAGTTTGCTATTTTTTGAAAAACTTCATACTTTTTTTTCTCTATTTGCTTTGAAGATGTCACTTGATTTGAGTACATTATTATTTTTTTAAAATGGTAAATGTTGGTAATCTCGCCACTCACTTTCCTAAGATTCTATGTCGAGTATAATTGTAAACACAACTTAAACATCTTTGCCACTGTTTTACATTTCACACAGTCCGCCTTCCTGCTCAAAGGAAGTTCATTCATCAGTTCTATCATCCACAAAGGTTTCTTTATTTTTATGCACTGCTAAAAAAATTGACTTTGGCGTAAAAATACTTTGCATAAAAACTATTTCAAAATTTTTAATTTAAAGATTTTTTTCATAAACCTAAAATAGAAGAATGCAAGAGAATAAAATTTATATAAAATGATTTTCCTTTCTTTCATTTATTTTGTGTTTTATTGTCTTTTTTATATTCCTCAATTGATGGCTGAGTTGAATCTATAACAATATTTCTGCTTTTGTAATTAAAATGTATATGTATCAAATATTTGTAAATAGTAAAACTTAAAATAAAATCTAAAGGAAATACCGTATTTTTGTTCTTTTACCATTTTTATTTTTTCATACCTATATTGATTTTTTTGGGGGAGCTAAATCTTTTTTTTGTACTTCTGCTTTTGTAATATATGTAAATTTTGTAATTATAATGTTATAATGTATATAAATAATTATGTATGATGTAAATATTTGAAAATCAATGTAAATTTATTTTGTATAAAAAAATATGTTACTAGTAATTTATGATGTATATGTAAATTATGTATATATTCAAAATACCCTATTATCAACTCAAAAGTCATGTTTAAATAAATTTAATTATTCTATTTTGTTGCTATTTTATTGTTTGCATGCTATTAAAACTAAATAGATATCTTGCTTTCACAATTTATAATTTATCTCGCTAACAATATTTTTACAAATTATCTCTACATTTTTCCTTCATCAAGGGTGAGCGAGTATATTCACGTTGCACTATGGGAAGCAACATGTTTTGGTGACGGCCTTTGTATTTCGATCATTTTCAAGTGATGAGGAAGTTATTTCAACTGGCACCACTTCTCAAAACTACCACACCACTCACAAAACGGTTTTTTTTTTTTAGCACAAGGGCCATTTCTGGCTATATTGCGGCAAACATTTTATAATGTTAAACCAATTAAAATGTTCTGGTGTCAACATTTTAAGATGTATTTTACCTTCGCTACTGAAACTGTACGTCAGTTTCCCAAACTTTTTTGTCGCATAGACCCCTTGCCATGTTTTTCGGTTTGTGGTAGACACCTGCTTAATTAATATTGAATTTTTGCAAATTTATCAACTGAAATGTCTTTTTGACTGCTACTCCTACTTTAAAAGAATTAAATTTTTTTCTAACTGTAATGAAGTAGAGTGTTTAAAATTTAAAAAGCACATGTTAATTAAACTAACATTTAATTAATAAATAAAACTGCTAAATAAAATAACTAAAGAATAAACAAATGATTTTAATGAGATGGATGAATCTGGTGCTACAATATCAAATTTTCAACATTTGGTATCAATCTTGTTAAATTTAATCCTAAATTTCCTCAGTTAGTAGTATCTAATCTTTCTTTGTTTCTTTCTGTTTTTGTTTTAGAGATTGGCAACTGCGCTGAAGCTCCTTTACACTAGGAAAAGCAATTAAAAACTTCTTCACGATATTCTATAATTCGGGTCAAATAACAGATTTGACTTTTTAAAGCCAAAGCGTTTCTAAACTTTAATTATCATTTTAGTGCTTATTACGATCAGTTCGTATTGTAATGCGATATTTTTTTTTCAATGTGACCATATGAATTTATTGCCTGTCTTGGTTATTATCATAGTCAAAGAATCTTCAACGTGGTTTCAAATTCTGAATAAAAGGCATTAAAATGTTGAACGTGGGTTAAAACGTCCTGACGGATTGTCTGTGACAAATTGAAAAAAATCGAGACCTCCAGTATTATACTTCTTTAGCTGAACTCTGGAGAGAAATACTGAAATAGTTCTTGTTTTAATAAAATTTTTGCTGTCCCCTTGTAAGTGCAAACTAACCTCATTAAATTTAGTAAATAAAAATCTGTTGAATAGGTAAAATGTGGTTTCTACTCGGTTAAATTTTCTTTTAAAATAAAAGTCATGATCTGATTTAATGAGAGCCACTCACGGACCCCCAAATTATTTTTTTGCTGACGTGGACCCCTTGCAGGTCATCATAGACCCCAGGGGTCTATATAGACCACTTTGGGAATCACTGCTGTATGTCAAATTAAATATAAAAAAACAATTCATAAGGTAAAGGCATAAATGTGCCCAAGTCAGACAACGTAACCCTTTTAAATCCATGATTTTTACTTTTGAGCTTTAAAAAATTGGGTTTTTTTACAGGAATGTAATCATAGGTTACGTAAAAAATAAATAAAAACATTCAGGTAATGGGGTCGATTCATCACTAGAGGGCGCTGCGATCGTGGCCATCATCACGTGATTAACAACGTGCTATCATGTAAACAAATAACAGCTAATAGTATGACACTTGTGATTGCGCGCTAACTTTCAAATTTGTAAACATTATTATTTTATATTCTTTAAATTCTTTTTAGTACTTTAAATATTTTTCATATATTTTCTACTATTTTAGTTTAAGAAAAGGGACTAAATATATGTAGTTTTAGTTAATAGTATTAGATTTAAGTTTAGTTTATACTTCCATCCTTTGGCTTCGAATTTTTGTATACTTATAGGCTTAGTAATTATTTTTTATAAGTGCCCGCCACATTATGATTTAAATAATTCTGCAGCGCTCTATTGAACAAATTGGTTCTGGAAATATGAGAAATATACTAATATCAAAATTCATGATGTAAGCCAATTTTTCTCGAAAAATTCGTGCAGACTGTAAATAGGGAGTGGCTCTCCGAAACAAAAATTTGTTTAGTCTACGGAAAAGTCAGCAAGAGCGATTAATTAATACTTCGGCTGTTGAATAGGACGAGAGACTGCAAATCAACTTATTATGATGATTGGATAATAGAGATTCCACGTAAATGTATAACCGTTACCTGAATACATTACTTATTTGTATTTCTAGACACTGTTAGTTGTGTCCGAGTGCTGTGAAGAACTTCTGGGATTTATTAAGGGAATTCTAGTTCTGTGGCATTTCTCAAGATTGTTTTAAAAGGATAAGTTTTCATTGCTCCTGAAGAATTGACTTGCTCTTTGAAATCCTGGAACCCCCGGCCTTAACAATATTATTTTTACATTCTAAAATGTGTCATGTTTCAGAGCAGATGGATACATTCATCCATTCTTTGTAAGCAAAGGTATTTATTTCTTACCAAATTTGTGACATTGGTTATATTTTTTTTTAAATAGAAACTTCTTGGTAATTACGAAAAAGCCTGTGAATTTAACTTATTTTTTAATATTCATATAAAGTTTCCTTTTTGCTATTCTTGAAAATCCTTTTCAGTATTATTGTTTGGACATCAAAGTTTTTAATGTTAATCATTCTTTTATTTTTTAAAATTGTATGGAAATATTTGTTTGGTTTACATCAATTAGACAATTTAAATACAATTCAATAACTCATAAGAAATAATTTATAATAAAGAATAATTCAATAAAGTTAATCATTATTTCTAAAAATTATGTATTAACATGATTTTTTTTCTTTAACTTAATAGTGTAAGAGTATTTTCTTTTTTAAACTTTGAAGACAGTTTAAAGAGAAATTTCTAAAAGAAATTTCAAACCTTTGTAAATGATAATTACTAAGTAAAGTCAGACAATCAAAGCTGGCTAATGTGTTATTTCATTACAGAATCATCATATATTTCAAAAGATCTTACTATGTCTTTGGAATTTTTTATAGAACAGTTGTTTAAAAAATTAGTATACAATAACAATGTTTCAATTTTATGTATCCATATTAATGCAAATAAAGATTGAAACTGACAAAAAAAAATTCTCTTTTGGAATACATCTTAGAAAAAAATACTCTTCACATGAGTACATAATGAAGTAATGTCACCGATAGTCTTTCAATAGAATATGAAAAATGCATTTTTTAAATTGCAATGAATTTTTTTGTTAAAAAAATAAAATTTTCACATGCTTCACTTGTATTATAATCATGTAATATTAAAATTAAATGTTGATAAATGATGCATTTTAAATAATTGTAATTACTAAAATAAACTAGCTAACAAAAATTTTGTATGCTTCTATATGTAAAAATTTTCACGAAAATAATTTAGCATGTTTCAAACAATTTCTAAAATTTTTCGCATATTTTAATATAATTCAATTTTTTTCCAAGGAGACAATAATTTATAAAAAAAAATTTAAACATTTGTAGGTGATAATTACTAAGACTAAAATTGCTAAATATTAGTATTTTATAACATATTTTTAAAAACTTCACAATGTATTGGTATAAATCATACTATTTTAAGGCCTCACAATGCCCTAAACATTTAAAAAAAACAATTTTTTAACACTTTCTTATGGCCCATACCATTGAGAAGTTTGCCACCAAATTATATTATTAAAGATTAAAATCATTATTAAACATCAACAAGTTACCAAAGTTTATCATGAATAAACGGAGTTCCATTCTAATCAAAATAAGTTTCTACTACTTATAAGCAAGATAATTAACTAATTATATCATTAGTTTACAAGGAAAATCCTAAATTTCAAGAAACTTTTCAGTTTTCCAAATTATTTTTGAGTAAAATATTAAATTGCTTCAAAGTTTTTCAAAGAAATGCTAAATCAGTACTCATACCATTCCAAAATTAGGAACTTATGTATTAAACTACCAAATAATTTTGCCAAGCAAAAACACATCAAGAACTTAAAAAAATTATGTTATTATTATTACTGTGGTCAAACATGAGCAGGAACAGCTCCATTTATTGGCTGTATAATGCAACAACATCCCACAAAATCAAATGTCTATACATAAAGCCAGATTTGGTTTCATGATCCTAATTCTCAATAAATATATAATTGATCCAAGTACTCTTCTTGGGCCAATATTTGTAAATAACTCAATGCGAAAAATTTATTCAGGACTTATAAGCAGGATAATATCAATATTCATGAGTCTTTTAGACTTTTATATTTATGTAAAAATAAATCGATATAAAGCACAAATCTAATCAATAATGATAAATCTTCTACAAATTGTGCAAATATCTATAAATGCTTATTTGTAATACATAATAAAAAAAATTGTACAAGTGTGTGATAGGTTTATACCACAGTCAAACTCTGAAAAACAAATGTTGTGCTAATAGGTACCACACAAATATATTACAATTATTCAATTATTTATTTTGTAAAAGAATTAGGGATTCAAAAATGACTTTTATTTTCATCATGTAAGAGTGAGCAGGACTTTTATATTCCATAAATGGACATAAACATTCTATTATACACAGATTTTAATTAAAAAACTTTAATTCTTTAATTAATTATATTTGGACACCAATTCTCGATCAATCATATCTTTTACCTAAAATAGCACAGCGAGTAAGGACTTTCAAAATGTTGCATAATTTTTTTACATGTAATTTTACAAATGGTAAATGATAATTTTGACTTCTAATGTTTAAAAATGGTACTTGATTAAAATCATCAAGTATAAACATTAAAGAAGCTGTAGTAAATTAAAATATTTTTCCATTTCTATAGTGAATGGTTCTCAAAAATGTTTCTTTTTCCCTGTAATATTCTAAAATTATTAAAAACAACAAGTTTTTGATTTATATGTATGTATACCTGTTTTTGATACAACATGTATGGTTACATATCAGATTTTTGCATCCTAATTTTTTAGATAATTAAATACTAAAGTATCTCTGTTAACTACTGTGAAGATGAGTAAAATTTAGATTAACTAAACATATGTTCTATTGTGTGTGTGTTGGATACACCTGGTCCTTAATTTTACCAAAAACATATCAATCACTTGCAAAATATTATTTTTGGGGGGGGGGGACATTAAGGTATTTTCAATATTTAAAACATTGAATACACTAAAAAATCTCTTGCAATGAAACCCTCTGTTAAGGTTTTCATATGCAAATCACTTAATGTTATTTGCAATGCATTTATTTTTCTGTACAATATTCTTCTGCTTCTATTCTGCTTTGTGAAAGGCAAGCTTATCTAGGAAGGAATGGAAAGTGCTGGACTTAATCAGAATGTAACGTTTGCTATCCCTGTATTAAAAGAATTTTTAAAAATTTTTTTTACATAATTATGCATGTATATGTAACTACTCATGAATTTAAAGCTTATAAAAATGTAAAATAAAAATAACGTGAAATTTAAAATGTCAGTTGTAGTATAGTAAAATTGATAATTAGAAATTTTCTTTTATCGTAATTGTTTTTTTAATATTAGGAAAAGTTAATGCAATCAGTATTTTAAGAATATAGATAGATACGTGCTTCTCAATTTCTATATGATCTAGCTCTTCAGTATCGAACTGATTTATTCCCTGATTTTTGGAAAAATAGTGGAATATGAATCTCACAAATTATTAAAATATACTGTATGTTCTTCACCATACAGCATTATACATTTATGGATGCATATTTTTTAAAGTACTTCATTAATTTACTTGTATTTGTAAGTGTATTGTTCTGAAAATTACAAAACAATGACTTTGCTGAGCCAGTTCAGTTTCAAAATCTTATCTATCATGCTTGTTAAATTAGTGAAAATAGTTATATAAAGAGAAAAAAGGAAAAAAAAAATGTAGGTGAGTTCAACTGCATACTTATTCATCAGTTAGAAAATCAGAACAGGTCCCAGAAGTAGAACCCTGGTTTGTTTTTTCGTGTCTGCAAAATTGAAATGCTTTGAAGTCGACACATTTATCAACATACAGTACAATAAAATTTCAAATGACTGCAACATAGAAAATGCATAGATATATATTAACATTATATACACAGTTATGATGATATTTCTATAAATTTAAAAGTATTTTGTATTGCTACTAAATGGATGGCAAAATTTAAGAGTGAGATTTTATTCCAATAAAATTTAACAGAACAAATTTCTTTATTAAGACAGTTCAGTTTCAAATTTTTGTCTGTAGTGCTTGTAAAATTGTCGAAAATAATCTTAAAATAACAAAAACAAGTATTATAAAAAAAATAAGTCAATTCCTTCTTAGGTAAGAAAAATTTTAGTTACTTTTTATCAAATAATTATAGTTAATATAAATATGTGTATACATATGAAGAATCACAACATTAAGTGACAATTAATTTTTATTAATTATCATTAAAGTATTGCATTGATATCCAAAACAAATGTGTTTCAAATTTCAGTTCAACTAAATGTTTTAAAATGTGAGAAAAAACCTTTTAATTTTGGACACAAGTCGCCAAAATGGTCACTATGTCGCCAAAAATGATGCCAACATGGATGTATTTATAATTATTAGAATAATTAGTTTTAATCAATTAATTTTTTTAATTAAATTCTGTATTGACAACCAAGATAATCATGTATATAAAATGTTAGCTCAATCGACCACTTTAAAATGTATTTTACTAACGATTGAAAATTTGAACAACATAAATAAATATTGAGAAAGTGTGAACTAATAGTAGGAATTGAAAAAAAAAAAAACGTAGGTAATCAACTACATACTTAACAAATACAGAGCATTCAGAATAGATCACAGAAGTGGTACCCTGATCTGTGTATGTTTGCAAAATTAAAATTCTTCGAATTCGAAATGCTCAGAAAATATTTCAGACTCTTTTTAAAACTTTAAAAATCGTCAGCGTATTCAATAAAAACAAAAAAATATTGAAAATGAAATAATTAAAAAGTACACACATTTCAGTCGAAATTTCTTTTGGAACAACTTCTTTCATTTGTTTTTGATAGTAGATGTAAATACGAAAATTCCGCCAAAATACTCAGTCGAATCAAACACGTGGCTATTTGTTTTGTATATCATCACGTGATTATGACGTCAGGTGTATCGAGTCCATTATATTGCGTATTTATTTTGAAAAAAGTTGTATGTAGATAATTGGCAACAGGCAGCATTTCCCAAAAATCTGGCACATATGAAATAAAATTTTCAAATGCAACATTAATCATTGATAGCTTACCTGACAACAGATGAGAAATATATATTTTTTTTAATGGCCGAAATTCATGTGACGTCACGATCACGTGAAAACTAGGTCGCGTGATTATGCTTTCGTTTGTTTACTACTATTGCTACGACTATTTTGCTGTCACAGTTTCACATTGCACTTTTTAAAATGTCTTATTTTGCTGAAATGTATGCTCGGTCAGTAAAAGAAAGAGGATTGTTGGAAAAAAATCATATTTACCGGTAAAAAATATGAGTGTTTTGAAAGCATGTTGAAGCGTGAGGATTACAAACCATCTCCTCACTGTTTATTATGTATTCTACCACTTTGAAGAATATTTTGAATAACTTCGCCAGCTTAAACCACGCTGTATTTTCACTATTTTTGTCTTCACAAAAGAAACCTCTTCACACACACACACAAAAAAAGGATTTTAGATAGATGTAGACTTTTACAAGCATGTAAATAATTCAAAGCATATTTTTATTTATTTTAAATAAAATCATATGGAGAACATACATAAAAAAGTAAAACTTAAAAAGCAAATTTTTGTTTATTTTAAATTAAGTTATATTGAGGACATATAATGGTTTAACTTAAGTTTTACTTATTTTACGCATCTTCAGAGTAGTTAATAGAGGTACTTCAGTATTTAATTATCTAAAATTAGAATAAAAGAATCTAATATGTAACCATACATGTCATATCACAAAAACAAGTATATATATTTTACTTAATAATTTTACAATATTACAGTGGGGGAAAAAACATTTTCAAGAAGCATTTACTACAAAAATGGAAAATAAATTAAATGTAAAAAAACTTTTTTAAGAACAAGCTTTTATTTAAACGCGCTAAAAAGAATAAAATAAACTTTTCCTTTAAAACTATTTTTACTATCAACTTATAACGTCATTACACAATTTATATGATATAAAAGCTTGTCGCAATGTTTAAGTACTCATATTTACTTAGTTTGAATTTTTTAAACCAAAATCAATCAGGTCAAGTTATTTATTTTACTTGTTTATCTACACAGGTAAATCTCGCGACAAGCTTTTATATCATATAAATTGTGTAATGACGTTATAAGTTGATAGTAAAAAAAGTTTTAAAGGAAAAGTTTATTTTATTCTTTTTAGCGCGTTTAAATAAAAGCTTGTTCTTAAAGTTTTTTTACATTTAATTTATTTTTTACTTTTTAGTTATCGCTGGACAGGTTTCTCAGCCTGTTCAACTCATTGAACGCTGGTTCGCCATCCCTGGTTTAGCTGAATTAATTCTCGCAAAATGGTATTAGACTAAAAACACAATTTTTTTAAATCCGTAATTTTTAAGCAATTTTTTCAATCTTCGTGCAGATTTTGGGTAACATTGTTCTACACACGAAAAAAAAAAAGGTTTAGTGAGATTATCTTCATAAATGACAAAGTTATTAAATGTTTAATTAAAATTTTGACTATTTTTGAAAAACTTAAAGAATATATTATTTATTTGACATATTTTGAAGATAAGGGATATATTTCTCTAACACATTAGAAAAAAATTTTAGTTATTTATTAAAAAACTTCAAAAGGCATTTAAATATTTGTATCTATACAAATAAATAAAATTGAAGTGTCTGTTTGTAATTTCAAATTAGCAGCTTTTTACTTAATGCACTAAAAGTATATACGGTACTCATAACAAAAAACCAATTTTTAAAATTTTTGTCTGTCTGTCTGTCTGTCTGTCTGTTTGTTTGTTCCGGCTAATCTCGGAAACGGCTGGTGCGATTTTAAAAATTCTTTCACTAATGGAGAGCTACATTAACGGGGAGTAACATAGGCTATATTTTATTCCCGTATTCTTACGGGAACTATACGGGTGAACGTGAAACTGAATGCCAAGATGAACGCCAAATTGAACGCGAAGCTGAGCTAATGAAGTCGTTGTTTTGGTTACTGGCGACCGATGGCCTTCATGAGACATAATAGTGTTACGCGCACATGATAATACGCTGACACGTGCCGTAATTTTTTTTTTTGGATAGTTATCTCACTGTTCAGTTAAGTAGAGCATCGGCTGTTTCGGATGCACTTTTAAAAATAATAAATCAAGGCTTCATAAGCAAAAAGCAATGCAAGAAACAAAAAATTGATAAGTTTTACGGTTAGTTTTAATCCTTTTTTTTTTTTTTTTTTTTTACATTTTTAGTCACATTTAAACAATAGTTATTATAATCCCAATCTATATCTATACAAATAAATAAAATTGAAGTGTCTGTTTGTAATTTCAAATTAGCAGCAATTGTTTGCGGGGGTTTAAGGGGCGTTAGAAATTCCGATTTTTAAGTTATTAGACGTACAGTCTTGAAACTTAGTAAGTACATTCCTCTCATAGGGTAGAGATACGCTACAAAATGGGTTTCGTGAAAATTGCCCTCAAGTGGCGTTGCGGGATTTAAGGGGCGTTATAGATAATTATTTCCATTTTTAAACTATTAGACGCACAGTCTTTATATTTGATAAGTAGATTTCTTTTATAGAGTAGAGATCAGCTATAAGAAGGTTTTGTGAAAACAGACCTCTAAATGGCGTTGCGGGGGATTTAGTGGCGTACTAGATAAATATTTTCGTTTTTAAACTACTTCACCTCCCTGCTTGAAAATTGGTAGGAATGTTTCTTTCATGGAGTAAATATCCGCTACAAAACAGGTTTGGGAAAAATTGACCCCCAAGGGGTGTTGCGGGGTGTTAAAGGCAGATATAAATAATTATTTCTATTTTTAAACTATTAGACGCACAGTTTGAAATTTGGTAAGCAGATTCCTCTCATAGGATAGAGATACACTACAAAATGTGTTTTGTGAAAATCGACCCCTAGGCCGCGTGGCGGGGGTTCAAGGGGCGTTATTGATAAAAAAATTTTCATTTTTTATTTATTGGACGCACAGTCTTCAAATTTTGCTAAGCAGATTCCTTTCATAGTGTGCAATTCCCCTACAAAATTGGTTTTGTGAAAACAGATCCAGAAGTGGCGTTGCGGGGGCTCAAGTGGCGTTATAGATAATTATCCCCATTTTTAAACTATTAGACGTACAGTCATGAAATTTGATAAGCAGATTCCTTTCGTAAAGTAGAGAACCGCTACAAAATGGGTTTCGCGAATATGAACTACTAAGTTTAATTTCGGGAGATTAAGAGGCGTAATTGTTAAATATTTCCATTTTAAACTATTTGATCATCCTGCTTGAAAATTGGTAGGCATGTTCCTTTCATGGAATAGAGTTCCTCTAACAAAGAGTAAAACGAAAATTGACCCCCAAGGAGGGTTGCGAGGGGTCAAGAGGAGTTACAGAAAAAAATTCCTGTTTTTAATTGTTAGACCCATATACTTGAAATTTGTTAAGCATGTTTCTTTTGTTGAATAGGGATCCACTAAGAATGTATTTTAAGCAAATCAAGTTGTGGGTGGGGTGCAGGGGGTTACTGGGACGTATTGACGAAAAAAATTACTTTTTTCGAGCTACAAGAACTATAATAATGAAATTTGGTTTGCATTTTTCTTTTGTTGAGTTGAAATCCGCTAAGAGCGGTTATTTTGGAAAACGGCTCTCAACGGGATTACGGGGATATTGATAGTAAAACTTTTGTTTTTTTTCTGTTAGATTTAGACTTGAAATTTGGCTTGCATGTTCAATTTATGGAGTAGAGATCCACTGAAAATTGGTTTTGCGGGAATCCACTTGGTTTTTGGGTTACGAAAGAGCAAACATCATTCTATGCTTCAATTTTAGAGATTTTTAGAAAACACAAATTAGATGAGTTCTGCCCCTTTTTTTTATCAACAGGTGACAGTTATAGGTATAAGTATATATTTCAATACAATCGAATTCTTAATGCAGGACTTAGATATGAATAATTTATACATATATATAAGCAGTAAAAATTTATAAAGCATCATGAAATTCCCAACGAAGCGGGCGGGTAACAGCTAGTTAATCAATAAAATGCTTAAGACTCAAAACGCATTTTGTAATCAAAAAAGAAAGTTTTATCAAATAATGATAATTTTTTGCTGCACATTGAATATCTTCTACGTAAGAATCTATTTTTTTTAATTGCTCAGATCATCTTTAGAAACTTGATTTTGAAAAAATCAATAATTAAATTCAAATAAAATTAACAGATTCTATTTGTAATTAAATTTAAGGACACATGTCGTAGTGTGTGTTTAGATTACTGGTGATAAAATGAGGTATATTTAAATTACTTGTAGGCTTAAAATTAGAAAATTTCTTTAAAAAATTCCTTCATTTTATTATAAAATTATTTTTTTAATCGAAAATATATTGCATTTCTAGATAATATTTTTCTCTTATTGTTTTCCTAGCGGATTCCTTTTGATGGGTAAGATACATAAAAAAATGATCTTTCCGATTCTGTAATTATTTTTTGTCTGAGTTTCATAGATTAAAGTTAGATAAATTATTTAAAGAGTTTCTTCAATACTCCATCTCAGTTTAACTTGGCAGCGTTGAGAAAGGTATACAATGTTCCAATCTACTTGAAAAATAGCTCTACTTTTTTGTTTTGAATTTAAATCCAAGAAAATAGATAGAAATTTGTAAAAAAATTGCATACGTTGTAGAAATTAGATTATTTTTACGTTGTAGAAATGTAATTATTTTTCAGACAAAGTTAATTAATACAGTCAATAGCGCAACGTTATGAAATTCCAGTTTGGCTGAAAACCGATTTTCGACGCCAACTTTTGTCATTGTTGTAACAATAAAATTATTACAACAATGCAAATATATCCAAGTTGGTGCCCAAAATTAGTTTAACGTTTTTAATTAATATCTTTTTAATTAATTGCAATATCGGAATATAAATGGTCAAACATGCATTGTCATCCGTGTATACAAAATTTCAGCTCAATGGGAGGAAGATATCAGCTTCAAAATTGAGTTGCAAGATTCCACCCGAACAAATTACATACATACATACATACATTGTAAGTTAAATAAAAGCTTTTAATAATAATAAAAATATCTTAATTACTGTTTATACTAGATGATTGTGTGAATCAAGTACCACTTTCAAACATTAGAAATCAAACGATCATTTACCATGTGTAAAATTAACACATAAAAAATTGTGTAACACTTTGAAAGTCTCTATTCGCTGTCAGGTAAAAGATATAATTTGTCAAGAATTGAATTACAAATATGGTAAAAAATTAAGGCATTAAAGTTTTAAAATTAAAATGTGTATAATAGAATATAAATTTGTGTCTATATATATTGAATATAAAAGTCTTGCTCACTAATACATGATCATAATAAAATGGTCATTTTTGGATCCATAATTCTTTTACAAAAAAATAAATAAAAATTGTAATATGTTTGTGTGGTATATATTAACACATCTGTTTTTTAGAGTTTGTCTATGTAGTATAAACCTATCACACAGCGAGATATACAAATTTTTTTACTATTCATAACAAATATGCAAATTTTTTTACTATTCATAACAAATATGCATTTATATTGGTATTAGCACAATATGTAGAAGATTAATCATTATAGATTAGATTTATTTTTACATAAATATAAAAGTCTAAGACTCATGTATATTGATATTATCCTCTTATAAGTCCTGAATGAATTTGTTGCATTGAGTTATTCACAAATATTGACCCAACAAAAGTACTTGGATCAATTTTATATTCATCGCGGCTAGAAATACAGAGAATCTTTCAAAATTTTTGTTAAAGGGTTAATTGGCCAAAATCACTGATATTTTTTAGTGGTAAGATTGTCCTGGTATGCTGTAAAACAATGCTATAATTAGTTAATTAGTCTTGTAAGTAGTAGAAACCGTGATTTTGATTAGAATGGAACTCAATTTATTCATAATAAACTGGTAACTTTTTGATATAATAATAGTTTTAATCTTAAATAATATATTTTCAAACCTTAAATTTCAGCGAGAATTCTGCATCTCTTTTTTCTGATGTCGTTTTATCTTCCATTTTTTTAAAAGTATAAATACACTGCTGGCCACCGTAAATGCAACACCCTGCGTGCTAAATAACATGAAATTTACAACATGCATTAGCGGAGGTGAGATATGCAAATGATTAGAATTTCAGCGGAGACACACATCACGCACGCCTGTGGCGCCACCTCAAAGAGCTATTTAAGGCTTGTAGATTTCGACGATTTCAAGTTCGGCAATTGTGATTTTCTTGTGGTTTTTTCAAAAAACGATCAGTTATGCCTCGTAGAAAACAGCGATCAGCTTTTGATCGAGTATCCGAGTTCGACAGAGGAAGGATAGTGGCCTACCGAGATTGTGGATTATCTTTCAGGGAAATCGGTTGTCGCGTGTTGGACGAAACCAAGCAACTGTAATGCGGATATGTGACCGTTAGATGCAGGAGGGTACGATGGACCGACGTGGTCGATCGCATCCACCTCAGAGCACCACTTCACGTGAGGGCAGGCAAATTGGGCGCATGGCAGTGACGGATCGCTCAGTCACATCACGAACCATAGCACAGCACATTGAGTCTGTAACACATCATTCAGTGTCAGCGCGTACAATTCGACGCCGTTTATAGCAGAGTGGTCTGTCCACAAGACGTCCATTGCTTGGTCTACCCTTGACGCAGAACCACAGACGTCTCCGCCGCCAATGGTGCGATGAAAGAAGGATGTGGGCGGCAGAATGGAATGAAGTTGTCTTTACTGACGAGTCACGATGGTCGGATTCGAGTCTGGAGACACCGTGGAGAGAGGATGCTGAACAGCTGTGTTGTGCACCGCCACACTGGTCCTGCACCGGGTATTATGGTATGGTGCGCGCGGTATTGGATATCACTCTAGCACTCCTCTAGTACGCATTCCCGGTACTTCAAACAGCCAGCGCTACATCTACAAGGTGTTGGAGCCAGTTGTCCTTCCTTACCTTCGAGGCTTGGTCACAGCTATATTTCAACAGGATAATGCGCGACCACACGTGGCACGCATTGTCCAAACGTTCTTCGTCAATCACCAGATTGAATTGCTTCCCTGGCCGGCTCGCTCTCGGGATCTTTCACCGATAGAAAACATGTGGTCCATGATTGCTCAACGATTGACCCAGATTACACTTCCAGCTGCCACACCAGATCAACTTTGGCAACGTGTGGAAGGTGCTTGGTCTGCTGTACCCCAAGAACACATCCAAAGTCTCTTTGAATCAATGCCGAGGTGTGTGGCAGCGGTGATCTCCAACAATGGCGGCTACTCTGGCTATTGATTCTGGCAGGAACCACACTTCACAGAAGTCTATAAATTTAATCATTTGATACTTGGTCAACATGTTATCTACAAAATAAATTTTGTTGTGCTCTCTTGTCTTTCTCGGTGTTGCATTTACGGTGGCCAGCAGTGTATAATTATATGTAAAGGGATACAATGTTTAAGAACCTCTGCTCTATAGGGCGAGTCTTCAATAGCACTAGAATGACGACACCTCTCTTCTGGGGAACTAATTTAAATGAATCTATTCTAACAGCATGAAAATATCTGTTTAAAAGTAATGTACGTTCGTAATTAGTGCTTGACTGCAGTCACTTAGCATCCAATTTGGATGTTAAGTAGCCCACTTTCTTCGGTCTGCACAGTGTCTTGCTGTAAATGGAACATTTGCCGTTGGCCTACATGTATACAGACCAACTGGATTGTGTTAGGCTTAAGACCCTTCGTCCTACAGGTGAAAGAAACTGTCTGAATATGCGTCGCATTGGCTGTTCTCTAGACGAGCTGTAAACAGGATATATCGGTCATTTGCTTTGGTAGCCGTTAGATGACCTTGTCCTGGCCGATATCGAACTTGCACTGTTTTTTTTAACACGCTTTTATAAGTTTCACTTGCATGTAACGGAATCTTGGAACTCGATTTTTACCCACTTTAAAAGGTCGGATCAATTCGAAATTTTGCACACTTGTCAACGACCGATGCCAATACAATAATTTCATAATTTTGTTTCATTGTCCTTTTCAGGATCGTCAGGAATAGGGATAATCAATTTGGCGTCAATTCCATACACCACTTCCAGATTTGGCGATTTATTGCATACACCATTTTCAAATTTGGTGACTGATTCCATGTACCATTTTCAGATTTGGCGACTAATTTCATACTCCATTTCCAGATTTGGCGACTAATTTCTAGATTTAGCCACTAAAAGAATAAGGTGTAACCCCAAAGCGAATGTTTTGAATTTTCAACTTATATGCAAGTATAAAATACACTTGCGGTTAATAGAAAGAAAAAAAAAAGGAGTTCTGTATCTGAGGAAGTTGAGGGTGGGTGTGTGTTAGCAATTTTTTACCATTCTATGAACATTTTTTCTGAAAATGAAAAAAAAAAAAAAAAAGGTTTGTGCATGTGAAAAAAAATTATTTATGTTCTAACTGCTAAATATTCTTTATTTAGAATCGATTACACAGTTTTACAATGATAGTTATTGCTACTTCATCAGCAACCTTGGATTCTTGTCTCCAGATAATACACCAAGTCACGTATACCGGTAGATCATGTTATTTTCCGCAACATTTTAGACTATGGATGTCTTGTTTTACATTAATTATCAGAAGAAATTAGGGGAGCACATGCATTTCATGAAATTAAGCAAACATTAGTTTGAGGGAAAAGAAATCCATTATTTTTACATGAACTTCAAGATTTTATTGAACCTGTTTCGGATTACCAATTTTGGTAAAATATGCGCCGTTTTGTTCTATGGTTTGTTACCATTTTAAAAGTAGCTTCATATTGTCACGAAGATTCTTGGAGTAGAACAGGTAGCAATACAACGGTTGAATAGAGCAATGAAAATTTATTGAATGCGAGCGTGATCTACTTGATCGTACGCCAGACGAACTGACCCCAGCTCGAGGGAAGCAGCTTATATATGATACAGTGGTGGCATCTAGAATATTCTAGAAGTGTTTAAATTAACATAAATTTGTATACGCTGCAACACTCTGGAAAATTTCAGAGAGTCAATTTGAATCAAATTAAAAAAGCTCGCGAGTAGCCCATACCAAAATAACTTTACCAAAAATAATCAATTTTTATCCTTTAAAGTCGCATTTTTTTTTATTGAAAACTGCTACGATAAAAGAATAACAGCATTTGATCTCACTACTTTAAATAAACTCATTGCCTCACCGAAAATGTGTTAAATACACATAATACTTGATTCTTCAAGATATGATTTCAAAAATTTCTTATATTTATGTTCCATTTTGAAAATCAAAATTTGTCAATTTATTTAAATTACCTATTAAGTCGTAATGCAAATGAATAGTATGTAACAAAGTAATTAGATGTAATATATTCTGGACAGAGTTTTTCAGACATACTTTATGTTAAAACCTTCAACTGAATTTTTTCAACTTTCTACACAATTAAGAAAAACTTTTCATCCTTCGAAAGTTTATTCTATTATAAACTCTCTTTACATTCAGATTCAAATTTGGATGTCTGCCTATACATAAAAATCAACGCGCGGTTATTTAATCCTTTCAATTGTGGTCCTCTAGCTCCCGATATATGAAATGAGAACTGTTGAAAGCAAACTTTACAGACATGAAAAAGATGCGAGTGAGAGAGCGGTACGCGTTGTGTAGCGATTTTTGTAGAAAATTGTTAGTTTTGAAATTATAACTGATAAAGAGGGTCCCCCAGGTTACCATATTTTTTTATTAAATCGCTTTCTTATATGTCTATCCGGGTGGAATTTGATTTTAAACTAACTTTTCGATGGGCTAGAGACTTGAAATTTGGACTATAGTTTAGAAGTGGATGACAATGCATGAAAATGGTTATAAAACATGGTACATAATTTTTTTTTTACTAAGAAAATTCTTTGGTAACTTACTTGGTCAAAAGGTAAAGAAAATAGACAACTGTCTGTTATAACAACAACTGTTAGTAAAAATAATTCTATATCTAAAATTCAAAAACTAAATTTTAATATTTCAGTAATCTTAGTAATCTTTTTTACTGTAAAGCTTATATAAAAGACAAACTATTAATGCATTGACGAAATAGAATGAAAAGTTGAAAGAATGTATTCATGTGAGTGTGAGTGGTTTAATGGCGCAAGAGCCGATTTCAGCTAAACTGCGCCAATCAATTGTTAAAATGTTAAAATCATTAAAAATATTCACAAATAGTAAAAAAGTTCACATAAGTGAAAAGCAAGCAGATTTTGGTGGGCACACCCCACCAAGTCAGATAATAAAACAATTTAGAAAAAGAAAATCAAAATATTTTATATTCAAGTAAAAATTGCTAATAACAAGTTTTTGGTGGGGATTATCCCACCAGTCCAATAAGTAGGATTCATATACGTCCCTTCCGGTGCTTGGTTCGGAGTCAAATATTTTTTTTTTATAACTTCTTCCTCTTCTGCTTCGACATCCATGTCCTCTTCTTCTTCGGAAGTCTGTACGGGAGAAATCTTTATCGGTATGTGCGGTGCCATTTTTATATGTATTGCTGTTTCGTTTAGTTTTTGTAGCAACTTTTTCCTTCTTATTCGAGTTTTGGGATTTTTCTTTTTGAATTTTGTAATATAGATGCAGAAGGGGTTGAATACAGGAGTTGGATGAGGAAGCGGATATGTTTGATGAAGTTTCCATAGGGTTGATGGTGGAAAGTATTGCAGCAGAAATAGGAATCGGTGGCTGAGGCTCTGACACTGTAGTGGCTATTGAAGAGGTTGAGGGCAAGAGGTATGCCTGGGCTGAAGATGATGTGAAAACGGCAGGAGTGGATGTTGGTATATTTGGTTTTGGGAGGGATGAAATTGGTTTAAGTAAATTTAAAGGTGGACATTTTATTTTTGTTATATTTTCGTCTGTTTGTGTGTGGAACTGTTTATAGTAGAAGATTTGGCACCTTGATCGTAAGTTTGAGTTAACTGTGGAACTATTAATTTTCGTGCTTCTATATACGATATATTTCTATTTGTTTTAATAGCTTGGATTTCTTTTTCTGTTTTCCATTTCGGGCATAATTTTGAGTCTGAGATATGAGACTGTGAGCAATTAATACATTTTGGATCTAGAGTGCAATCCGTGGAAGAATACCCAACGAATGCACATCTAGAACATGTCATTTACCGCGGCAGGAAGTTTGCGAATGTCCGAACCTCTGACACTTGAAACAGCGCAGAGGATTCGGAATATATGGACGGATTTTACAGTTCAGATATCCAGCTTTTATTGTGTTTGGTAGTTTTGGACTATTAAAGTTTAAAATTATATGTTTCGTAGGAATAATTGTAGCATCTTTTTTAATTGTAATTCTCCTGACCTGAATCACACCCTGATCAGAAAATCCTTCAAGTATTTCTGAATTAGGAGTGTTCAACAAGTCAGGTTCAGAAATGACACCTCGGCAAGAGTTAAGAGATCTGTGTGGAGCAACTTGAAGTGGACAGTCAAGAAATGCTTTTGCAGATAAATAGGACTTTGATTGTACAGCAGATTTTGTTTCCACAAGCAAATCACCGGATCTTAACAGGACCCTTAACATATATCTGTGCACTCGAAAAAATATCCTTCTTGAAACCAATGTAACTTAGCAATAAAGCAAAACAATCATTTGAAATTTTATCACATGATAATCACATATATTTACATTCGTTCTCAAATTTCCGGAGAATCTGAGAAAAAGTTTTAAAATTTATAAAGAAATAAAAATTGGACAATTTTTCAAAAATTTGAAAATTAGTATTTTACAGCGCGCAAGATTCTGAACATTCTTAGAACCCTCGTCTTTTGATTTAAAAAGGTCAGGAATAAAACTTCTCAAATGGAGCTATTTTTATGTTTTACTCCTCCGTAACCACTCTCGGAGTCAATTTCCGCAAAACCCAGTCTTAACTTTTTAGTTCAACAAAAGAAACAAGCCTGCTAAATTTCGAATCCTGTAAATCTAATAAATCAAAAATGTCTTTAAAGCCAGAGCAATATCTCTCCATCCTCCAATGAATCGATTTCTGCAAAACTAAGAATCTTCGCTAAGCAAAAGTGAATGCCTGCAAAATTTAAAGTCTGTAGGTCTAATAGTTCAAACGGAAAATTTTATCTATTACGCCTCGCAAAACCCCTACCATTCTAGAGAGTCGATTTCACAAAGCCGTTCGTAGCAGATCTCTACTCAATAAAAGAAACGTGCCTGCCAAATATCATGTAGGTCTTTTAGTCCAAATGCAAGAATTTTCGTCTAAAACACCTTCGCAATCTCCTTGGGAGTCTGTTTGCGAAAAATCTTTTTTTAGCAAAGATCCATTCAACAGAGAAACTTTTTATCACAGAAAAGGATTAATTAAAAAAAACATTAATCGATAGTGGTTTTGTTATTGCAAATCTTTTCAAACGAGGAATGAAACTGAACGAAATTTAGAAGTAATCAGCCATGAAATAAGTGTAACACAGAAATATTTCTATATAATTTACTTTACACGTCCGATATTTATAAAAAATTTAATATTAAGTTTTAGTTTAATTATGTAGTAATGTTGAATTTTAAAACTAAGTAAAAAATAACAAGTAATACAAAAAAAAAAAATTAAGTAAATTCCTACTTAGGTCATCAAAGAAAAATTTTATTACTGTTACTTTTATTAAATAATTACAATTATATACTATTACTATATACAAATGACTGAATCCACAATATAAGTGGCAAAACGCTTTTTAGTTAATATTAAAAACATTTTAACCACATTAAATTTGTATTTACATTTTTTTAATAAAGTTGAAT